>JAFMSR010000012.1:16589973-16944973 GCA_022818135.1 Saxidomus purpurata | reverse complement strand
CAGTCTTTCCTAATTTGCTCCCATATTTAAATGTATAAAAGACCAGATTAATTTTTCATACGGATATTATAGTCAATATTTCACAGTCATATTAATTCACAAAGCGAGAACATTTCCCATGTGATCTCT
Organism: Saxidomus purpurata; assembly: GCA_022818135.1. NCBI lineage: Eukaryota > Metazoa > Mollusca > Bivalvia > Venerida > Veneridae > Saxidomus > Saxidomus purpurata. The sequence continues at coordinate 16,944,844 of JAFMSR010000012.1, read as the reverse complement.
AAAATAGGATATAGATCTATAGATTGTGCTAATTTATGAAATACTGGTTCAACCAGTGAACTATTTTCATATTTTATCATTCAGAGTGTGATGCCATAGAACTCATATCAGTCCCAGTCTGCCGGAACTACTTTTTTTCAGTGGTACATGTATACAATGTAGCGCTAGGCTTAAGTGTTTTCTTAAATACATGTAGTATATTTAGGCATAGTTTTTTTCCACATGTGGATCATTCTCTGATACACAAAATACGTTAGCTGGCCAGGCACTGAAAGCAATTTTTAAAGTCAATAAATATTTACACAAATTTACCTATATAACGGTCAGACATAAATCAGAATTATTTGACAAGTTAGTTTACCTATTTTAAATTATGGATGTGAGATATGGGGTTTTCCCTGCGGTAGTTAATTAGAAAATGTTCATTAGCAATTTTGTAAACGTTTATTATGAGTTAAAGAAATACTGAAAATGATTTTATTTATGGTTAATTAGGTCATTTCAAAATCATAGGTATTTTGTTTTTGTCAAATTCCGGATCAAAATATTGCAAGCAGATTCCAAGAAGTATATCAAACTAATTTATGATTTGCTGTACCAAGATATATCAGATAAGCCTTATAGTAAAGCTTGGTGTTCATTGGTAAGAAACTTACAATTTTTGCAAAATTGGAGAGGTATACTGAATAATTCTAGTCGGGCAATTTTCTATAAAAATATCGCTAATTTTAGGTTTCAGCCTTATCTTGATATTCTGAATATACCTAAAGTTCGAGTTAGTTTATCACGACTTCGTTTATCCTCTCATAGATTTTGTATTGAAACAGGAAGATAGAATAAGCCTGTTTGTACACCAGTAAATGAACGCAAATGCATATTGAGTATCACTTTGTTATGGAATGTGTCAAGTTAGCTGAAACTAGAAAACAGTATTTACTAAGTTATTATTATTATTATTATTATTATTATTATTATTATTATTATGTTTATTATATTACTACTCAAAGCTTTAGATTAATCTAAATCAAAGAGGGATGCAAGAAAATCACAAATGATTCAATTTTTGAAACCACCATAAGAATCTTCATAAATTGTAGTTTGTGCAAATATGCTAGAAATATAAATACACTAAAATATTGAAGCAATAAGATAATAATTGATTATTTGTTATTTTACAACATGTTAAAGAAAATACATTAGAGTTTGTACTCATATGTGAATAATTAATGTGCCTTAAATGACAAAAAAGTTATTATAATCTAAAAACGTTTTTACTATATATCTCTATAGTAACAGAGAAATCGATAACGCCAATAGCGTATTTCAAGGGAGACAATTTCATCAATAAGCCAACGATTGGCATTGGAAGTCTGGCATTGATTATTATCGAAAGTAGAAGAAATAGTAGTAGCGAATAGTAATAGCAGCAGTTGTAGTAATAAACAAGCTTTCATGAACACATATAGATGTAATTCAAAACATTAGTTATTTTCAGATATGTTTCGAAAGATAAGAAAAAACCGACATGTACATACATACCCGTAAACCACATGGAAATCACATATACCTTGTAAAGCATACACAATGAAAAGCACACTTGATTTACTTACTATATAAGTTATAATGTATACTTGTAGATCTATACAGTATAAGCGTCTGCAAGATATGATTGTCAGGTTATTTTTAAAAACAATTTATACACAAAAGAACAATAAAACAGGTATATTATTTATAGATGCCCATGTCGAACGACAGAGCTCAGTTTACGACAGGTTTAACTTCCTTTCAAAAATGCAGTAAATGCAAATGAAACAAGAATGATAATTCGGCTTTAAATATTTTCTATTTATGTTGTTTTCTAACATCAGGTAAAAGATCAACCGACAAAGTGCCTTTACAGTGTGATAGACTCCTCCAACTTGACGACACCAGGTCAAATGTGATAGTTACTTCCCCTGGGTACCCAAATGCCTACCCTGCGCTAGCCTCTTGTCATACAATCGTGACTGCACCCATTGGGAAACAATTACAAATAGACTTTCAGCACTTTGATATCGAGGACGGAAAGAGGTAAGTAAATAATTTTTACATGTATTCATTTTAGTGTGATTAGCTGAAACTGCCTGTCAACTTGTATGTTAAATAGGTACAAGAAATCCATGAACGACGACTGATGCTTTTACTTTATTGCAACACGATGATAAATGTCGCGAACGCATGAGACAAGCTTCATTTACTGATGCTTATCTACACAAAACACATTAAGAACCAGTTAAGAAGAGTTCCATATACCGAAACTGCCGTAGTAGACTACCGTGACAATCACATGCTTTTTTTTAAATTTTAGGAACATACAACTTGCATTCTAGCTTCTGATTCATTGCACCTGCAGAGACAGTGTGCAGAGAACATTAAACAAATGCGTGTGAAATATCAGTTTAACTATAGTAAAGTCTAATGAACATCATTTTCTTGCAGTGCTACATGGCTCTCTACTGAATCAAAGGTTTTTGGTGTTTAAAATGGTTTTTAATTTGACTGTTAAAGAGTAGAGGACATTATTTTATTCGTTTTAGTGTCGGCATCTGCATAGGCATCTCACTATGGTTGAAATTTTAATTGAAAGCTATTCAAATAGGATTGAAAATTTGTTTATAGTTTTTCAGGTTAATAAACAAGGCCAGAGCGTCAAGTCCCGTAATTAGTGTATGAGCTTTTGCTGGCAAAATCATGCTCAATTTTGGACATATATAGAATACCAAAATTTCGTGTGGTTTGGTACTTATTTTCTCTGCCTCTGTGCTGATTCTTTGATTTTTCGTTTGGTGTATTTTCTGCTCCAACTTTCTGTCAACAAAAAGGAAAAAGCAAAAACAAAAAAACTGTGACAAAATTTTCAGATGTACATGTATTTTATTACTCCTTGATTAGCTTTCGTACGCTGGCTGTTTCAGCATCTATTTTTTTTTCTTTTTGTATCCATTCGATGTTTCTTAATTGATTCAATATTTCATTTGTCTGAATATTTTTCTATATTTATTCCTTCAAGATGAACAAAAGACAAGCAATTTCTCGCACAACAGTGTTAATGAGATTCTAAAATAGGAGATACATACGTATGAACAGTTAGAACATCGAAAATAGGAGAAATTATCAATTAGAAAGACCAAGCTATTCTTGTACATCGTTACCAAAGTGGTGAAAAGACAAGTAGTAGAAACATGCATTCAATACGAATGTTTTTATCTGATATTTAGATAGATTGTGTGGAACACTGTAGACAGCAACTATATATAATTTTCGAATTTCAGTTTGGTTTTACAATTAGGCGTGCTGTTTTATATACTAAACGAAACTTCTAACGCACCACCTGCATTTCTTCTGTATTCGATTAATAACCCTTCCGATATCTGCCAGCTTATTTTTAGCTATCGGTGCCCAAAAGCTTTCCTGTTTTGCATTGATGAAAACACTGGATAGATACTTCCGTTCAATGAATTTCAAAATGATCGAGTGGTTCAAATCATATGGCAGAGAATTTTAAGTTAACCTTTAAACCACCGTTTTAAGTTTTGATAAATGCAAGACGAGATAGCTTTCGTGCATCGATAGCTGAAACAAGCTGACAGATATTAGGAGGATCGATAATGAAATAAAGAAAGGAAAAGGCAGGTGGTGTTTTAGAAGTTTCGTTTAGTGCATGTAAAATGAGAGTTTGGAACCATATTTTAAATTTAAAAAAAAATTGAAGTATATATAGTCATGTAACTGGCTTATGTTTTTTTCCGTTTCAGATGTGAATACGACAATTTGTCAGTATCCGAACTTCCGATGACCAATGCCAGCCGCAGTGTCACCCGATGTGGCAACTGGAACAAAAAGTTAAAACTTTTACGTTGGACGACTGAAGTCAACAATGTTGTCATAACATTCCATTCAGATAATACCAAACACTTCTCGGGGTTTAGCATCAACGTCACCCTTGTTGATCAAGGTAATACCAAACACTTCTCGGGGTTTAGCATCAACGTCACCCTTGTTGATCAATGTAATACCAAACACTCTCGGGGTTTAGCATCAACGTCACCCTTGTTGATCAAGGTAATAACAAACACTTCTCGGGGTTTAGCATCAACGTCACCCTTGTTGATCAATGTAATACCAAACACTTCTCGGGGTTTAGCATCACGTCACCCTTGTTGATCAATGTAATACCAAACACTTCTCGGGGTTTAGCATCAACGTCACCCTTGTTGATCAATGTAATACCAAACACTTCTCGGGGTTTAGCATCAACGCCACCCTTGTTGATCAAGGTAATAACAAACACTTCTCGGGGTTTAGCATCAACGTCACCCTTGTTGATCATGGTAATAACCCTGTCAAACTTTTCTTCTAAAAATGGCATACTTGTTAACAACGTGAGACACAGACGAAAATGTCAATGTCTAATAGCGCAAATGAATAACAAATTTATTAATAACTTCAGCTGTACGTTGGTTTGTATATGCTATTTCTGGTTTGCTTAAAGATTCACTTTGACCAACGTCCAGAAGTGTTGATTACAACACTCCGGAAAAACACTCGGACTTCTCCGATTTATTGTCATTCTGGTTTGTGCCTTTGAAACAGTTCTGAAAAATTTGTGAAACAAATTAGACATGTCTTACAAATAGTATTGCAGAAGAGATATCTTCCAGCCAATTATTTAACCTTTAGCGCTTGGTTAAAAGGATACGTTGGCATACGAAGAGTCCTGAATGAGTCAAAACTCATCTTTATTTTGTAGACAGCAATAAACTTGATAATATGTCTTTGTATGTTGCTACAGGTAACCTTTGTGATGAGGAAAATTCTCCCATCTCGAGTCTGTACGGCCCCGGAGGATGCTGGGTAATTGTCAACGGTTCAAAGAGTTTCACGGAAGCAGAAGAAACATGTACTTCTCTTGGTAGTTATATTACCGACGGAAAAACAGAAAATATCCACTTTGCCGGTGATGTGTTGAACGTGACAGACGGTATATTGAATATTTCATTACCTACAGCAAAGTAAAAATATATAACTGAATTTGCTTGATTGAATTCTTGAAATAGACCTACAATGTAATAAACGCTGGCTTTGACAATATAGGCACGTGGAGGCAATTTATTGTCTGTCTTGGTTTATTTTAAACTGGTAATTTGCAATGTACAATATTTGTCATATGAGAGTTGTTTCATAGCGGCTACAGAAGTCCTCGTTCAGATTCTTAATGTGTTGAGTTATGCCTGTTATTGAATACTTTAAAAATACTTTAAAAAGAGAACTTAGGGTTACCGATATTTATGGTTTTACAATATTTTTACAATATTTTTGAATTCCGTTGCTTGGTCTAGTATATTAGTGTGGTCCATATTTAAGTGTTGTGGTCTTATCCACAGCAATGAAACGTTTAATCATTCACCTGTCTAGGTAATGGCTCAGTCTAGGTTATGTCGTATGTATGCGAGTTAATATTTATTTATAGTATTTTAGTCACTTTTAAAAAATAACGTTATTGATAGCTTTGTTCTAAGTGTGCAGCAGCAGTCATGTTTCACTTGATCGGTTAAAAGTTTAAATTTGATCATTTTTGTCTCTGCTGACATTTTTTAATGGAAAAATGAAAATGTGAAAGCATACAAATTGCAATATGTCCTCTAAATCCATTACTCTTCCTTCACAAACTATATAGAATTATATAGTAAACGTGGTACCGCAGAACGATCACCATGCATTTTCTACTTTTCGTAGATTTCAGGTAAGTTGAGGCGCGGTGCAAATGTAAGATCTCTAAGGCAAACTATCCAGTATTACTATTCTATAAGGCACATTAATCCACGGATATACAAGATCCCACGAAATTAAATTTTACTTTTTAACATCAACGAAAGTTGATGCCCACGAGTTTACATTACAGTATCTTTTGTTTATTGTTTTCGGATGGTTTCTTTGATCTTTTGTGCGGTACTAATATATATAGTGTTAACATCATGTTCGATACATGGAGTTATACAGTACTGCTTAGACGTAGCCCTGATGCTTGCAAAATAATGAAAAATACTTGTATCAAATAATTTATTCCTATTTGTCGTACTGTTCTATTCCCGAGTATTGTGAGGCTGTACTGTTGCAGGTTGTCAGGCTTCACCTTCCTATGTCAGTATAATTATTATTTCAGGATGCAGAGATGTCTGGTTAAATCTTGGAAATTCGAGTAACTCGTCAAATACAACGTTCAATAACAAGAACGGTAAGGAGATCCATATAGTGTTTACATAATGATCTCAATTAAATTGAATTGAAGTATAGTATTCATTAGTTAAGAAGTTTCTTGGACAATCCACGCACTGTCACGTATTACCCAGTTTGACTGGACATTTTTTAACGAAAAAAAGATAGTTTCGTGCATTCATAAGACATATAATGTTTCCGATCGATAATCCGTTTCGCACGTGACATTTTTAGCTCGACTATTCGAAGAATAAGGAGGCTATTGCACTCGCCCCGGCGTCGGCGTCGGTGTCGGCGTTTGCGTTGGTTAAAGTTTTTATAAAGTCAAATTCTTGAATCTATCAAAGGTATTGACTTGAAACTCAAACTATATGTTTACCATCAACATCTACACCGGAGGAAACAATCCCCATAACCTGTTTTGTTTTTGCAGTTTATGCCCTTTTTACTTATTTTTTGTGTTTTTTATAAATTCAAATATCTTGAATACTATCAGAGGTATTGACTTGAAACTCAAAGTATATGTATACCATCAACATCTACACCAGAGGAAACAATCCCCATAACTCTGTTTTGATTTTTGACAGATTTATGCCCCTTTTTAACTTAGAATTTTTTGGAAAAGATTTTATAAAGTCAAATATACTTATAAAGATATTGACTTGAAACTCAAAGTATGTGTCCACCATCAACATCTACACCAGAGGAAACAATCCCCATAACTCTGTTTGATTTTTGTTAGATTTATGCCCCTTTTTAACTTAATTTTGTGTTAAAGATTTTTATAAAGTTGAATATCTTGAATACTATCAAACGTATGGACTTGAAACTTAAAATGTATGTTTACTATCAACATCTTCACCAATGTTTTTTATTTTTGACATATTTATGCCCCTTTTTAACTTAGAGTTTTGTCACAGTTTTTACCAGACTATTATTTGGAAATACTCGAAATGACTTACTTTAATTTGAAATGCCTTGAATAATTATGCGGTCATGCTTTTTTAATTTTATACATATCAAGTTTGAAACGTTCAAAGTTATGCTGATCAAATATACAAGGTCATGTATTTCTTTGAATTATCCCCCTCTTCTCACCCCAGTTGGCTTACAGAATCCAGAGTAAGGCTTTGCATGTAATGTACTTTACAAAGGTCATATCTTTGACCTTAATTCTTATAGACAATTACACATTACACCTGTTCTTAGACAAAAAAAAAAACATTTTACCGACAAGCTTTTGAATAGTCGAGCGTGCTGTCAAGAGACAGCTCTTGTTCTGATTACAACAATTTGAATTGAATTGAACATGTCACGTGGTACTCTCAAATGTCCGACTTTCTTTAGGAACTTAATAGCTTGTTAGCCAGCACAGATAATGAATGTCGGACAGCTGTTCAGGTTTCCTACAGCAATAATTTAATTGCGCATTCAACATGTTTGGCGTTATCAGGAGGTCCGCTATCATGCCTGAAATGCTATTGTTTGGGTTTGGTGAGGAGGGGCTGTGGGGTCTTGTTAAGAAGCCGACTTGAGTGTACGTTGGTATACATTCTAGCATTTTGTTGTCGACCTGAATATGACTGGAACACCCGCCGTTGATGGGAATAGTTGAATAGTGTCAGAGACGGTGCTTTCCACAATATGAAGTCGGTTTTGTATTGTGTATGCATTTCTATTGCAACAGATTCTATGTGCGATGCGGTACGTATATGTGGAAGTCAACAGTATCAGGGAAACATTTTGTTAGAGTATAACTCTGTTATCACACAAGTACCATGTTCTTCACTGAATCACGTACTCTGTCAAAGACCAGTAAAACGTAAGTATAAACCTTAAATGCTTATCAATTATTCTGTCAAGCATCTATATGTACAACATTTTGAACTAGTTGAAATCATTAAAATGGAAGGTTTAGAGGAAAAGAAAAGATGGCATTATTTTGGGTTTTGGGGAGTGAATGTTTTCTGTCAAATGTGTGTTTGTTAGACTATGGCATATGACCTGTTCGTGAAAAAAAATTGTGTACTTCAAATTTGTTTGCTTTTTGTAAGCACACTATATTCCACTATACTAGAAAATGCAGATGTATTTACTACACAAAATTTGAGTTCACTTGGTAAAATATTATTTTTAGTTTATCACGACTATACCTAAAGCATCTAGCTTTAAAACACATAATCCACTTTTAAATCAAAGCTAGACGAAAACAAATGACAACAAATTGGAATTTCTTACTCTTGGGTATTGCAGTCGTACAATTTACGCAGAAACGTGATGAGTATTTTAGCAAAATTAAATTCGAGTGCGCACATTCTTGTATCGAATTCCTCATAAATTGAAATACCTTTCCCCTTTTGTAAAATGTGAAAATAGAGATAACGTTTGACGTAATCGTTTTTGTAGAAGCGCACATGAACCATGAGTACTGCAATGTGTTCAGTCAATGTGCATTGACAGGTTATAAAAGGCCTTATAGGACTGTTTGGTTTTTTATAGAAATATTTTTGAAATATATACATTTGTTTATTGCAATATTGTTGTATTCAGCAAAACAAATAAATTTTCAAATTTACAAAATTGTTTATGCATATATACCGGTAATAGTTTTATTGCAGTCTAAATGTTCATACATAGGAGCCTGAACGGCTTTATAAATACAATGTACCCATGTATATTGATTTATACACGCCTTTTTCGTGTTTTGAGTTTTACACACCTTTACACATATGTTGATTTTTTACACGACTTCGTACATATAAATAGATTTTCAACACTGTGTACATATGTTAATTATCTAATGCAGTCAGTAGCGAAGCATACCCAACTTTATGTTTTGATTTTATTTATTTTCAAATGCTTTTAAGCTGTTTAAAATATTAATGTAGAATTAAAAAACTCTTCATCATTTATTGCAAAACGCCTACAAAAATACAACCATGCTTTTAAACATGGTCCAATTACAAATGAAGCGAGAAACGATGTATGTAAATTTATTAACACTGAATTTGTTTGTTCAGTAATCAAAAATATTTACTTTCAAAAATATCTAATCGAATGTAGCATGACATCTCATACCGATCATTTAAAGTTTAGTTTCGTAGATAAGCAACAATGCAAACATTCATTTAAGTTAAAACTAACTCTGCAATCAGCAAGTGATTTTGTCTTAACGTGCTCGGCGTTCTTGTTACTACTTTTGCTGTTCAGCCAGAACTGTTTTTCGTATTGTTGCAGTTCTATGTTAAAGATAGGCTAGTCCATTTTATAAATTTAGCAAATACATGTTAGGGTTACGACTGACAGTTTTATGATTGTGTTTTATTATTCTTTAGCTTTTGAGAGAGAGTCTTTAGAGAAAAATGTCACCAGCGAGTCGGGAAATATAAACACATTCAACCATGACGGCAAAAATTACAGCAACAATCAAAATCTTTCATTTCATTTCCACGCAAAAGAAGGATTTCGAATACTCTTTGAATTCGTCGCTTACGACATTGAATATCAAGACCAATGTTTATATGACTACATTGAGACGTATGGTATGACTTTTGACCGAAAATATTGCGGTAAAAACACAGACTCAGAAACCTTTATATCAAGAACAAACACCGCAATTATACGACTTTTCACAGACAAGGATATTACCGCCGCAGGATTCAACCTGAGCTGGTACTGGATAAATAACGGTGAGGCTTTTCAAACACAAATACAGACAGAAAATCTAAGCAGTATGTATTCTGTGAACTACCCGAAAGCATTCCCTGACAAAATTGAAAACTGCTCACTAATAAGAGTACCGGAGGATAAGCGCTTACTTGTTGTGATAGAAGACATAAATTTGCCCGGAGGAAATTGTGACGACAGTAGCTTTGAAATTATGTCGGACACAGACATTAAAGTTTTCTGTGGTGGCACAAGTTTGCAGACGTTGAGCTACTTTTCTCGTTATGTGCTTACGAACAGCGAGGACATTAACCTTTGCCTTAAGGTTCCACAGCTGCAGAGAGGAGAAGGTGTCCATATGCAGCTTCGTTCAGGTATGTTCATAAATAATCATTTGCTATTCCCATAGGAAACAATGTACTTTAACAAAATAAAAAAAAATAAAGTTAAAGCTGAAACGTCAACAGTATCCATTTATTGTTTAGGGTTATTTTCAATTGTATCTGCGGATAAGAATATTTTAAAATGTGCCATTTTCACATAATTCATTATATTGTTCACCGTAATGCAGGGTGGTCCTTTTTAAGGTTAGTTTACGCTGTTGAAAGGCCAATGGTTACATCATTAAACTACATTTTAATCATCGAGGTACAAAACATCAAAAACATCAATTTTTATTGTCAATGTCTAAAACTTCAAATCTCTTCTGGGCAAATCTGTCTAGTTACTAAAGCACGAGGTTGTATAGCCACACTCTATGATAAACATATGTTAATAAAGTGCAAATGTAGGTCATATTCTAAATCAGTTAGAGGCTGAAATAGAAGAGTTTGAACGACATAGAAACCCAAACTCTATAAATATCTCTATCGCTTACATAAAATCATATTTTTAAACATCAACATTTGCGCTACATGTAACGTTTTGATCGAAATTATGTTAGGCCAAACCCACTGTGTATCCAAACTTGAGCTGTTCATATTTCACATTACCAGGCGGATAAATTATATTCTACCTTTGGCATTTCAGTTCCAAGAATCTCGAGCAAGCTTAGCACTACAATCACGTTGTTGCCTAACCAATCTATGCAGTTCTCAAGTTTGATGTTTCCAGACATGTTCCCGGATGAAACTACTCAACATGTTATTTTTAGAACAGACATCGGTTATATGATCAATCTTTCAATAAATTTTACAGCCCATGAGAAAAGTGAATGTTCATTAGACACACTAGACATACGCGACCTTTCGTTGGCATCTCATGGTGACAATTTAAAGTTGTACTCCTGTACAAATTTGACAGCTGATGCTGGTAATTGGACAACAATTGCGTACAGTTCTGTCTTAAATACAGTTCAATTAATTTTAACAAGTGGAGACCATGCAACTGATACTTCTTCCATCAACTTTTCCGGATTTATTGCATCAGTACAAGGTGAGTATCAACGGTTCAACAGAGATTCGCAACTCATTTTGCATCATGTACTAATATAACTTCATTAAACAAGCACCTCGGAACTGACGTTAGAGGACAAGACTCGCACTGAAAATTCAATCATTTTAAACGAGCACTTACAGCTAAAGTCTGACTTTAAGAACAAGTCACAGACATGTTCCTGAAAAATGTTCTGCACGTCCACGAAGCATACTTCGTTATTAAATTTTTAAAATAATTACAATGTTCTAAGACTTTCGTCACGCTATATTTGCAAGTTGCTTCTGCAATCTTTTGAAATGTACGTCATTCAAACCGAAATCACGCGAATATGAAAGCAAATGATACTCTCAATATTCATTTTTATAACTGATTTTAGACTTAATTATCATGTATCACATGACTATAAATCGTTCTTGCGAAGACTACATTCCGGTATGCATGCACACTTTCAAATCTATTAGCTTTTTTGTAAATGCGATTGAAGGTTAGTTGTGATTTCGGTCAGGTGTCAGGCGCAGCTTTTTCACTGGCTGAAATCAGGGTGGTTTGATTTCTATTTAAAAAGCTAACCAATGTGGTTATGAGTAAATAGATAAGTAAGTAAGGACTTTATTTAAAGAGGTAACATATTTGGTGTCCCATTCTTCCATGTGGGCCTCAACGTACTATACATTAATTTTACAAAAAAACGAACCATTCCATTGACAAAATAGTATACAGAACAATATCATCACATAATTAATAACATAGTGAATACATTCATTACAGATTTAACACTAACATGGTTCATATTATAGAGGGGTCACTGCTGAAAGTCAAAATAACAAGCAATTTTATTGACCCTGTTTTTTATAGAGATTAACATATTGGAAAAATAATGATTGGTCGATGACTTAACTTTTTCGCAATATTAATCTTTATTGATACACCATCAAAGCAAGGTACTAAATGCTGAAATAGCTAGAATTCGGGTATCAGAAACTTGTATGTATATAGTGTATTTTTCAGAATAAGTAACAATGTTCCGCTCCTTAACATTACCCTACCCACTTTACTAAAATAATTTTTTTTTTTTTTTGATAAATGAATTTTTCATGATAAAAGAATACAAAGTTTTTTTAGATATTTTGCCTACAGCATGACTAAGACCTTTGTTTAAGAACGCAAAAATAAAAATATGGGGGTTGATTTGTAATAGGAGAGAAATTCAATAAAAACGAAAAAATGTGAGTGTTTTTAGATTCCAATGAGCTTTGAGATATGAAAGCATAGGTCTGTAACAAAGAACTGTAACAGGAACTTGTTTTACTGTGTTTATATAATCTGACAATTTCCTTGTAATAAAGTTTGAATTAGGTTTTTGTGAAATAACTATTTTTATACCCCTACTCCCATTATGGCATATGGCAAAATTTGTCAGTTAAGTCACAAAATGTCAGGTCAATTTTTTTCACAAAAATGTTCGATCTTTTTGCACTACAATATTCCTATTGTGCCTCAGTTTATTACCGCATAATTGTTTTGTTCCAGTTGTATTATAATTTTTTGAAATATAACCAATCTAAATTTCAGGAATTGCAAAACCCACAACCTCACCAGTGACCCCCACCCCCTTGAAAGTCATTGAGCTACTTTCAAGAAAATGAAGACAACTTCCACATTGCATAAAATTATGATGCTTGAAATAGCCCAAATGTTTAGAATGTTTAGAACTTCAGTACTTTCAGGGGCTATATATTTTAGGGCCTCAGTATGACAGCGATTTAAGAAAAAGTTCTACTTTTGACTTTAGAACGGCTATTTCAGAGTTGTTTAAGTTACAATCATACCTTTGGTTAATGAAACATCACAAGTTCGTAATTTTATATAAAGCGAGCTTTTGTTATGTTCAACCTTTCTTATTGTAGTATGCGAAAAAACAGCTAAAGGGTATATATCACCAACCAATGCCAATATTTTCTTCAATACATGCATATGTTGTCCTATATGTTGACTAATCCCAGAAAATTTACTTAAAACCGTAAAATAGTGCGTTTAACACCGTGGGCTTATGTTGAAATTCGACAATGTTCAAATTTTGTGTTTTGTTTTTACTTTATGTAAAAAATAGTGTAAACATGAAAGTAAGCATATACTTTTTACTCAGGACAGTTCACATCCTCACACCAAAGCACTGAGAGTACTGTAGGGAGGCCAAACGGAAATCGAGTCTTGCCTTTTTTAGCTCAGTAGGAGTATGAATGAATCGCTTCCCATAAATGTTGCTGTAAATTTATTAACAATGAAAGCATAAAGTAAGCTTGAACAGGGCAAGACCTAAATACCAGTAGCTGTAGCTCGCATAGGGGGCGGGGGGGGGGGGGGATTTCGATCATATACATACATGGACATAATTATATAGTATATTTCAAAACAACACATCAAAACACTCCTTAATGCATGTTGTTGGTTTCTTCACAACAAATAAAACCCAAAGGATTAACCTTGTCAATTCTTGCCCTATTTTGATTGATGCATCATTTCCTCCTGTAAAACGTGAGTTTTCTAACAGTTACAACTGAAAAATAGAATAAAGCAGAAATAACAATCAGAATAATAGGTTTAAATGTAGCAAGTGAGAGTATATTGGTTGCATTACTTCCAACGGGGATTAGAGGTTAATATACGTGATTCTGTATCTTACAGACTAAATATCTCCGATTATAATTATAATTTGCGCAGCGTTATGTAATTACTATGACAGAAGCCACCTGGGGCCCAATTCTGATCTGATGATTAATTTTCTTCCGAGTACAATATAGAAATATTAGTTTTTTTGTTTTGTTTTTTCAGCTGAATGACGTAATTCATAGTGTTCGTCTGCGACGCCCTTCTCATTAAAATCGAACTCGTATTAACATTAGATTATTAGGAATTATTTTGTTTACTGTTAAGTTCAAATACATCTGTCATATCTACTGTTAAGTTCAAATGCATCTGTCATATCTATCAAATTACATGTAGGTCAACCATCGAATAGAGACAGAACAGTTTTTGTCCTTACGAAGGTCATTGTTTGAGAGATCATCTGGCGTATTAGCTCGCTTTGTTTGTCGGTATTTAACGCCAGTTTTAACCGTGTTTCAGTCATTTTCACAGGCACACAGTTTATCTAACCATCGTTCATTGGAAAGACCTATTCTCCTAAGAAACTGGCAACTTCTTGTCGATAGTAGGGCTAGAACCCATGACCCTCAGTCAATGAAAAGTTACAATGATTTCAAGTATAAACAGAGGACATTGGTTAGCTCACCAAGGTAATTAGGTATAGAACATTATAAGGCATGAACCACATTTTACAGGTCAACTGTTTAGGCCAAATAGCTCGCTGTCTATGCGAATGCTCAAAGCGTGGTGTCAAAAGAAGGTCTCAAAGGCCCGGAGGAAGACATTTCTATGCCATCCTTTTGGTCATATTGTTAGTCATTTCTCTCAGCTACTGAACTGCTTTTTGTTCTAGTTATTTCAGCGCTTTGATTACATATTTTGTGTTTTAGATCCGTTATATTTGAACAAAACAAGACAAATTAGTGGAACATTTGGTGAATGTGACAACAGCACATGCAAAAACGGCGGGAATTGTGAAGTTACAGATGATGGAAGGTTTACATGCATCTGTCAACCACACTATACAGGTACCAAAGACTTTTGCTACTTTTCTTAATCCTGTAACAGTTTACAGAAGCTTTTCGCACTGTGTACGCATTGAACCTTTTACAAAAGCACGCAAAATGAATAGAGTCAATTTTATCTCTTCTGCGCATATGAAGTTTTTATTTGTAACCACAACTATCGACTTGTACATTCTTTTCATGTCACCGTCAAAATAAAATGTTTTGTTCCAATCCATGGCGATCCGAATGTTAATTAATACACCTTTTATTAATACACCAATATAGCATCATGTTTCGGTTTAAAATTGTCAGACACATTGTAAACATCATAGCTTTAAGTTACAGGAAGTAATTAAAAAAACAATAACCGATTAAAATGAAAACAAGACCCGCTGTTAATTCAGTACTGCTGCTATTGTTTGTACATCGTTTCTTTCTTTTTAAAGATGCAATTTTTCAAAGGCCATTACATATGTTAAAGAACTTTTTATGTCATAAAAACATGATGTTTGGCAAGCAATGTTTTCTCTGATTTCAAGCGACCTTAGAATTATGTAGAAACTAAAAAGACCTGGGTATCCTTTTTGTGAATTTGCTGAGAACAGTCAAAAGTTTAATGTATATACTCAAAGAAGTACTTAGTTCTTGTCAAAGTCTGAATTATATAACATACTTTAACCAATTATTAGATACAATATGAAAATGCTTGCTGTGGGTCTCGATAGCTCAGTGGTTAGGGCGTTCGCCTCCGGAACGGGAGGTCCCGGGTTCGAATCCCAGCCGGAGCACGAGGTGTGTCCTTCGGCAAAGACACTTAAACCACACGTGCCTCAGTCTACCCAGCTGTATATGGGTAGCATCGATGAAAAACTCGCTGCCTCTCTCGCGCGAAAGTGATGACATCTGGAATGAGTGTTCGAGAGCGTTTAAATAAGCTACGGAGCTTTCTTCGCAATCGAACTAAAATAAATTCGTATAAACTAAAATGCTTGCTGAAAAATTACACCCATCTGGTGCATAGAACTGGAACTTGAACTATTGTGACAGCTTGTTGCCTGTCGTTCTTCGTCAACAGTTGCTTCGCACGCCATCTCCTCTAAGACCAATTGGCCAATGCTAACGACACTTGGACGGGTGTTCCTTGTCAAATTAAAATCTTCTCTGAAACCACTGGCCAGAATCTTTTTGACATTATAATCTCACGACCCTCTGCCAAAATTGCTAAAATGAAGACGCCACCTTAAAAACAGAGGCCCCAATGAGAGTAGTGTTGGCCTCTTTCACTGTATCTAGAACATACAGTGGTGCAAAAGAGACACGTTGCTATACACGTGTACACTTTTACCGATAATCGCGTGTGCACGTAGTCATCTTTTCAATTTCTATTTTCACAATTCTTCTGATAGGCGTCGAATTTTATTTGTCTGGTTAACATTTGTGATACGCAAACGTTCATTTCTAAATGTGAAGCTCTAACTGAAATTTTCTATTTATTCCGTAAGTGCCCATGAACGATTCTGCTCAAACATAGTTTCTAATCATCAAATCATGCTGAAAGTATGCATGAAATAGCTTCCGGCAACTTCGAGAATATACCATTTAAAAGCGTATCTACCGATTTTGTTACAGTTTAAGCGCCATTAAAATTGATCGATAAATTATCAATAAAAAATCAACATAGAGTGTCTCTGGAGTTAACTACTTTTTTATTACTATTTTCCTTATCTAATACACATGCAATAACCATATTCAAGTCATACTCTAAATGGCCACCGAGCTATATGTAATAATATAATGTTATTAATCAAGTGATTTCATATTGGCCTTGTTATTTGTCCGAGGGTGGTCGTATTGGCCCAAGGCCGAAGGCCGAGGGCCAATACGACTGCCAGAGGACAAATAACAAGACCAATATGAAATTACTTGATTAATGATAATTTTATTATTCAACTTTACAATATTGGCTAAATAAACAAGAATATAAAGAGAATCTAACATGTTCATGAGTTGTGGATAAGGAAATCCCACCCAAGGGTTGAGATACGTCACAAAAATGAGGCTCTGCCGAGTTTTTTTGGACGTATCTCAACCCGAGGGTGAGATTTTCTTATCCACAACTGTTTCAATCGCATTTTCACACAAGTAAGAAGAAATAAATATACAGGAGGGGGATGAAAAAATGAAAATCAACTTTTCTTGAATTTTACTTCAAAACTGTTATGGATGGATAGAAAATGATCTAACTAAGAAAATGAATACCCATAACCCTATGTTTATTTCAAAAATAAAAATTTTACAGTCATTTTTCGATATCAGCATGAGTCTAAAAACAAAATGGCGTCGTTTAAAAATCTAACGGAAGTGACTTCTCCGTATTGGCCCTCTCTTTTAAACCAATCAGAATGCTTGAATTCCATATTGACCCTGCTTTTCTCGTATTGAACCTGCTTTTATCATATTGGCTCAGTTATGCTTTGTATTAGCTCTACCTGTTTCATATCATGTGTGCAATTGATCTAATACAGAGTGTAATATTGTAAAGTTGAATAATAACTATTGTTATTTCTGCCAAGGAAGCGTTGGCATAGTATTTTTTTCTGTTCATGGCTTTTTTCATATTCTAAATAAGTCGAACTTTTTGGCGCAAAATACCTTATGATTGATTTTCTGCGAAAAGATCAAAACTACCTGCCATGTTTTTTAAAAAAGTATCCTATTTATGCTATAAATTTCTTTGGACTGTTGTTTCACGTGAATACTTGAAGTGAAACTCGATGGTTCTCGCGAAACTGTGACTTTGATATGCACTTTCCTTGTAAAAAACAACAGTAGGAATGTTGTTGTTTTTATGCCCCCGAAGGGTGGCATATTAAAATCGCACCGTCCGTCTGTCCGTCCGTCCGTCCGTCTGTCTGTCCGTCCGTCTGTCCGTCCGTCCGTCCGTCTGTGCGTCTCCACTTACAAATTCGTGTCCGGACTGTAACTCTGTCATGCATTGAAGGATTTTAAAATAACTTGGCACACATGTGTAGCACATCAAGACGACGTGTCGCGTGCAAGACCCACATCCCTACCTCAAAGGTCAAGGTCACACTTGGTATATGAAGGTTATGGAATCCTCTTTATATGCACACATTCGTGTCCGGACTGTAACTTTGTCATGCATTGAAGGATTTTAAAATAACTTGGCACAAATGTCTAGCACATCAAGACGACGTGTCGCGTGCAAGACCCACGTCCCTAGCTCAAAGGTCAAGGTCATACTTAGAGTTTTAAGGTAATGGATTCCTATATATATGCATATATATGCACACATTCGTGTCCGGACTGTAACTTTGTCATGCATTGAAGGATTTTAAAATAACTTGGCACAAATGTCTAGCACATCAAGATGACGTGTCGCGTGCAAGACCCACGTCCCTAGCTCAAAGGTCGAGGTCAAACTTAGAGTTTGAAGGTAATGGATTCCTCTATATATGCATATATGCACACATTCGTGTCCGGACTGTAACTTTGTCATGCTTGAAGGATTTTAAAATAATTTGGCACAAATGTCTAGCACATCAAGATGACGTGTCGCGTGCAAGACCCACATCCCTACCACAAAGGTCAAGGTCACACTTAGAGTTTATAGGTAATGGAATCCTGTATATATGCATACATTTGTGTCCGGACTGTAACTTTATCGTGCTTTGAAGGATTTTAAAATAACTTGGCACGAATGTCTAGCACATCAAGCGCATGTGTCGCGTGCAAGACCCAAGTCCTTAGCTCAACGGTCAAGGTCACACTTAGTGTTTAAAGTAATGGAAAACTGTATGCATGGTTACTCTGTCATGCATGGAAGGATTTTAAAATTACATAGCACATTTATTGAGCACATGGAGAGGACACAGACTGTGAGGCACCTCTTTCGGGGGCATTCGTCACTTTTGAGGGACAGCTCTTGTTTGGTTCTTTATTTAAATATCAAATAACGAATTTTGCCGGTAAGGCATTTTTTTTGGTAATGCAAGTGATGCATGTAATATTTAACATCCAAAAATAAACATAGACTTTCAAGTTTAAGTTGTAAATTGCAAATAATTGACAATATTCCCCGAAGGAAATCATGGTAGTTTACAGAATATGCTTGTTTTATTAAGCATCAAATGCAAATACTTTTTATTTGGTGAAATATGACACCATTTCAAAAAGTTGTATATTATTATGACAAGAAATTTAGTGATTTTGACACTTGCGACCGTATTTAGCCTAATGTTCGCAAACAATTTTAATGGATCCGGCTAACGCTGTCGCAATCAAGAAATCATGCGACTATTAAATACCGTATATGCAGTCTCTATTATCAAAAATACAAAACAGTTAACCTTATATTAAACTAGAACTATTTTTACATAGATACATAAAAGATAAGATGTATAAGAACAATAGAAACCGCAGTTTTTTAAAATATCAAAGAATGTCGATACTAATGCCATCATAACAACGTTGTTAAAAGTACATCGGTCTCTTTTCCAACGGTACAAATCTAAACTAATTGACTTTTGAATTTCACAACACACGTTTATGACAAATTCTCTTAATGCTTTGAATTATTACGGTTGATGCTGGTTTAATTTAATCACATTAGCAGCAATCACGTGGTTCTTAATCTTCCCCTAAGCCATTCCCATTAGTGTTGTTTTCTGCTGGAATGTGATATGTAGTGATATGCTATATTATAGTTTAAATCTTCGTTACAGTTCTCTGAAACCATATATAAATCTGACATTTAGATTATTTACGGAGAAAGTATTTTCTGAAATTTTCTACGCAGAAGTTTATTTTCTCTCCATAATAGATCATAAATATTATGTCTCTCCTGCCATCTTGGAATTCATATGTCTTTGATAGAATTAAAGCCAAGTCTTAATCATTTTCTTTAACATAAAACGTTCACTATTTTCGAAGCATATTTTATGACAATTATAACAGTAAAAACTGGACAACAGAATTAATCAATGGTCTATCTACTAAAGCGTATTCACTGATAGTGAAAAAAGACAATACCCGTTGTACAAAATTGGTACCAGTAAGCCCTTCAAACCTATACAAAGGTTTTATTGCAAACCTTTTTGAAGTGGTCATATCTTATCATGGTCAGGAAAGATTAGTGGGCCTCGATAGCTCAGTGGTTATAGCGTTCGGAGGGAACGGAAGCCCAGGGTTCGACCCCAACCCGAGCATGAGGTGTGTCCTTGGGCAAAGACACTGATGCCACACGTGCATCAGTCAACCGAGCTGTAAATTGGTAGCAGTGATGAAAAAACTCACTGCCTCTCTCTCTCGCGAGCGTGATAACATCAGTGTCCGAGAGCGATTTGATAAGCTGCGGAGCTTTCTTCGTTATCGAACTAAAATAAATTCGTATAAACTAAAGATGCGCAAGTAGTGTCTAAGCCAAATTTCGTTGAACAGTCATAGTCAAAATTGGTAAAGTGGTGTATGTCCGCAGGTATAAGGAAATTGCAGAACTAGCAAGCAAATGCAGTGAATTTATATCCCCCACCAAATCAGACAAATTGCTGAAAAAGACCAATTGGAAAGTGTCTCGGTTAACTAGTCTGAGGCATTTATCTTGCTGTTGAAGCCAATAATATACTTATATCCATCAACTAAATACTTACATAATACAGCTCTGTATGAACGGATAATGCCAAAATACCCATCGGCTGCCCATTATTGCTACAAAACACAATGCTGTGAAAGTCCTTACGAAACGATTTAGCAGTTATCACGCGATCGTTGTTGAATTCCTCACTTTTCAGGCAGTTGTGCTATTCACTGATGATATGATCTTTATGGGGCTTAAATGGAAAGGACAATTTACCTTTCATACAAGAAAACAGTAAATATATTTTTATTGAAAAGAAAAATATTTCATCATTTAAACCTCTTGGAACTTTCACATGTTCCTGATTTTAAAGAAATTGATGAAGGTAGCAGGCAATCGAGTGTTTTATTAAAACAGAAATCACACATATCTACCAAGTGTATGTTAGATGTACTGGCAGTTTAAATATGTGTAACTTCTTTCGAATACGTTAGCTTCAAGCCTCAAGTGGAGATCATTAACATAAAGTGTAATATGTCTCTGATTCATGACATATTCTATATAGACACTTAGGAATTCGTGTTGTCTGAAACTAGTAGACTAAGTACTGATTTAATTTAACTTACAACAACTAATTATGACTTTAACTTGAAGAAAAAGGTTATCCGTTCGGGGATGAGGCCCCATTTTTAAACTGCTTTTTTGACTAAAACAAACACGGCAATGTAATTTCCAGTTGTTCTTTTTCAGTTATTTCCTTCATTTGGTTGGGATATAAAATCACTGGATTTGCTTGTTTTACGGTAAATTTATCAAGAGCGCTAACTAGATAACCAAATACTTATCGCGAAAAGTATGTGGTTAACAAGAATAAATTCGCGAATCTTTAGCAGTCATTTTACGGCAGAATATGCTACCATAGAGGACAACATTATCTAGATGTAGTTGTTACATTCTCATCCTACCCATCGATTATTTTAATGGCGTTTAGTTACAGCAAATGGTTTTCTAAAATATCATGATGTTAGTCAGGGTACATGTATTCAGGTTATGCCAGGAGTAACTTGATCATGTTTCGGAAACTAATAGACTAAGTATTTGTAGGCATTGTTGTTTATACAGTACAAGTATTAGATTAAAAAGCAATTTTACAGATAGCTTATAGCAATTATCTCTGCGACCATGTTATATATGTCTTTAATTATGGTTCTTATATTTGTAAAAGAAACAACGCCGTAACGACTTTAGAACGTTATTAAAACTCCAGCGATACTCTACTTTGGAATATCTTTTAATATTTTATTTCTATCAATCATTTTAATGGTGTTTTATTTGCAACAATTTTGTCTGCTGATGAAAGATTGATTAATGTACTTTTAAATAATTTATTTTCAAACGTCTGGAAGCTGGTGTTTAATGTCGAAATAATTTGAAGCTATGTGAGGAAGTATTGTCTTTCAGTAGAATCGTTGGTGAGCACGTAAGGACGTATTGAAATATTGTCAGTCTCAGACTTATATTTGCCTGTTAATATTGTTTTGCCAATGTCACTCTTCCCTTGCAAAAATTAATTAGTCTAGAACAAATGTCTGGTGTTCGTAATGTATGAATTAATTAAAAATAAAGATTTTACATACTTATGTATAAGGAGATTTATCAAACTTGACCTCATTTAAATGTAACCAAGGACAATATTCCAAGGTAAATAGAACGATGCTCAAGAAGGATATGTTTCAAATATAATTGTAATATGCACATCCCTAAAGCATGTTGAAATAAAATAATTCGTACAAAATAATATCTAGTATAATTGTAAGTAAGAAACAAAAAATACATTCTTATAGTGCACTTAACATTCTGTTTCAATTCTTTTACCGTTCCCCCCCAACACAGGTTAAACCGCTCTCCATATAATAAAAACTATACTTTCGTTTGAAAATGACATATATATGTCGACATCCGTCGGAATTTTTAACATGCGTATGCATGTACCATGACAAAATTACATTTCAGAAGAGGACTCTTACCTTTATACAGTAAATGATAACATTGTCTAAGTTGGAGAATTCATTCTTCTGCGTGTCAGTCTGACTGGTTTGTTGGTGTTAAGTGATAACTTGCTATTATGTTATCTTTTTTATTAACCATACGCCATAAAAAGGTTGAGTTATCCCTTTAACATTGTTCTGCAATAAACATTAACATTGTCTTATAAGTCATAGCGACATTGTGACACAAGACACATTAACATTGTGATATAAGGCACAACAAAATAAGGTTATAAGGAACAAATTCAAAATGTTTCTTTGCATTGAAGCAAATTGATGGCTCTGTATCTCACTTTCGCCCGTCACACGGAAATGCATCTTTGATATCATGATATAAATGCCAACTAAAGTAACTTGAAACCTTGACAATGTTATTGCATACAGACAGTTATTGATGTAATATTAATTATACTCGTATCATGAAGCAGACATTTAAGTTCCACCCACGTAGTACACATGAGTTAATTGTCACGACAAAAGTAAGCGGACTTAACTGTTATGAAGAGAAGTCATTTATTGGTACTTTGTCATGCTGTATAAATACACAGAAAATACTACCGGACATAATTCAAAATCGGTACCAGAAAGTATATAACGTGAAGGACCAATGCATACATACATTGTGTATCTTGCAGCAAAATCATCGGCTTATTATGAAATATAGATTAAAGCTTCGGTTTTTGTGCAGTCAGTTTTCAGAACTGGGTGTGTCTGCACCGAACAAAAACTGCAATTCAGTAATTGCAAAATTTTGGTCTTTATCTTATTCCGATGTCGAAAAAATACTAACGCTTATAAAGTTCAACAACTTAGCTATCTCATATTAAATATTTTATTTATAGCAAAAGTAAAAAGTACTGACTTACGCCTTTGATTTTGCTTTGACCAATAAAACAAATGTTAAGGCTTTTAACTAGGAAGACGATAATCTTTTTTTTTGAGTTCACAAATTTATAGTGTCTTAAGGACTAAACATTATATATGTATTTGTTTAGTTGTTTTGAAACAAATTAAAAAAATAAAACTATTTGAGTAATTAAGTTCAAAAGTTAAAAAAAAAGATCCCAATTTCTGAAAGGATGCTATGATTTTGTTTACATTATTTTTTAAATAACATACCTTTTGTACGTGATACGTGTCACAGGTAACTGAAGAAGACGGCTATCATTAGCATGTCGAAAAGTATAGTATTCTTGCGCTGTTACTATTTATGGTAAACACTTTAAACATGTTTAAAACTACGTGATGAAACTACTAACATGTAAACTAAATGAAAAAAGAAAAAGCAGAGAACTGCAGACCTCTTCATAACGTTTTAGAGTGACAGTTGTATGGTATCTAAAAACTCAAATGATAGTATGGTTGTTGTAAAAAGGGACCCCTTCTTCCGTATTAAAACTTAAAAGTTCAGATAGCAGTTCTATCTCGTTATTAATTGGTATATGTTCTGATAAGTTAATGTATAGTTTTTCACCAAATCTGTTTAAAAAACATCTACTGCAAAACGCTCCGCTTTGAGTTTTCCTAAGAGAGTTCGAGTACTTTTTAGTTGATTGTGTTTTGTACGACCTACATATTCGCTATATTTTTGCTTACTTTAGTTGGAACTTATTGATTCAGGTCTGGAAATGTTGCGTTTGACATTTGATCATAGTGATTAGAAATAAAACGCATACTTTATCAGCACACACACCTTTACAAGCGTTTGTATTGGCCAAATAATGTGACAATACACACATGTAACACGTGGGAAGAACTTATGTAAATATCTGCATCATGTGACATGAGTAGGAAATATATTGGTATGCTTGTGTATTTTGCAATATTGACACACATGGCCTGCTGTTGGAGTATTTGCTTGACATTTCTGAGAGTTTACAAAAAATGTATGAAAACGGATTAGATTCCAAGAAATTACAAAATACTATTGAAAAGAGAGTGAGAGGAACTATTTTCTCATATTGCAAAACTTTCTAAATGTTTTTCCAACATGGCTTTAAAGAGAGTGCACATGCTATGCTTTAAACCATGTAAATGGCTTTGGTCACAAGTACGAAACCTCAGTCAGAAGACATTGCTTGCGAAAACAGAGTTCTGCAAGTAGTACTAAAGGTGAAAATTATAAATTGTCACAATTTGACTCTTTTAATCTCGCAGGTATTTCATGATTTTATGTTTAAAGTAGAGAAAACATGGTACACATTGCCATCGCGAAAATCCAACAACATTTTACAATACGTTTTAAAGTTTTGCCAATGACGAACATGTATATGGAAATGTACGGGTATCTTTAATAAAACGTTGAAAAAGATTTAAAGTTGTTTTTTTTTTTGACCCCTCGTCACCATATACTGCGAACATTTGAAACTCTTCTTAAGTTTCTAGTGTTGCTTTCATGTAAACTATCTGACAGACTGTCAGTAATGGGAATGCATCTTCATTCCCCTGACTCGAGATCTCTCGTATCCCGTTTACAGACGTGCATCAATTACGCATGCGTGCTTCACAAACGTTAGAATTCCACGAGTCATAACATAAAACAACTGATTAACCTCCGATTAAAATAAATCTGGTTTTAACTTTATAAAATGATGTATTAGAACCAGAGTTTGTTTTTTTCTTGTGGCAAAACATTCAATATTTCTGTAGCAGATGGAATGAAAAAATATAGTCCTTCCTATTAAACACACGTTTCCTGATTTAAGTTGGCTGTAGTTGCTTATTTGTGATTTGATAACTCTTTATTAGTTGATTATTTCTGGTTCAAACGAAAAATTCACATAAAATTAACAACTGACTATAGCGTCATGTATATATTGCCACTTTTGAGGCAAAGGCACAATTTGGAAAAGCAAAGTATAACTCAAATCATCGTCTGCATTGATGATAACCACTAGCCTCTTTTGTTATGGCAGGACTGTTTTGCCAAGCCAGTAAGTGCGATCCAGACATAAACTCTTGTCATCCTAAACATGGAACGTGTCGTCTGACGAGCTATGGCTTTATGTGCAATTGTGAGACCGGTTACTGGGGCGACAGATGTACGCAGAACAATATTCTTTGTCAGTTAAAGCGATGCTCCGGTAACGGTCGTTGTGTATCAATCAATGAAACAGAGACCGGATGTCTTTGCGATGAACCCTTTACTGGTATTACAAACTTTCCTTTTACTGCAAATTAGGATTTTGAATTTCCATAAGAATAAAACTTTTCATTAGACATATTTTATACCATCAATAAGTCAGACTGCATCTACTATACTGATTACTTTATATTGATAAATGTACTTAGACCTGAAGTGCCCTCTTGTAAAAGATACAATAGTTAAAACCAATTAATTTGTTTTTCTAGAACGACTCTCCCGTGTAATATTTCCATTCCGTGTCTTTTTCAGAATCGTGTTTTAAGCTTTCTTTGATCATGTTTCAGGCGGATTCAAAGTGTTTTATGATATTTGTTTAATGACTTTTGTATTTTCGTCATTCAGGACCAAGATGTAGTATGAGTGTGCAGGTACCAGAGGAGGAGCTTACAATAGGCCAGAAATTACTGAAGGAACCCATCTGGATAGGAATGATTGTCATATTAAACCTCGTCTTTTTCTTCTGTGTGTCTTATATTATCAGAAGAAAATGTGGAGAAAAGATAGCAAACATGTTTCCTAATTGTACTACTAAAACCGCAGTTAGCAGTTCAAAAGGTTAGTCAGTTTAGTATACACCATTTGGCGAAAGTTTTAACTACACTCTTTAAACAGTGACAGGCAATTATGTCAGTTAAATGTTAAGTGGCCACTTACACGCTTTTCTTTTAGAAATATTACCCGAAAATAATTTAAACAAATTATATTCTATGATCTTACTTCGAAGAAAACATTTTTAGCTGCCATAGTGTTAAAAAAAAAAAAAAAAAAACCCAAAAAAAAAAAAAAAAAAAAAAAAAAAAACCCCCCCCCCCACCCCCCCCCCCCCCCCCCGTAGCCTTTAAATTGATTGTTTCATAATTATTTGAGATGGGGATTGGGGCATAGTTTAGCTTAGCCGCGTCCTTACGTCTTGTGATTTTAGTGCATAATGCTTAAAATTATTCAGCACATTGGTGTGTCGGTCTGTTTAAAAGTTTGGTATCTTAACTTGTTTTGGCCACTGCTTAAACATTAATTTTGTTTCTTCAATATTCGATATGCACAAAAGACCATGTTTGGAAATATTTTTTATAGCTATTTAAGGTCATAACAGGCATCATGTGCATACATCAAATCGCTCATATCCCAAGTTGGGTTATTATGAACTAACAAGGTTAAAAATGTGATTACAGTGTGAATGTTCTATTAGAAATTCAAACCCATGATCGATATTTCGATACTATGATCTTACGTGAAGATTGAAGCGTACAAATACCTTTGATGTAAATGCTGTGTTTTTCCAGAAGATTCCAAGGTTGAGCAGTCAACAACTAGTTTTGAACCCACAGAGAAACACATGGGGAAAGACGTTTATTCAGTTACCCTTAATACGCATTCAATTAACACCGAGTCGAGATGGTCAGCCGTACAGAAGACATACTGCGACGAAGTATGACTTTAACTTATTATATTCGTACTCTAAAAAATAGCGATAGTGAGTCCTTTTGGCGTAAAATAGGTTTTGAAAATCATGGACATATTTGTATAAATCAAAGAAATGTTAAACAAATTGATGCATTGTTATGGTATGCATTTTTAAATTTACATATCTACTTTCATTCTTGAATTAGCCGGGAAATGAGCGTATTAATCTTCGTTAAGAACGCATTTCCATCCAGAAACAATTCCAAAAATATTTCAAAGCTATTCAAGCTAATGATACATCTTTCACTCATTTCGTTTTGGCTAAGTGCTTAAACCTTAGTTGAATTGAATACTTTCTAAAAGGTTAATTGATATATAAGAATACATCTTCGAAGAAAACTTTCACAGCATTTATCAAAGTGTCATTTTAATTAAGTTACTCATTTAAAGCTATATGGAATAAGTAAATTTCATACCTCTAACCATATAGAATTGCCAACTATTTTAGCCAACGCGAATATACTTATAATGCACATGATGTTTAACATATATTAGGGTAACATTCTTACATTTTGTTTTATTTGTGAAATACTTTGCAAACATGATTACTAAAATTGCTATTAACGCAAATGTCAAATTGCTGGCCTCTATATAGTCAGTTTTGAGACTGTTGTCAATAGTACGCGTAAATTAGATACCATTTATTTCATACCAGTCTTGGTGGCAGAAATTTCACTATGTCTTCTCCATTTCAGCTTGACAGTATATCTGCCCCGTCAACCCCAGTTGTGACTGAAGACAATCAAGAAGCCGCAATGAAACTTTTTGCAGCGTACAATACTAGAAAACCTGATCTATCACCTAATATAACATCTATACAAAGTGCTAGAAACAACTTAGCAATCAAAACACGAGACATAATGTCATGCGGAATTCAAGGCGGAACAGTCACATTGAACCAAAATGGCGAAACTGAAAATCAAACAAGGGAACCATTGCATGGTATTCTTCGGTCTTACACAATCAGCACAGAAATCCGCGACTTTGAGTCCAGAATATCTAAAGCTAGAAATGAAGCCATAAGAAAGACATCGTCCTACGCTGGTTCCCCTGTTTCCTCACGAAACACTCATTTCATTAAGAATAGTCCAAAACCAAAAGTGAGACATTGCTTTCCAGAAATACGAATAATTAATGAACATAACTGTGAAGAGGTAAAACTTAGTGATAGTGACGATAACTCAGACGCAGATATCCCAGTGTTGAATGATGTTTCACAGTCGAAATCTGTTGAAAATATACCCGATACTAAGACATCTGATCAACAAGACAGTGGTTATCCGTCCACTACAATATCAACTACTCATGATGGTTCGCAAGTTGAAGAAATCAATTTGAAATATGTTCAATCTGCATCGGAAAGACGAAAGTTATTCAGTTCTAAAGCAAAAAGTGCTTCTTTTTATAAAATAAGTAGTGAAAATGATGTTATAATGAACAAAAGCAGGAAAGAAACTCGTGGCGTGGGCAGTAGTGAATTGCTTTTCAAAAACTCTACATCGGGGGACTTTCAGTCATTTGAATCTGAAATATGTGTGTCATGTAAAAGGGATAAGGTAGAAAGATATGCTTATTCATATGAAAAAGATTTGGATAAAATCCATCGATACGGGGAAAAGCGGCGGCATATGGGTGGATATAGTAGTACACATAGCCATAATCACAAACGGCATAGACGTCGGAGAAAATGCGGATGTGTCAAACATCACAGTTACAGTAAAGAGATTGAGTTCAATTCTTATGACTTGCACGAACCGTCCGTGCATTTACGGCGAGACCAATATTTACCATCCAGTATGCACCAATCACATGACAATTGGGCCGTGAGGAGATGCCGTCACGGAGTCGGACCATTGAACTCCAGTACAGAAAGTGATTCTTGTTTGTGTTCAGCACATGAAATGAGATTTCCTCCTAGACAGTATGTAAGAGACGCTATTTCAGAGCATGATTTCAGAAGAAGACATGACAGTGCTCCAGTTCATGATTTTAACTATTCCCCACGAATAGATTTTCGTTCTGATGACTCTTATAAATCAAAACTCATGCGATCATTCCTATCAGATACTTACCGGGAAAATCGTCGTAATCATTCCGGCTCAGAAAACACATGTGAGCGTCGTGTTAAGAAAAAGAACTTTCTCTGTTCTCCTCAAAACTCTTCAGCCTCTAGCTCAAAAGACAAATCACGCAGTCCTTCCCCTGGGGGGAATAATTCTTTACATCGTCAGAGAAAAAGATCCGCTACTGTCGTAGAAGTGGCAGATGATAACGTTATTCAACTAGATTCTACAGATTCTGTTCTGACTGAAAGTCCACAGAATTTGAAACGTCCTTTCAATTCCCCATCTTCTACAACGGATAACAAACAAACAAAGATTCGTGACACGGATATCACTCTTGACTCGGATAACGACAATTCAGACTGCATAGAAGAATTTACTTATCCGGTAAATGAAACAGATAACTCGTCTATCAAATTCAAACAATTGCCGGATATCGAATGTGTTGCTAAAGATAACTTTAATGATTGGAGACTGACGCAAAATTCAGAATCGCGAAATTATGTGATTGATACTGAATCAAAACCAATTTCTGGTCTTTCAAATATTGCAGTAAGCTCAGCGCAGAAGGATTCAGCGTACCAAACAAAACAGTCGTCAATTGATAAATTGAAGAAAGAGGCATCAATAAAGGGTTCGAATGTACTGAAATCGAGACGAACGGACACAACAGACTCACATGATATGTTAATCAGGTAATGTTTGATTCAAAGATAAATATTCAATTAAGAAACTAGATTAAGTATATTGTGACTACAGATTTATGTTCAGATAACTCTGTTGTATCAAAAGGGTGAGAGGGTAGGGGAGTCTGTAAAACTCGAGGGCAACTCGAAAAAATCTCAAAACTGTCTTTTTTTTTTGTTAATCAGTGAGTCAAAATTTGGACTGCAAATTCATTTATATATATTCAGTATTCTTCTGTGATAAACTGTACTATAAATTTCAAATGCAATCATTCTGGTGTGTCTTGAAACATGTTTTCGTTTCGCCAGTGCCACGTGACCCGGGACATAATATTTCCGTATTCGTGCGTTTCGTAACTCGTGTAATATACGCAAACTGGTCAATCGGTCCACTTATATAACATAGACATAGGTATGTGCGAACGCCTCCTTCCTTTTTGTAGAAAGAATTGTAAATGGATTGCAATGATAGTGGGTGTGCAATTCACTATTATAACGTCTTTGCATGAAGGTGCTGCAGCGATATGCCTCTTTGAAATTATACATTTTTATTGCGTAGATTTCACGCATTTTGTAGACAAACTCCTGCTTCATTTTTAAAAGAAATACAATGAATAGTGGCACAGACAATCATCACGATTAGTCGATGTGAAAGACAAAATTTTGTGTGTATCCATCAAGGTGTTGCATAACTTTTTCCTGTAACATACCATCATAACCAACTATAAGTATTAATCTGTGACAAAGCGTAATTGCGGGGGTATTTAACTACAACCTTTATCTTTGTTAAAGTTAAACAAGAATTGTCCCTCACAAGTCACAAATGCCCCCGAAATATGTGTCTGACAGCCAGTGTCCTCTCCATGTGCTCAACAATTGTGCAATGTAATTTTAAAAGTCTTCCGTGCATGACAGAGTTAACATGTATACAGGACTCGATTACCTTTAAACGTGAGTCTTGCAACACGTCGTCTTGATGTGCTGAACATTTGTACCAATTTATTCTAAAATCCTTCAATGAATGACAAAGTTACAGTCCGGACACGAATGTGTGCATATACAATGTATACAGGATTCCATTACCTTTAGACTTTTAGTGTGACCTTGACCTTAGAAGTAGGGACGTGGGTCTTGCACGCGACATATTGTCTGGATGTGCAGAACATTTGTACCAATTTATTTTACAATCCTTCAATGCATGACAAAGTAACAGTCCGGACACGAATGTGTGCATATACACTGTATACAGGATTCTATTACCTTCAAACTCTAAGTGTGACCTTGACCTTTGAGGTAGGGACGTGGGTCTTGCACGAGACACGTCGTATTGATGTGCTGAACATTTGTGCCAAGTTATTCTAAAATCCTTCAATGAATGACAAAGTTACAGTCCGGACACGAATGTGTGCATATACAATGTATACAGGATTCCATTACCTTTAGACTCTTAGTGTGACCTTGACCTTAGAAGTAGGGACGTGGGTCTTGCACGCGACATATTGTCTGGATGTGCAGAACATTTGTACCAATTTATTTTAAAATCCTTCAATGCATGACAAAGTAACAGTCCGGACACGAATGTGTGCATATACAATGTATACAGGATTCTATTACCTTCAAACTCTAAGTGTGACCTTGACATTTGAGGTAGGGGCGTGGGTCTTGCACGAGACACGTCGTATTGATGTGCTGAACATTTGTGCCAAGTTATTCTAAAATCCTTCAATGAATGACAAAGTTACAGTCCGGACACGAATGTGTGCATATACAATGTATACAGGATTCCATTACCTTTAGAATCTAAGTGTGACCTTGACCTTAGAGGTAGGGTCGTGGGTCTTGCACGCGACATATTGTCTTGATGTGCAGAACATTTGTACCAATTTATTTTAAAATCCTTCAATGCATGACACAGTAATAGTTCGGACACGAATGTGTGCATATACAATGTATACAGGATTCTATTACCTTCAAACTCTAAGTGTGACCTTGACCTTTGAGGTAGGGACGTGGATCTTGCACGAGACACGTCGTTTTGATGTGCTGAAACATTTGTGCCAAGTTATTTTAAAATCCTCCAATGAATGACAAAGTTACAGTCCGGACACGAATGTGTGCATATACAATGTATACAGGATTCTATTCTAGTGCGATTTTAATATGCCATCCTTCGGGGGCAAAAAAAATCAGGATTCTATTCTAGTGCGATTTTAATATGCCATCCTTCGGGGGCAAAAAAATACCTTCGTTTCATGTTAAAAGAATAATTAACTCTTTATATAATTAACCATCGCGTTAGCGTGAAATTGTATGATTTGTAAATGAAGATTTTTCCCCGAGTTTAATACAATACCGGAAACATGAAAATGTCAGAGCCACAAAACGGAAATGCCAGATGATACTCGATATCGTCTAATGACTGCAACTGCTTTACTTTCATCTCTTTTTTCTGTCGTTCCAATTTTCTGCTTCGCCATGTAATTAATGAGCAACAGTCACGAAAGATTTCTTGATTTCTTGCTTAAGAAAATATAAAATAACCTTTTCCCTGTTTAAAACGTACCAAAAAAAATCAGTTTATTTTACTATGCTGCCCTGATGTATGTTACTTTATTCATGAAATGCAAACAACAACTTTTCAAACGGTTTAGATGTTTCCAAATCATACCCATTTTTACCTGCAGTAAGACACTTAGTAACGGCAAACGTGTACCTGATTGCTCATTTTAAGTCAAAACTTTTATTGTACTTATTCTTATCCAGAACAAATCCAAATTATGAATTTCACCGTATCGGGGGCCATAGGCATATGTGTTTGGCATTTAGTACATATTTGATATATTTCATTGCATTTCCTTTCAATTGAACTTCTGGGCTCAGGGGTATAATGTATTTTTTAGTTCGTGCAACTTGGAACGCAACATGGATAGTAACTTGTTCGCATGAACTTTGAAAAAATGCAAAGCTTATACATGAAAATGTTTGTTTGTCAATATTTGTACAAGAAATGTTTGTTTTTCAATATTTATACCAAAAGAATGTTTGTTTTTCAGACAGGATGACAAGGTACAGCGACATCTTCATCAAGCCGCACTGAAGCTCGCATTACTAAAACGTCTACAAGCCAGGAAGAGTTTCTCAAAAGATAGTGCGATACATACATTCTCAGAGGACGACTTGTCAGCAGACGACACTGAAAGTCGCGGGTAGGCTAATTACTAATTTATAATTGTTGACATTTAGTGGTATTAAGAAGAAATATATAAGAAGCAGTGGATTTAAACATAGAACAATCTTTTACTCAAGTTAAGAAATATATTCACTTAAATTACAAGAAAATTCAGAAGGTGAGTAAACTGAAAGAAGGAATACACAAAGTCTAATGTTTACATGTTCAATATTTTTTCAAAGCGTGTTTAAAACTAAGTACCTGATTCCTTGATTATTGCAAGCTGTATGTAGCTGGTTAAAATACTTATATTTTTACTCACTTGACGGTAAAAAACTTTTGGAGAAAGCATTTAATTTCCTCCATTTATTTTTACAGATCGTTTAGACCATTAGTTAAACGTACCAGCGGTAGCCTTGCGTTCCAGCTGCGGGAGACAAGCTTGTCGCAAGTTCAGGAGGAACATTCTGGTGTGTCCAGGGATACTGACAATTATAACACTCCTACAAACGAACCCCTAATTGGCTCATTTGACAGATCATCCGCAGATATAGTCAACTCTGCTATACCACTAACAGATGTATCATGCCGCTATGATGACAAGACTAGTGTTTCACTGGAAGAAACGAAAGTCTGACTAACGGTGATTGGTTAGCTTCAAATGCCTTATCAATTTGTCAATTTTTGTGAATAATTTAGCAATTACCTCAATCAACTTTAGAAAACAAAAGGTAAAATTGAAGTGTAAATAGCAATTCTGTGATACACATAACAGCTGTATAATATAAAATTGTTGGTGATAAAAGTATAGTTTGAAATAATCCCAAAATATCTATAAAGTTTTCAAAATGGTTTTACAATGCACTTGATAGTCATCCATGTATGAGAACTCTACTATTTTTAATATTCTGTAAAAAAAGAAAGAAGAAAATGTTTCTTCACAAAATTAGATGTACAATTAGGTTCTAGAAATGTGTCTTTTAACAAAAGTGTACTTCAAAGTTTATTTAAAAAAACATTCCATGTCGGTGGATTCTTTTAAACCACAGTTAATGTGCTATGTGCCAAGTTTGTTTTTTAATTGCTGTTTTCATTCTATGGAGTGAGTTATATGAAACGTTATCGTTATTCGTATATAGTACTTGAACAACTTAAGTTGTTTTGCGACCTTTTGTTTGTTTGTGTTCTCGGCAGCATTCTGCTGCTGCTCCCTGACCTTACGTTTCTGTTCGGACAAAGACACGAAAGGTGAAAAACTGCAGACTTGTCGGCGAAAAGTGTGTAGCTTTTATTTCGGTGTGTTAGTGATATTTCCAAGGTAAAACGGGTTCGATCTTTTTCATGCTTTTCTGTTTTAATTACATTTGTGTATGATAAGTTTTATATCGTTCTTTGTTACTTAATACATATAATTGTTACCATTAAGAACAAATCTTTTGACATGTTTGTTTTAGAGTATTATTGTATCACAACACGTTTCACAAAGCATTACATTCTGTTCGCTTTGTGTGTAAATACAATTTTGCTTTTAAAGAAACACATAATAAGTTATCATACCTCAGATTTTATATTTATATTAATTGTTTTGTGTATTTCATTAACTGAGTCTATTTCATCCAATTGTTTATGCTATTCATCTTCGACCGTAGCTGTATGCCATGTGACAGTGACGAAA
The DNA here is from genome assembly GCA_022818135.1 of Saxidomus purpurata. Lineage (NCBI taxonomy): Eukaryota > Metazoa > Mollusca > Bivalvia > Venerida > Veneridae > Saxidomus > Saxidomus purpurata. Next base: position 16,909,987 of record JAFMSR010000012.1, on the reverse strand, counting down.
ACAATATACTGATTGGCACTTACCTATTAGGAATAATATATAATGTTTAAAGTGATGTTAACCTTCAAAGTGACTATCATGTTATGTTATGTTAAGTGAATTATAAGTGCGGTTGTGCTCACCAATCTGCTTGTGACCGACCCCAGCATCTCTCCCTTGATGCTGTGAATGTTTGTTTTTGTGTCTAAATAGGAGATTTTATAAGGAAATGCCACCATTCTTTTTTGTTCAAAAGTTTGTAATTCTAAGTGCCAAAGGAAGAGAGCAGTTGCGGCAAATTCTGTCTAGATAGCTTAGTGACCATTATGATTTAAAGAAACAAATTTAGTACTTAGAAGAAAAAACTAATATTACTAATTGAATTATTTGAATAATATGGTTGCTTCTATGTTTGTTTTCAAGAAACGAAAGTGTATGGAATGAGAATTATAGCATACGACAATACTATTTTTAAATACATGGAATATCAAAGGTGCCTAGGGGGACGTTTCCTTCTGATCTTATCACTGACCGATAATGACAATGTTAACTTTGCATTTAGTAAATTCATTTTACATGTAGTTTAAATGAAATATTTTTCATATATAGCATTTATATCTGCCAAACACAATGAAGGACGGAAATTGTGAACAGGATTGAAACTGCGTGAAGCTTTGCCACGAACTGTTAAAAAATGAAGTCAAAACTATGCTAGAAAATTTGGCATGTAGCTATTGTTATTAGAGAATGAGAAACAGCCCTGTATCTCCCCGAAATGTCTGTTCCTTTAATTATAGTTTTAACTTCATACTTTCGATACCATCCCTGATTGCAACATTTCAAATATCAAGTTTTGATCATACATTGTTCATATGAATTGTTTAACTTGTGCCATTTTGGTCTTTTTTTCAAATATTAAAGTTATTTATGAAACTACTAATTTCGGAAGGCATCGTATTTACTGACATTTCTAAAACATAAAACAAAGAAAAAAAACTGTGACTGAGAATAAAAAAAATAAGTAATCGGCTTTGATCTTGAATTATCTACCCTTGAAAATCAGAAAATGTAACAAATTGCTGCGTTCAAGGACAGATAATTCAAATCCAAGGCATGTGACCTATGATTTTTATTTCAGATTTCTGTATTAAACTTGGTTCTCAGGCAACATACCAAGTTTGAAAATTTCTAGGAAAGGGAAAATGTTAGCCCTATATACACTGTACATATAAGAAACTTAAAAGTTTTCAAATTGTCACTGCAGCTGCTGCTAGAATCAAGGTAGTCAAGACAACCACATAATAAATAAATACACGCATACATACTAATAAAGTGATTTTAGATTTTTAATCGTCTCCGATTCCAAGTTAGTTATTGAAAGTATCCTAGAAACAAAAACTTGTATTGTTTAATTGTAAACTTCGATGTGCCATGAATTGTAAACAGGGGCAGGCAGTGAAATCCCTTAATCACATATGTAACTGTAGGAGAGAAATGCTTAATAAATCTCTATTCTGTCTGGAAGAAAAGTTTTTGTATTGCCAAAAATTCAATGTAATCTTGAATACATAAAATATTTTTTAATTACGGGTTTTCTGGGCACGGATAACAAGTGAAAACAAAATCACGTGTTTAGGCTCTGTTTGTATAAGATGAATAACGTGTATGTGATTGAAAATGGGTATTTATTCATGTAAAATACAAGAAAATCAAAGCTACATCATTCAGTTACATAACTGGGCGTAGAGAAAATTGCCACAAAGGAGACATCGCATTGGTGTCTCCAAATATTTTGAATATTTTCAATTGTGTCTCCCAAATATGAGACTGACGATACGTGTCTGGATATTAACTTTATCCTGCTGGTGGCAACTGATACTGCACTGCGTCCAGTGTATATCGTGATCTGTGGGAACACCCATGATGAATGTATTGAATGCTGCAATTGGTACAATCAACGATCTTATCCGTTTGAATTAGAACTGCCTTTTTGGCATTCCTTGTTGCTGTCCATCTTTTATGGCGGAAAAGTCTCCAACAGTTTCTAGTTATACTGACTGATTTGACCGTTCCCTGCTGGCGACAATTAGCCTGCCTTTACCACCAGTATGGATCATTGTCAGACTGCACGTTAATTCAAATTTCTTTGAGCACCCCTATGAACAATTAATGCTACTTTCCATATTGAAAGGTGGAAAAGTCCATTTTATGGATTACGCAGGGTCTAAATTTATATACCGGTAATTTACATCACAGCAATAATTGTTAACAAGTGTACGTAGTCTAAAAGAGTCTGTATTATTTTAACACTTCTCTGGTAGAAAGATATTTGCAAATCCAGCAACTATTACTTTATTTCTATTTATAAAAATATTGTCGTTATTGTTTGTTCAGACATATTCTTACAATGCAAAATATCACATGCAAATAAAGTTGATCATTTCATTTCTTTCCTTTGTTTTGTTTGACATAAGTTTGACAAGTTTGGCAAGTTTTATTTCTTTACAACCAGAAGGACAAAGACCCATGTGGTACACACAGCATATAATATAATATATATAGCGACAGCGTATAATACAATATCATATTCATATGTGATACACATATTAACAAGCACACTCTGTAACATATTTTTATCGCATTAGTCCTAACTTATGTATCAGCGCCTTATTCTCCGATCTGAGTGAAAGAAAAAAGAATACATGTAATCATTTTCACATAAGCTTAATGACAAGATATGTGCATTATAATTGACAATATTGGAAAGTCTGTAAGGAACATATTTAATTTTTATATTGCCATTAATATATTTCTATGCATTAAACTGTCCATATCGTCCAGCTTTGTCGAAACCGTAATACAAAGCCAGTTTATGGAGATTGGAAAGATAATTGTGACTGATATTATCGTTTTAATATTTCCACTACCGCCTGATCTTGATGAACAAAAAGTACAAGACCAGCTCCAGGCAATACTATTTTAATCGTATACAAGACAGTTAACAATTGATAACACCTTAAGTTAAACAAATCAACTAGTGTATATATTTATGTATCATTAACACCATAAAGTGCATTTGTTCGGACGGAAAAGGCTTTAGACACGTATATGCTTAATTTTCGAATAATATTTTTATTCACAGAATTTAATAACTCTGTTAACTTTAACATGTTTGAACGTTTCCAATGAATCTGGTACATAGTTTTTCCTTAAGTCAGAGTACAAATTACATTCTAGGACAACATGAAATTCGTCTTCTAATTTGTTGTTACAAAAAGTACACACTCCATTGGTTAATACAATGCCCAAATAAGTAAATTTGTTCACTATTTAAATAGGATTGTCATTATAATAGAAATTAGTATTATACTGTAACCGACCTCCTCCGTCAATAATATCAGAAAATTCCGAAATACATGTGTCAATATCATTTGATGAGGCCGACAAGTCAACATGATCATTGAAATTACGTAATTTGCTCATCGTTTCATCAGATGATAGTGTTTTAGAGAACGAACACTGTATTTCATTGCTCCATGCATACTTGAAACTAACAGATTTATATGAACTGTTTTCCTCAACATTCTGATTTACTGGTTTGTTAAAAATGTCGATCATAAAATGCATACTTGAAACTAACAGATTTATATGAACTGTTTTCCTCAACATTCTGATTTACTGGTTTGTTAAAAATGAGAGAAAAGTCGATCATAAAATGATCAGAAAAGATATTTGGCTCTTGCACCTCAAAAGTATCTATGTATTCAAGGAAATTCTGAGTACTAATAACATAATCTACTAAGCTAGTTCCTCTTTTGCCTACACATTTATAACGACCAATGCATCCGCCCGTTTAAAATACGAAGACCGGTTTGTTTACACATATCTAATAAAGACAAGCCATTACTGTTCAAACGACCTGAGTTCTGTGAGTAACGTTTTATTTCAGTCAGTAATATAGTCATCTGCCAATAAATTCAAGTGTACAAAACTATCGCCGGACACAAAATCAGGACAATCAGCTGTATGCGCATTCATCATGTCTCCGCATAACAGTAAATTAACCCCATTTTCATATTTTGAATGTGATAGAGTGATAAAGTCAACTAGCCTATCAAATATATTTGAGTCGATCATCGACTCTCTACTGCTATTCTCGGGTACAACATAAAGACATACGAATAAATCATTCTGTAGAGATAACATGTGGCCACTAATTTATAACAATATCGTCCTGACTTTGAAAAACTAAAGTATCTTTTGAAATATATTCGTTCCTTAGATAAACTACTATACCGCCCGAATACCTTTAACTGGCTTTTTTTATTTTCGGTTCTATTTAAAATGAAATACTCAAAATTTTCAACATAGAGATCAGATAAATTTTGTCCATGTTTCTGTAAATAAAACAATATCATGAGTTTGAAAAATATTTTTCACTTCTGAAAAATCTAATTTATCAGTTCGCCGTGTCTTTAAACTCTGGATATTCAACAGAGCACATCTCAGGGAGACCTTCTCAGGAAAATCCTACCTCAAGTGCAATGATTGTAAGTGGAAACCCCATCTGTAATCGAATGATATTGTACCGCTGGTAGAATATTGGCGGAGTATGAGTTTTTTCTATTTATAGTATCTGATAAAACCCGATTTTACCGTGTGACACCTGTATGGTATTGCGGAGTGTGATCGCTTTTCTGACCTTGATATAGCACGTGAATTTCAAGCACGACCCGGTGAAGATTGTGGTGTGCAGTGTCTGCTCTGTTGAGTTTCACATGATGTTTCACTGTGAAGAGACTTCACTTGGGTGTCGTGAATATGTTCTGTCACCATGGAATTTGATCCTGACTCAGGCGGATTGGTTACATTTATGACTGTATGATTTAATGCACAGCCTGTAGTATTTGAGACTTGCAGTGGTTCCTTGAAGGATATTTGGCTACCTTGCAGAGGAGAATAAACAGAACAAACGGATGGCAATTGTTCCGCTATCATATTCAGCTGTTGGATTACTATTGAAGGACGTTTGGGTTTGCTCAGACTGCATAGGTACTTGTGTACATGAATTATTTTTAGCTATATTAGACACTGGGTGCATTGCATTTTGCAGTGGGACTTGTTGTTGTGAATTAGTGGACACGGACGGGGGACGTAACTCTGTGTAGTGTTCAGCACTGTAGTTGTGACCACTAATGGCGGTGGATATGGTGCAACAAATGGGTGATTTATAATAGGATTCATAACAGGAGGATTGTGATTACTAACGGGATAAGGTGCGCCCGCCTGTTCTGGAAATTGTCTAGGTAAGTCATTTTGTTGATTTCCATTTTGATTGTTGCCACCCGACATACATGAAGATTGAAAGTTATGGATATTGGCTGTGAGCTCTCCTGTCCTTGGGTTGTTGGAATGAGCAAGAGCGTATCAGGTAGTTGGGGTCGTTGCACCGGATGGTCCCTTAAGTTACCGACCGGACTTAGTTGCGTGATTCTGCTTGACTGTTCTCATGTACATAATCCAGTCGGGCATTTCATCACGTACTAACCTGCCTTCGACAATTAACTTTGCCGGGTATACAATTTGTATATTGAATGTAGGTTTCTGGGCCTTCATTTTCTTGTATTAGGGCCATAAGCGGGTTCGAGCCTCTTGAATCTCCTTAGGAAAGTCCATATCAACTGAAAAATGTGTGCCATTTAACATCTTCACTTTGCTCATTATGTAAACAGTATTACAATATTCAGTAAAGTTAGTTATAATTGGTCTCTTTTGAAACTGTTTTCGTGGATCCCTACGTGATCTGGCTATTTGTACTTCTCCATGGCTAATATCTAAACGATTTTTAAAAAATTCAGTGATGATAGATGAACAGTTCTCACCTTGCTTTTCGATAAAACCTCGAAATATGAGGTTATTCCTTCTGGATCTGGCTTCTTGATCAATTGACTTGTACGCCAAAGTTTTCATGAATTCAGTCTGTGTATTTGTAGTGTGGATAACTTGACCCAATTTTTCATTCACTACTCCAGGAGTCTGTTGGAAACCAAGCACGCTTCGACTACAAGTAACTTGTTCATTTCTGATAAACCTCAGCTCATCAAATATATGTAATAATTTGTTATCAACAGAACAATTTTGAGCATGAAATGTTTTTTCATCTTCAGCTTTGAACATATGGAAAACAACAGAGAAATAACTTTGAAAGTCATTTAAATTTCTTGCAGAAAGTATTATAGATATACTTTTATTGAGAATGTTAAAAATGTATGATATGGACTCAAAGTTTCAGCATAAAACTGAATTGAGCATAAAAACAGTTTTGAATCACTGAAGTATATCTATTTCTAAATCACAGTGGTGTCAGGCACTGACAACAATGACATCCCCTTAAGTTTAAATATGTTCCAGTGTTTAGTAGCACACAATAACTATATACTTTTGCTACTTAAGTTGGCTTTTAATCATTCCGTCCCGATATGTTGGGTACCTCAGACCATTCAGTGTGTTTCTATATAACGCTTTATAAAAAGGGGTTTTGTTGAACGTAGCTTCTCTGTCAAATATGTCAGCGTAGTGACTAGCTCATGGCTGCCTTGTGACTAAGTTTAGAATATGAAATGGTTTGACGGAACATGGTGTTCTTACAATTTCTTTCAAGGTATCACCAGATATCTAAATCAAGAGGTGGACATAATACATTCTAGTACAGCAGGAAAATGTGATAGATTCTGATTGGTCAAGAGCCTCTGTACACCGTGAGCAATCCTGTATACACCGTCTCCCATTTTGAACCTCATCGTTTTCACATTATCTGATTGGGTACAGCTGCTCTTTAAAATTATTCACTCTCAAAACAAAATGGCCGACTTTCCAGAAGTTCGCTTGCACATCGTGTGGAAAAATAATTCATATTCAAACACAATAAAACTTGCATTGATGATGGCTGCCTTGTGACTAAGTTTAGAATATGAAATGGTTTGACAGAACATAGTGTTCTTACAATTTCTTTCAAGGTATCACCCGATATCTAAATCAAGAGGTGGACATAATACATTCTAGTACAGCAGGAAAATGTGATAGATTCTGATTGGTCAAGAGCCTCTGTACACCGAGAGCAATCCTGTATACACCGTCTCCCATTTTGAACCTCATCGTTTTCACATTATCTGATTGGGTACAGCTGCTCTTTAAAATTATTCACTCTCAAAACAAAATGGCCGACTTTCCAGAAGTTCGCTTGCACATCGTGTGGAAAAATAATTCATATTCAAACACAATAAAACTTGCATTGATGCTATCATTGTTTTCGTGTTTCCCAGACAAAACGGGTCACTGACATAAGATCTCATTTCAGCCAATAGCCTTTTCAATGCATCCCAGGGGAATTTCGATTTTTAAATATAAAACACACTTCGGGTTATATCAAATCAAACAGGCTCTACGACGAAGACTCTATTTGATTAATATTCTAAGAACGTCTTATTTCTGCTCGCCTCTCTGACGTACGGTTAGTCTCGGAAAAAGACATTGTGCCTCATATCGACATGGCTTGACAGTCGTGAAAAGTTGTTAATAGCAAAAATATGAGATGTTTATTCTAAGCGGCAATGTATCTGTCTGGATAAATAATAAAAAAGAAACCAGAGAGCACTCAAACATACACAGTTATATTTATTTTCCTTTAAAAAATGATATTGCAGCTGCCATTAATTGCGAAAGTTTGGGATCCAGTCATGTGCTTTAAAAGTACATTCGTCTCATACATCATTTTGTGCATTTTGAATGGTTTTGGTTACTAGTCATTGAGTAAAACTTACAAAGGATGTTATGGGTCAAAAGTCCACAACGTCATATTTTACTATACATTATCATTTTGTGAAAATATTCTCCCTAATTCTTTTCAATTGGCATCATTATCGAATTTTAACAATGAATCTAAATATTATTGAAAAAAATATGTTCTATTTCCAGAATAGTTTATGTTTTTAACTCTGACAACCGTCATTATTTAAACATAGATACGGAAGCGTCCTGGTGCCAATTCATAATGTTCTATAAAAAAGAGTAACTCCTACATAGGAGATAAAAAAGCCTAATTAGGAGTTTATAACTCCTACGTAGGAGAAAATAAGCCTAATTAGGACTTTGTAACTCCTACGTAGGAGATAAAAAAGCCTAATTAGGAGTTTATAACTCCTACGTAGGACTTTGTAACTCCTACGTAGGACTTTATAACTCCTGCGTAGGACTTTATAGGTCCTACATAGGAGATAAAAAGGCCTAAATAGGAGCTTATAACTCCTACGTAGGACTTTATAACTCCTACCTAGGATTTTATAACTCCTACGTAGGAGATAAAAAAGCCTAATTAGGAGTTTATAACTCCTACGTAGGACTTTATAACTCCTACGTAGGATTTTATAACTCCTACGTAGGAGATATAAAGGCCTAATTAGGAGTTTATAACTCCTACGTAGGACTAAATAACTCCTACGTAGGAGAGAAAAAAAGCCTAATTAGGACTTTGTAACTCCTACGTAGGAGATAAAAAAGCCTAATTAGGAGTTTACACGTCCTACGTAGGACTTTATAACTCCTACGTAGGACTTTATAACTCCTACGTAGGACTTTATAACTCCTACGTAGGAGATAAAAAGGCATAATTAGGAGTTTATAACTCCTACGTAGGACTTTATAACTCCTACGTAGGACTTTATAACTCCTACGTAGGAGATAAATAAGCCTAATTAGGAGTTTATAACTCCTACGTAGGACTTTATAACTCTGGAACTGTTGATCAAAAACTAACTCAGACGTAAAAGTTACGAAGTCCTAATTAGGCTTCTTTTCTCCTACGTAGGAGTTATAAAGTCCTACGTAGGAGTTATAAACTCCTAATTAGGCTTTTTTTATAGGAGATAAAAAGGCCTAAATAGGAGCTTATAACTCCTACGTAGGACTTTATAACTCCTACGTAGGATTTTATAACTCCTACGTAGGAGATAAAAAAGCCTAATTAGGAGTTTATAACTCCTACGCATGACTTTATAACTCCTACGTAGGAGAAAAGAAGCCTAATTAGGACTTCGTAACTTTTACGTCTGAGTTAGTTTTTGATCTACGTAGGACTTTATAACTCCTACGTAGGACTTTATAACTCCTACGTAGGAGATATAAAGGCCTAATTAGGAGTTTATAGCTTCTACGTAGGACTATATAACTCCTACGTAGGAGAGAAAAAAAGCCTAATTAGGGCTTTGTTACTCCTACGTAGGAGATAAAAAAGCCTAATTAGGAGTTTATACGTCCTACGTAGGACTTTATAACTCCTACGTAGGACTTTATAACTCCTACGTAGGACTTTATAACTCCTACGTAGGAGAAAAAAAAGCTTATTAGGACTTTGTTACTCCTACGTAGGAGATAAGAAAGCCTAATTAGGAGTTTATAACTCCTACGTAGGACTTTATAACTCCTATGTAGGACTTTATAACTCCTACGTAGGAGATAAAAAAGCCTAATTAGGAGTTTATAACTCCTACGTAGGACTTTATAACTCCTACGTAGGACTTTATAACTCCTACGTAGGAGATAAAAAAGCCTAATTAGGAGTTTATAACTCCTACGTAGGACTTTATAACTCCTACGTAGGACTTTATAACTCCTACGTAGGAGATAAAAAAAGCCTAATTAGGAGTTTATAACTCCTACGTTGGACTTTATAACTCTGGAACTGTTGATCAAAAACTAACTCAGACGTAAAAGTTACGAAGTCCTAATTAGGCTTTTTTTCTCCTACGTAGGAGTTATAAAGTCCTACGTAGGAGTTATAAACTCCTAATTAGGCTTTTTTTATCTCCTACGTAGGAGTTATAAAGTCCTACGTAGGAGTTATAAAGTCCTACGTAGGAGTTATAAACTCCTAATTAGGCTTTTTTATCTCCTACGTAGGAGTTATAAAGTCCTACGTAGGAGTTATAAAGTCCTACGTAGGAGTTATAAACTCCTAATTAGGCTTTTTTATCTCCTACGTAGGAGTTATAAAGTCCTACGTAGGAGTTATAAAGTCCTACGTAGGAGCTATAAACTCCTAATTAGGCTTTTTTTATCTCCTACGTAGGAGTTATAAAGTCCTACGTAGGAGTTATAAAGTCCTACGAAGGAGTTATAAAGTCCTAATTAGGCTTTTTTATCTTCTACGTAGGAGTTACAAAGTCCTAATTAGGCTTTTTTTATCTCCTACGTAGGAGTTATAAAGTCCTACGTAGGAGTTATAAACTCCTAATTAGGCTTTTTTTTCTCCTACGTAGGAGTTATAAAGTTCTACGTAGGAGTTATAAAGTCCTACGTAGGAGTTATAAACTCCTAATTAGGCTTTTTTATCTCCTACGTAGGAGTTACAAAGTCCTAATTAGGCTTTTTTTATCTCCTACGTAGGAGTTATAAAGTCCTACGTAGGAGTTATAAACTCCTAATTAGCCTTTTTATCTCCTACGTAGGAGTTATAAAGTCCTACGTAGGAGTTATAAAGTCCTACGTAGGAGTTATAAACTCCTAATCAGGCTTTTTTATCTCCTACGTAGGAGTTACTCTTTTTTATAGAAAATTTTGAATTGGCACCAGGACGCTTCCGTACATAGAGTCGTAAAGTTGATGCATCATATATCCATAGTAAATTTTGACTGAAGCTATTTCACGTCATCTTTGAAAGATAAATTCGTGCAAAACTGCAACGTGCATTTTTTTTAAAAAATAGCTGGAGAGACCTTTATTTATTCTGTTTTGGCTGGTACAGTCTTCATTAAAGGGCCATAAGAATTATCATCTATATATATGTAACAGATGATTTTGAAATGTTATGTTTGTATATGAAACATATAGTACATTTTGACATTGTGGAATCACCTTTAACCCGAGACTGTATGTCGATGTGGGTAATCTGGGTTAACACATCCATTTATATTGTTGCAGTTTGACCATCTATTTCAGCTCGGGGATCTGAAGACTGCATGTAACAGGTGGATGCGTTTCATAGAACATTTCAATATAAGAAAAAATACTATAATACAATTTATGGCTGAGCATTTTAATGAAAAAAAAAATGCTAACAAATACCGTCCGCAGTATTGGCATGAATATTGAAAGAGATATGAAAGTATAGACAAATCGAACTGTTTCTTGTTAGAGTTTCTTTGAAATATACTTTAAGGATTTAATTATAAATTCATGTGTTCAAAGGGATTCTAGTCTCATGTAAACATGCGGTGCTTCATTAACATTTTACTTACCTTATTTGTTTTGTTGAAAGAAAGATTCCACATTGAGACCAAATCAGATCGTGACCAGCTTGCACATATATTCAGTCTGGTGTTTTTAATGAGCATACCTCGAATATTATTGTCCATATTGAAAGATGGACTGCTGAATTAAAAATAAAAACCTTAGCGGGGTAAGAGTTAAACACATTTCGTTACGAAGAGACTGATCTGTATAATGAAAAAGTAGACTTTTTTCAAATATTCAAATGTGCTTGAATATGGAGTTTCCGAGCACATCTCACCTCTTTAGGCTTAAAAACATTGAATGTTTTGTATTTACTATTCCATATGTATACATGTTTTTGATATATCATTTGCGGTTTTTTTCTGCATATGCTGTTTCATTCATGTATAAATTTAGATTGATCCGTGTTCGGAAATATTTAAACATCAGTACAGAAAGTAGCCCATTTAGTCTTGCTGTACAATTATTTTTCAAACTGTTTTTCTATTTATTTTACAAACGACTGTATCAGAACAGAATTTCAAGCCTTAAATAATAGCCTTACATAAAGTTTATACTGACTGGATTTATGACAGAATTTCAGATAGACATTTTAATTCTTTTTTAGATTTTCCTGTAACTAATAACTATTTTGAACGCCATATTAAAGAAATGAAAGGGCCTTATTTAGTAAGATGCATGCTGACAATGGAAATGGTTAATTCACTATACTGACAATGGAAATTGTTAACTCACTATTTCAAAAATCTTACCGGCTTGTTGTAATTTAAAAAAACAGTTCAAAGAAATAGCTGTGTCATCTATCTGTATCCTAGTTTTATCAACCCATTCAATTTAACGTAAATTGTATCAACCAATACTGATACAATATTCAGATGTTATACCATCTTTACATTTTTCTTCAGAAGACTAAAGGGTATCTAAATTCTACTGATATTGTATCCTTCGATTAAGGCACTCATAAAAGATATATCAGTGATAATTGTGGGAATGAAAGAGAGTGATTTATCAGTTAACGTAAAGGAGAATTTATAATAACAAGAACAGAGAATATGAAACTCCAATAGGCGCAGTAATTACACCGCTCTGATAGACAAGAGTTTGTCATCAGCCACCAGGTGCATCAGCAGATCAACATCTGATTTGACAGCATTTATTTTCTAGTAGTTAAATGCATTCTTCGCAGAAAATGCTTTTGAAATTGCTAGATAATGTAGAAAGGAATAGGCTAACCTGACAATGGCTGCACATTTCACTTTAATGTAGAAAGCTCTTTCTAATTTGACTGATTTTTGCAAAATATAACATTTTCTGTCCTTGAATGACTCAAGATTCAAATGTTCTAAAAATGAACTAACTGTAAATTTGACTGACATACAAAAACGCATTTTAGTTATCTTATAGTTTTGTTTTGATAAGTTCTCGTAAATTCTTGATACGAATATATCCGCCATGTTTACTATGCAGAACAGGTTTACTTTCTGTAAAGTAAATGATTATAACAAAATCAGTATTTCAATATTCCTGACATGTTATTATATTATAAGATAAATCAGAAAGTCATGATAAGCTTGTGACTCAAGTTACATCATCAAATGGCTGTACAAAACCTGAAATTTATCAATTTTTGTTCTGCTATCATTTCACCACACCTATATACATGTATCTAAATTAGGAGGCAGATATGACGCTGTCTGGAAAAGGTGTCCTATTTCTGATGCCGCCACTTATATATAATTATGATATACAGATATATAAATAATGCGCTGTGTTCACATATTGACACATAATTTAGATCGTAACAATTTGTCAACAACGTAAATCTAATAAATTTATTGTACAAACGCAATTATAGTGATATACGTGTACCAAGGTAATAAAAAAAGAATCAGAAAACACTAAATACACCCAGCTGCCCCTTCTATTTAACGACGGCATTCAATTAAATTGTTAAAGATAATGATTTACTCATGTGTTTTATAAAGAACACATTTATTTCATTTGCACATTTCTTCGTTCAGTTTTGAACGTTGTTGGTTTCGTATTACCAAAGAATCGTAAAAGAGGGTCTGGTCAGATTTTTAGAGTCTGAATGAACGTTCAAACGTGAACGTTTAAATAAACCCTTAAGAAAATTCTAAACTACCTTGAAAAGTGTCGGGTTTATCATAATTTAAAGGGAGAACTAACAGAATAAGCTTCTCAGATCCAAGCAATCTTGCTCAAGACATCTATTTTTGTCGTCTGTATCATATATCACGGGTTCAGAAGAGATGTCTTGTCTGTGAGGCGGAACAAAGACTTATAAGCCCTTATGTGTTCTCGCAAAACACAAGATCAGGATGAGTATTTATCAACCTAGTGTTTATAAATAAATCAAAGAGTTGAAGGAGGCCTTTGAGAGAGCATTGAAGTGGTATGTATTGCTGTAACATCAGCTGAATAACCCGTACCTTTTTTAAAGAATATTTTAATTTCTTAGTATAATATTAAGGAAAGATTTCAATTTTTGTCATGAAATGATATATAGGCCTAATTCCTTACTGTTGTGTTTTGTGAACACCTTTTCATGATTTATATCAGTAATAGATTTTCCGGGATTTCTGAACCTATTTCAGTAGTACAGCAAACATCAGAAAGAAGTCCATAGTTTCAGTCTGTCTTCAGACAGTGAGAGACACACTCTTGAACAGTTTAGATGCCTTTAATTTCTGAATGACGGAAAGTATTGAGGTCTGAAACGGCGTATAAATGAGTAGAAATGTATCGTGTAGAGCTCACTCTGCACAGTAGGGTGGTCATAAACTATAACTTTCGCTGAGCTCAATATGCTAAGTCATCAGTAATTGTATCTTGGTTTTATCAACCTATTCAATCATGTAATTTGAGGCAGGAACAATTCCCTGTGTCTTCACTTCAATCAGTGTTGATGCTAAATTCAGATGTAACACTATCCCAATAATGTTTCGTAAGAAGACTAAAGTGTCTGTTTAATTCTGACACTGTGTAAACAATCAAGCTTAGATTTTATGTTTTGAAGTTTGACAGATGAAGTATTTGCGTTCATAATTCCCCTTTCATTACATTTTTGGTGTCTTTAAAGCGTACATATGAGATTTTCACCCTATAGCCGCAATCAAAGTGATGGCTGGACTGGTTACAAAGAGCAAAACGAACAAAAGAGCCCTGTTCAAGTTGTTTAATGTTGCAACAGAAATTTCAAACAAGCAAATAATTTAGAGTTGCGTGTTTAGAAATCATTGAATTCTACAAATACTTCTTCGGAAGTTACTGGTTTTATACGATTTCGATTAATGAAATACACTGAATTTTGTTTCATTTTTTTCCATTAAAATTCCATTTATTAAATTGCTTTGGGCGTATATTCTGGTGAAGTTCCAATATATTATGTGATGTAAAATTGTTATATCATCGTCTCTTATCAGTTCTTACGATACCGTCGGTATTGTTATGTTTTTTATCTATACTATTCACATATTTTGCCCATATATCTAATATACATGTATACAAGACCCTTGGTCCACCCGACTAAAAATAGTTAATTCCTGGTTTTCCCAACCTGGCTTAAACATATCCAAACTCAGTACAAACAGGACATCAGTTCAGTCTGTCAATTCTGAGTAATGACAGTATTCAGTTAAACAGAAAACCATAATTATATGATATTTATTTTCGAACTATTTTGAACGGCGTATGAATGGCGTCGTTCAGCTTATTCCTACCAGCAGCAGGTTACCTGACATTACCTGTAGAGTTCTTTAAACCAAACCGGTAAAGAAATTTCCTTGTCATCTAAGTGTATCCTGGTTTTATAAGACCTTTTTATCATGTAATTTGAGATATTAAAAACCATCCCTGGTTTTCGTGGCATTCTATGATGCTTTATTTAGATGTATCACTATCCTCTTAACTTTCAGTCACAAGACTATAACGTCTGTTTAATTCCTTTGACATTATATCCTTCAATTAAAATTCTCGTAAAACATATACTGGTGTCTTTGTAACTGTAGGAATCAGGTGGAGGTTTACATTAACATACTGAAAGAAGATAATAAGAATAGGTTAACCAATCATAATCAACATAATGACGGCAGTGACTAGTGCATTAGAACTAGAATATATAACGCTTAAATAACAGCATCATATCTTAGAGGAGCGAAATTATGACTGAGGTTTTAATGAATAGATTATTGATGCCATGGCAAAAACATATTAATATTAGATCTAATATATTTCATATAATCTCAATTTTTCTTGTTAGATTTATGGTAGTTATTTAAATAACGTATGCTCAATATTATCACAGAAACTTTTGGACAAAACTGAAAGATTGTTCAGACATCTTCCCTTGTAAACAAAATGCAGAAGTTTAAACAAATATTGGTAGCACAAAACTTGATGCATTGCCAACTTTGACATCGTCTGCAACAGACACACTTACAGAAGTGAAAATAAACTCTACAAATTTACGATTCAATATTTATTTTATACACAAATTTAACATCAACAATGCCCAATAAATAATGAAATACAAACATGTACATGTTCTTATCAAACAAATAAATACAATTAACGCAAGGATTACAAAATGTGTCCTTAAGTCAGTCAAAGTCGGTCAAAGTCAGTCAAAGTCAGGCAAAGTCATTTAAAGTCAGTTACAAGTCACTCAACAGGGTACAACATTAGCACCACAAAGTTTATTGATAACTTTATATACATTCTGTAACCCGTTTTACGAACTCAATTTTAATCTTGAAAAGCAAACTTTCTTGAATGTACTGGTTCGTAATACTGTGCAATTTTTGATTTTCAATCATCTTCTATATACAAATGTACATCTACAACTACAAACACATACCTATGGTGTCAAAATATTCAATGAATTGGTCAAATATTTTGTTGAGCTATCATACAATGTACACAACAATCACAATCAATCTATGGACACACAGAATAACAAAGTTGGCAACAATAAATACCCCTTGAATAGGGTTCGAATAGCAGGTAATTTTAAAAACAAGTATGCAACAAAAAACATCTGTAAAACATCAACAACCTAATGTATTGGTAAAACTTCTTTTTGCTAAAACCAGTAGCATCTTGTTAAAATTCAATGAATCATGTAAAAAAAAAATTAAAAGGTAAAACAATATTCCTTGATAAGCCAAACATTAAAAGGTTGAAATATTAGTACAGAAAATCTCCGATTCACAGTGACATAGATATGTGTGAAGTGTCTGCTATAAAATATGTTTACATAAAGATCTTGAACTAACTAACAAGTTAGTATTTATTTGAGAACATTTTACAAGTTCAGAACACAAATTCATTTATATATTTATTCTTATTTATTTACTCTTGATTGCAAAACAAGTTCTTACAACTTAGATTAATAGCTCTCGAGACTCATTCCAGATGGAATCAAACCCGATAAGAAGAGAGAGGCAATGTGGAATTATTTGTCTCTTGTGCCATTTACATGCCAATATATTCTATCGTTTGCAGTTTCAATTTCAAGTTTCTAAACAACAAATGATTTTGAAGCATTTAAAAGGCTACATATGTATATAATTTACAAAGATAATGCCAAATTGACTTAATTTGTTTTAAAACAATACCTGCACATAATTTTTCACCTATAAAAAGCAACAAAATGTATCAGCCAAATATAGCATCATTGTTTTTAATGGAAAGCATTCTAATATGTTATCACAAAATTTCAACACCTTGCGAATATTTGATTTGAGTATCATTTACAATAACATTCTGCATGAAAACAAATTCAACACCATGTTAACAGTGAGAAAAAAATACAAGCAGATGGTTATCAAAGATCCGGTTAAAAATGGCAAGAAAGAATTATGTTGTGGTGAAGGTTTGCTTTAAACAACCTTACACTCTTCTCAGATTAATCATTGTATATGACATTCGATGGCACATGTGGTAAAATGTGATGGTTTTATATAAAAACAAGCGAGTTAGACATTTCCAAAACAACTTAACCACTCTCCTGGTTTTACAAAGCCAGGACAACTTTGTGGTCACTGCCATGAACAAACTTTTTAAAAAGTAAGAACACTAAGTAAGAACTTGTACACAGCAAAAAAAAACAGCAAGAAAATATCAAAGATATTTAATTTTAAAATTTTGACTGTTTCCTACCATTTAAGCAAAGAACAAAGAACTTTACAAAAATTACTTTTATTATCCAAGTTACTAGTTTTATTGCCAGACACAGCAAATTTTCTCATATGCCTGTAAGAGTGGTTATGAGCAGGACTTAAACATCCAGCCTCAAGCTGTGGAATATGACAAGTCAGTGACTCAAACCACTCCAAAATATAGAAATTTCATCATCTTGTTATGGCAACGTTTTCAGGGCATTGTAAACGAATGTGTTGATGGAGTCAATAAAGTGGCCTTAACATTTGTGAAACAAACTACTGACTATACAAAATGTACTACTTATTTCTGGAAATACTGAATACGTGTATGAAAAGACACTGGATTTTTAAGGGGCAAACAAGCGGTGGTGTAGAGGTTTAGGTGTCTGCCGCTCATCCCGGAGGTTGCGGGTTCGAGCCCCACCAAGGTCACGACCGTACCTCCTCATATGACACCAGTACTGGTTTTTCCAGGAAGCGGACTTGAGAGTGACTCGATAAGCTCAAAGCTTTCTTCACAATCGAGCTAAAATAAATTAGTATAAACTAAACTAAACCAATGTATTGAAATACAAGTGTGAATGAAGTAACATTGGCCCTTTACAAAACTACAGACTGATGTATGGAAATATTGATGAAGTGAAATAACTAACCTAGACATTTGAGGAACTGCAAGCATTTGTATGTAAATATTGTCAGTATGCAATTGAAACCATCGTTTGTTGTTGACATAGTTGTTGTATGAATAAAAAGATCTTCACAGTAATGAAAGTTACAAACATGTATAAGCTACTAAGTGACCTTGACTTCTGTGAAAATTGCCATGAAATACATGTACAATGTATATGGAAATATTAACTCCAAGTAGTAACCTTTCCCCTTGAATCTAAAGAAACTATTGAAAGATGTGTGGAAATATATTATTGTTAATATACATTAAGAAATCTAAAATTGTTCAGAAAATTTAGACAGAGGTAAGGATGTCATTGACCAGCCAAAAGATTTTTTCTTAACTCTATGCTTTTAGGTGAGCTACATGACATAAAAACAATCTCTTTGACATGTGACTGATTAACAATGATTAAAAAATAACCATGAAATAGAATACTTGTAACAGAATACTTTTCTAAATATGGGTCAACCTCTCCAATGAAAAAAACAATCACTGCTCACATTGTCTATAGAATTAATGTAGATAATGTTAACTATAGTTCAAGACCTTTGTAAAGTACATTATAGCAAGGCCTTACACTGATTCTCCAAGCCAACTAGAAGGTAGCGGGATAATTTAAATGGAGGTTTTACATCATTCTATGTTTATTTGATATCAAAACTTTTTTAACTTTTTCACGAACAAAATAAAATGTATTAATTAAAATATATTGAAACACTTTTATGACATCAACATATCAAAAGGAGTGCATTTCCAGTATGTCCATTTGTAGTGAAAACTTGAAATAATTCCAAGGCAGAAATGGGCATGTCAAAATGTAATACCTCAATCTCATGTTCTAAATGCTGTTGACAAATCAAATCGTTCGAAAAACATGTATTCTATTTCAATAGATATTTACAGTTAATGAAATCTATCATGATTTAATACAGTGTTATGGGTATCCTGTCATCCTGTATATGCTTGATTTTAATTATATATCTCAGCTCTTGAATAAATCTACCTTATATAGTACTCTAGATAGTCAATTTACAAAAAACACTACCAAGGCTTCTAAGTTAATTTTTGTACCCTGTGACATTTGTAATTGAGCATTTGAGCACCTGTTTTCAATGATCAATTTCTAACTTTCCTCTTCATCTTGTTTTCACATCCAAAAATAGATTCAAAACCTTTCACATCCAAAAATAGATTAAACCAAGTAGATTTTTGTTTTTAATTAATACTGTGAATATTTCTGTTTAATATAAAAAGGCAGGGAGGGAATTGTTACTAGGTAATTTAATGCTAACACATTACTTTGATTTCAAGTCAATACCTTATAGTTCAAGCCATTCTTTCTCATTTAAAGAACCACCATTGACAAGGTGTCAAAGATAATAGGCATCAACATTTTAGAAATTTCCACTGGGCATTTTTCCATTTTATTATCAAATTCATCACGTTGACATATGTTGGTTGTAATATAATCTCGATATTTCTCATTAGAACTATGAGCTTTATATTCTCTATAGACTAGATCAGATGGTTGACTGTACATGAGGTTTTGCCTGCTGGAATTTTTGTTAGAATTTTTTGTCACAAATTCAAAATATTTGCAAAATATTGACGTGAAATTATTCCAGATAGTTAAAGATGAAAGTTCGAAAATTGATGAGCCCACTAACAATTCATTAAGTAAACGATAAAACAATAAGATAAGATAAGTAGTGTTTTCATAAAATTTTGGCAATGCAAAATAAGTAACACACAAAATTCCGTAGTCATCACAGGATAACTTCTGCACAAA
This sequence comes from Saxidomus purpurata, assembly GCA_022818135.1. Taxonomy (NCBI): domain Eukaryota; kingdom Metazoa; phylum Mollusca; class Bivalvia; order Venerida; family Veneridae; genus Saxidomus; species Saxidomus purpurata. The sequence continues at coordinate 16,890,075 of JAFMSR010000012.1, read as the reverse complement.
AAGTACATAACCTATATTATCCGAACTTTACAGGAAGACGTTGAAGTAAAGGCAAATATTGGCAAGAAGTACTATGTTAGTATACAAAGTACATGTAATTTGTTGTCATCTTGTCCCAATCTCTATTCCCACTACACTCGCAGTAAACCCTCTGTCATTATCTAAAAATGTTCTGTGTTAAACTCTGTAACAATTAAAAATATATCTACTACAAGAACTGTTAAGTTATTATTCAGTTACTTGATAATTGGTCCATGCATTTACAACGTACTGAGCAGACATGATTGTCTATATGTGGACAGACACAGTGACAGGTACATACCAGTGTACATTATTTTCACCTTTAGCAGAAAAGTACAAAAAATTAAATGAAGAGCTGTCACTATGTTACAGATATCAAGACTTTTTTTTTACTTGCCAATAAAAAAAAAACTTTGACAGTTAAGGGCACACAACACTTTTAGACATCAAATTTCTAAGTACAAATCAAGAAACATTTTCACAGAGTTATTTTCTTTTGCTTACAGATAGGTCCATGAGGTACAGAAATACTCCAAATTTAATACCTAATATCTCAAATGTTCTAACTGTAAGTGCACAAGAATGAAAATTTTAACTGAGTTTCTAAGCCAAAGGGCCATAATTCAAATAAACTTCATCTTTGATATGAATTACCTTCTCCTGCCCATGTTTGGGGATCTTGATTACTAAACAAGTATTGAAAATCTTCCATAACTGTAATATCTCAAACAGTTTAGTCAAAAAGGGACTGGTATGTAATTTTTAACCTTAACATTTTAAGTCAATTTTAAAGGGCTCTTAACCTTTTTAAATCAAATCCTAGAAAGACCTTACCTTCTCTTGATTAAACCTCACAGATGAGGGTAATTTTTGTTAATCAATCATTCAAAGTTTCAAGCAATTTCTCAAAGGGTTAAGGCAATAAGTGGATTTTAACAATACTTCAATGTATTTTTACTGTAAACAATTTCTGTACAGTAGGACAGTCATGCAATTCTTTGTGCCTAACGATCAAAATAAAACTTTGACAGTTAATTAAGGGCATCAACATTTTAGAACTTTCAACTAGGAATTTTCTTATTACAAATCAACTGTTGAAATTTTTTGACAGAGTTGATCTTCTTATTGCTTATACAGATAGGTCTTAACGATGGTACATAATGTACTCCAGTTTTCAAAGTAATATCTGAAATGGTTTTGTTAACATTTTGGACAAGAATGAAAATCTTCTAACTGAGTTTCTAAGTCAAATTGGGCCATAATTCAAGATAAAATCCTTGACAGAATTACCTGCCCCTGCCCATTATTGGAAGTCATGATGATACAACAAGTATTCCAACATATCAAATTAATTTCTCAAACAGTTCAGTCAAAAATGGCTGAATAAGTAAAACTTAACCAAGATTCTAAGTCGACAAAAGGCCTTAATTTTTAAAACAAATCCCTGACTAGAGTTACCATCTATACAGTAAAGATGGGGGTAATGATGTGAAATATGCATTAAAAGTTTCAAAGCAATATCTCAAAGGGTTACAGGCAATAAGTGGATTTTACCCCAATCTCTATTTCCACTACAATCGCAGTAACCCTTTTCTTATCTAAAAATGGGGTTAAATTCTGTCAAAATATATCTTGACAATGTAGTTATGTACTCTTGTCTGTAGATGGTGGTCTATGCATGGTAAACAAGTACTGGTAAGTTTCAAAACCATGACCTCTAATACTTTTGAAATAAAGTGGGGTGGTACAAATCCAAGGTGTACAATCCAAACCGACCGTTGGCAGAAGATAGCCCCCTTTCTTCGAAAATCGAGCTAAAAATGCTAAAACTACAAAGAATATAACTGGTAAAACACACTGAATAATTCTAGTTAAAAATGTATCGCTTCAAACATTAACATTATATTCTTAAAAAAATTATATAATTATTGTCAACCAGTCATTATATAGAACAGCTATACGTAATCCATCAAGACAGTAATAAGAACACTGGTAGGCAGTATTTCCTCAGATATAGGTCAGTATAACATTGTATATAAAATTATTCACGTTTCCCAATGTTACTATACTCCAGATTAGATTTTATTTCATGCCTATGATAGTCTTTAACATATTTTACTTTATGCACTTGTACTCCTGTTTTGCACGATGTTTTCGTGAATTCGTATTGATACACTGTATATAACTGTATTTGTGTCAAATACAATTGTCTATATCCTATATTGTTTTTGTTGTTTTTGGTTTTAGTAACATGGGATAAGTGAATAATTGATTTACCCACGAATAAAAGTGAGTAATACGATGTATGACAGCTTATTCATATTACTATTACTATAGTGTATACACAAACTTTCCTGAAGCAAATACTAAAAATTAAAACTATCACATTTTCTTTTTGAAAAATACAATATAATCAATATATATGTAAAATACTGGTCAAAGGACTTTAGCATTCATATGCTACTACTGTCATATACAAAAAGTCAATTTGAAAGTGTTTGCAATTTATTCATTGCATTTTTGCACCTTTCTTCACCTTACTGAAGTGCTGTAAACTCTGTATATAACCAACGCCTCAGGACCATTTAAATTTGTTCCTTATATCCAGAGTATGTTATATCCATACAGCATTTTCATATAAAATAAAGGGAAATAATTCGGGCGCAGATATTTTTTGTTCTTATATTGATCTTGAATATTGCTATTTCTGTAGTCGTTATTTGCAGCTTAATTTTTTACCATTTATATAACTATACATGTAGCATTAATAGAAAGCTCTCAACCAATTATACAATCAATACTTATGTTTTCTGAGGTCATTAGAATAAAAGAAGAAGACTAGATGATGTATGCGAGTTGACGTCAGCGTATCCAAAGAAACCTTTAATTTACAAAGGTTATCATTTTACTAATGTATATACTAACATATTTTCTCTGTACTTGACAAACATGGCAAAATTTTCTCTCTTCTACACTAGTAAAGTACCATGGTTGCTACAGTTACACTTGTGAAAAAAACAATATCAAAACATGTATATTCTTAACGTTGAATGGCCTATATAAGTGATCTTAATTTAGAAAGTACATCTTCAAGAAGTCTTTAATTTGACCATTTTTTTACCTTTATGTTTTAAATTCCTGTTCCAGAGGAAACAGTTTCCTGGTCACAACCACATGAAATATCACACGAGGTCACTGTATCAATGTATTAACCTACAGTCAATAAAGAAATATCAATACAATATGATATTGCACTTATAACTGGTATTTCATCGGAAATATATCATGTTTTATATACCTAGGAGATCAAATGTACCTTACAATATCAATTTTACTCTGCAATAATTTTTTATTACCATACTTTGTCTGGAATTACATTGTTTTACCATTATACTAATAAATTTATTCTATACTGTGAAACAAAATCTTACAACATGGCTCAAGACCCACTCTAGACTGAAATCAACCTTGAAGAGAGATGAAGGCAATGTAGAATTGAGTTTCTTGGCAAAGGACACTTCCACAATGGCACTAGTGGGGATCAAACCCTACACCTTTTAATTCTAAGGCAAAAACACAGAAATTCAAAATTTGAATAATTCCATTAAACTTGGAATATTTAGCATAATCTTCAACAGGTATTCTCTCAATTTTCATCAGGTTCAACTTATAAAATAATACCTTTTTCAATATATCTTAAGACTGGTATTTTAACCCTAATTTTTCTTCATCTTAAACTTCCTCATCAGTCCTAATATTCGTAATGATTTACTTTAGAGATTTTCACTATTTTCCCAAATTTCCCACATCACTAATTCAAAAATCTCATCACATAGAATTACAATTAGATCATTCTCCTTTGTGAATTTAAAATGTCTACCTGCTGTTGCCGTACGTTATTCTTGTTTTTGTTTTTTTTCACAACACAACTTCACTCATGGTCCACAATAACTTGTCAATTGAGCAATCATTATAACAAATTTGTAGACAACATGTATAATCAAATGGCATATGACCTTCACTAAGCAGTTCGAAAGCTACTTGTGTGCTGGTTTTCAGCAGTCTATGTAATTATGTATTGGCAGTCTACATAATCATGTGTTGGCAGCCTTCACAAATGTTGGCAGCTTCTGTACTGATGTGCAGCCACTTGTCAGTCAACAAATGATGTACCTGCAGCATAGCTAATAATGCGCTGGCAGCAATGTCAACATGTGCTGGCAGCTAGATGTAATCATGAGATTGCAGTCGATAAAATGTGCTGTCAGCAAATGTAAATGATCATGTGTTGGCAGCCAAATATTATCATGTATTTACAGCCTATGTCATGATCTACTGTCAGTCTATAAAATCATGTTCTGGCAGCCAATGTAATGATGTGTAGGCATATAAGTAATTGTAAGGTTAACAATTCTTTCACTACTTCAGTATTTATTGGGGCAACTTTTCTTCATCTCACCTATGGAAGCCATTATGTTTATCACAGTCCAAGCTTAGACAGGTTCACCTCTTCTTCACAAAGTCTCGTACCTAGAAAACACAGAAATCATACATTAGTTAATACTTATGTAGCTTGCAATTTACCCATCTATCAGGTTATTTTTGCCAAGGTCTGGGAAGGTGCCCTAGCCTTTAGTTTGGGGAAAATTTAAGTGTTAATTTGCTGAAGGGGGTGTAAAGTCAGTTTTGTGAAAACTGCACGATATTAAGGAAATTTTAGTTGGAGAAGACACCTTATACTGGCCTCTGACATAGAAGGTAAAAAAACTCTGTCTTTACACGGAGAACTTTGGGCAGTTTACTTAAAACACTACAGTATGGTATATCACTACAGGCAACAGCAAATACATTATAATGATTTATATGGTATGCACAAAATAACACATGCATTAAACCTGGATGAATGTTCGAAACAAGAACAGCTGTTCCTTTTCCACAGAAGTGCTGTCAGATGACTTTTTTCGTTTAAAGAACATGTACACAATTACAAATGTAACACAACTACAAGTTGGACCCTCTATCACTTTTGTAAATGTTACTGTAAATGCATAAAATTTGTGATGATTTTCTTTTCACTATGTTTCTCCAGTTGCCCACTTAAATAACTAAAAATTTTGGTGACAGATTACATTTACATAGATTTAAAAGCGTTTTTGTTTCTCAGGATTTTTCGTGTGCTACAACCATATTTCTGTTATTTTACATACAGGCAGTTTTCCTAACCATAGTTCCTGGAAATGGAAAAGTACAAGGACCCTGTTCTCCGTAAGACACTGCCTACTTTCTCTCATTAAGAGACATGGTCCGTAGCAGATCTCAAACCCATGACCTCCATCTGTGAGAGGTTAATTGAGGGAAATAAGAGAATTTGCTTTTTGCAATTTTTTTTTTTAATTAAGAAATAAATCTTTGTCACATGATTTTTTTCTTATTTACAGTAATGTATATGTGAGAAATATATAATTTTACTTAGCACTGTTTACAGTAAACATTGAAATAAATGGGGCAATGCAAAACAGCCATTATACATGAGGATTTTGTTGTGGTTTGAAGTATTCATATCAACTCTCAATGACTTATGTATACCCCTAGACTTACAAAGGAACATGTTTAGATTTAGAAAATCTGTGCAAATTTGCTACCTAAGAACAAGAGTTCCAGCCCTTCTCTATTCATGCAAAAACAATTATTTTACTATTTACCACATTTTTTTCCGATTTAAAAAAAAGGTGTTGTGCTGCTGAAAAAGCTGTGATGATTAAAAGAAATAAATTAGATCGAACATGCCAGGTTAACTTTTGTTAGTATTTTTAAGTCATAGCATACTCTGAATTAACTATTTGAGAGTTTTAAGATGCAACGAGTCAGTTTCAAAATTTTCACAGAATCATGACTAAATGTACCAAAATTGGTAAATTTTCAATTTTCCTCTATTGACTCATAGCTGCAGTAAACCCTGTCTTAATTGGCACCTGATTTTACCAGAAAACTGCCTTATCTTGTACAGTCCCTTGCTCCTGTAACATGCGATGTATTACAGAAAACCTGGTTTTACCAGCTATCAGCTTAATCCGGAATGATCATGTGATCCAGATAGGTGCCTAATAAGACAGATTTTACAACATACCGGTAAAATTGTTCTTCTATTACTAAAATTTGAACTACTGTAAATATAGCATACTGTTGTAAAATTACAACAATAAATAACTGACAGCGTTCAAACAGGCACATAAGAAAAATTACACAAAATAAAGTTTAAGTTTGTTAGTTAGTTTTAGTTTGTTAGTATATTTTGTAATTCAAACATGATTAATAAACTGGACCTGACCTGAACAAATAACAAAATCTGGGCCCAATTTTCACCAAAAAATTTACTAAGAATGGCCTGTTATTCCATGACCTTGACACAGTGCCTGAAAAATGCTTTGGTATTCTGGAAGATTTAACACATTGTGATAAAAAAGATATAAAATTTTTATTCAATGCCAAAGGCCCGAGTACTACAAATTTACCCATAAATCAACAGTAACAAATGTGTATAATTAATAAACTGGAAAGTTTAAGCATTTTTCAGGGCACATAACCAATATTTTTTAATTTTCATGTCTTCTTCACCAAAATTCCTTTCCAATAAAACGGAACAAAAAGAAAAAAATAATTCCTCACTGTATTTTTCTAGTAATTCTTGCCAAACTTTTGAACTAATAGGCAAAAATTTTAATTTCCTGAAAGAACGTATAATACTGATTAATTACAATACATATAAGAATAACCAAAGATATAGTCAGTTACAGATTGTAAACTATACTACAAGTACACAGAAGTATATACATGTATACCAGTTAAACTGGCCAGTTTTTATAATGTTAGAGAAATAAAACAGTTAACAATACAACACAGACATATAGATGTATATAATGTGTCAGTAAGAAGCAGTGAAGTAAATTAGTAATAAACAGCTGTAATTTTCAAATATCTATTGATCCTGTATTTGTTGAATTTTAGATTATTTGATGCACATTTAGTGTTTAATTAATGTATGATCGATACGGATGTTATGGTGAATATTGACACCGTTACTGTCAGCCATCTTTCTCCAATACTTGTCCCCATAGATAGTCAGTATGTACAAAGATAGTATGTGCATATATCCGAAGTAATTGTTTATTTTAACAAGTATGTGAGCTTTGTCAAAACATAAAATGTAAAAGACCCTCAGTTTGATCTTAAAGTTTCAGGTTTTATACCAGTTGTAACCGTAACAACAAATATTTGAATACCTAAGTTGCATTAGAATATACGGCAATTAGTATTAGATTCAGCCGTATACATGACGAGTTAGATCTATGATTGATTATTCTAATAAATGTTATGACAAATCTATATTTCTAATCTACTTAGCTACAGTACTTAACAAGAGCTGTCAGTAGGACAGCGTGCTCGACTTTTTTAGTGCTTGCCAATAAAACAAAACTTTGACAGTTAAGGGCACACAAGACTTTAACTAGGAATTTCTAAGTACAAATCAAGAAAATTTTGCACAGAGTTATTTTCTTTTGCTTACAGATAGGTCTTACGATGGTACATAAGTACTCCAACTTTCAAAGTAATATCTCAAATGGTTAAGTTAACAAGTGGACAAGAATGAAAATTTTAACTGAGTTTCTAAGTCAAAAAGGGCCATTAATTCATATAAAATCCTTGACAGAATTACCTTCTCCTGCCCATGTTTGGGAATCATGATGGTAAACAAGTATTCCAACTTTCAAATTAATATCTCAAACAGTTCAGTCAAAAAGTGGACTGGGTCAGAAAAACTTAACCAAGATTCTAAGTCGATAAAAGGCCTTAATTTTTAAAACAAATCCCTGACAGAGTTACCTTCTCTTGCCTGCAGATGGGGGTAATGATGTGAAATAGCATTAAAAGTTTCAAAGCAATATCTCAAAGGGTTAAGGCAATAAGTGGATTTTACCCATATTCAATGTATTTTCTAAGTCAAAAAGGGGCATAATTCTGTCAAAAACCTTGACAGAGTTATGTCCTCCTGTCTGTTGATGAAGGTCGTGATGTTTAACAAGTATGGTTAGTTTTAAAGCAATACCTCCAATGGTTTTGAAATAAAGTGAGGTGGTAGGAAAACTTAACCAAGCTCAATACACTTTCTAAGTAAAAAAAGGGCCATAATTCTGTCAAAAACCTTGACAGAGTTATGTACTCTTGTCTGTAGATGGAGGTTATGATGGTAAACAAGTATGGTAAGTTTTAAAGCCATACCTCTAATACTTCTGAAATAAAGGGGGTGGTAACAAAACTTAACCAAGGTGTGACGCCAACGCCGACGCCGGGGCGAGTAGGATAGCTCCCCTTTTCATAGAAAAGTCGAGCTAAAAATAGTTAGCAGAATGTTAAAAAGAACGTTACCTCTTTTCCTCTGTTTCCATGAAACTTTTCACCTTTTCTATCGACGGGGCTCGACCAAGGAGCTGCAGGAGGCGTAAGTATACAAAGGCTAGCCAGAGTTTCCAACTCTCCGCTTTTACACGGTAGTCAAACACTATTCTCTCCCACCATGCTTGAGCACGTGAAATCGCCGTGATGTTCTCCTCCTCTTTGCGATAGGTACCAGTTATTGCACTGCAAAAATAGCGGTAAAATTGGAAAAATATTCCTATGTTCCCAGACACACAAAATTTACCCTATTTGCCTTTTTATATGGTGTATGTAGGTAATTCTTTCAATGCCCATGTCTGTGTTCAGTATACATGAAGGGGAAGATACCAATTTATGGCATCAGTCGTCCATTGTTAGCCGTGTATTCTGGGCAATTTGCGAGTAAAAAGCATCGCAATGTAATGGACTATGACCAGTGTGCTAAACCAATCACAGGCCGTTCAGTGCGACATTTAATTGCATATTTTTAAATCATTTCTGTATTTTTGTTATTTAAATGTTGGCTGTTTACGTTCCCAGGAATGATAAGTCCCAGACTCTCGCGGGACACACGATATCTGAGAGATTAAATGACAGGAGTCAGCCCCCCTGACCAGTCAATGAAAGGTGGTCTAAACACACTAATGCTAACGTGACAAGTTAGCTTTTCTGCATTTAATAAGTACTTTCACAATTTTTCCAGTCTCATAGTAACTAGAGAAATACCATTCTGTATTCACGTTCTAATCATTAAATATAAAAGAAACTTTACATTATACGTGGCTACATTTTGTTACAAAATATAAATACAAAACACAGGTGAATGGCCTTGTCAGTCAACGACATCTAATCATCCTTTAGCAGGTTTCCCTATTAATCAAACTATCATATTCTGGCAGAAAATCAATTGCCTTACAAAACAGGCAATGTTAATGATTACATCACAAAATAAATCATGACATATATACCGAGGTATTTAACTTCATCACACTGAGTTTTTCAGTTCATTAAGGTAATTTCGTACATCAATATAACAATCATTCAACAATAATAAGCTTCTATCATATCTCCGACCCTTTCCCTACTTAAATTCTAAAATGGACTTTTCCTTTTTCAATTTGGACAGTACCATTACTTGTTCAAAGGGGTGCTCTACGAAATTTTACTGACAGAATGGCGAGCATTGGAGATCATAATCAGCCCATACAGATGTGCAGGCTGATCATGATCTGCACTAATCACAGGGGTACAATCATTTGCCACCAGCAGTGTAAGGATTAGTCATATCCTCAACTTTTCACCTTGTCTTTTTTAATCAGATTTCATGCTACTTTATGGTCATGATAAATGACTGATTTGTTTAAGTGAAATTACCCTTCAAAATGACCATCCTGATTTGAAAGACCTTTATCATTGATTCATACTCCTTGACAAATATAAAGGACAAAAGTTATAACTAAAATATATGAATCACTTTTTCCTTTCCAAGTCAAAAACTGAGATTTGAAGGGCTTCATTAGTCAGCCAGTATAAAGGTTATGTAAGATGTTTAAAACACAAAAAAGGATTTGGAAACATGTCAGTAATAATTCATACGGAGATTTTTAATTAATCTTTCTCTTATTAGCAGACAGAGATAAAACAAGAGCTGTCCCTCACAAGTGATGAATGCCCCCGAAAGAGGTGCCTCACAGTCTGTGTCCTCTCCATGTGCTCAATAAATGTGCTATTTAATTTTAAAATCCTTCCATGCATGACAGAGTAACCATGCATACAGTATTCCATTACTTTAAACACTAAGTGTGACCTTGACCTTTGAGGTAGGGACGTGGGTCTTGCATGCGACACATCCCCTTGATGTGCTAGACATTTGTGCCAAGTTATTTTAAAATCCTTCAAAGCATGATAAAGTTGTCGGGACACAAATGTATGCATATATACAGGATTCCATTACCTATAAACTCTAAGTGTGACCTTGACCTTTGTGGTAGGGATGTGGGTCTTGCACGGGACACGTCGTCTTGATGTGCTAGACATTTGTGCCAAATTATTTTAAAATCCTTCAATGCATGACAAAGTTACAGTCCGGACACGAATGTGTGCATATATGCATATATAGAGGAATCCATTACCTTCAAACTCTAAGTGTGACCTTGACCTTTGAGCTAGGGACAAGGGTCTTGCACGCGACACGTCGTCTTGATGTGCTAAACATTTGTGCCAAGTAATTTTAAAATCCTTCAATGCATGACAAAGTTACAGTCCGGACACGAATGTGTGCATATATGCATATATAGAGGAATCCATTACCTTCAAACTCTAAGTATGACCTTGACCTTTGAGCTAGGGACGTGGGTCTTGCACGCGACACGTCATCTTGATGTGCTAGACATTTGTGCCAAGTTATTTTAAAATCCTTCAATGCATGACAAAGTTACAGTCCGGACACGAATGTGTGTATATATAGAAGATTCCATAACCTTCATACTCCAAGTTTGACCTTAACCTTTGAGGTAGGGATGTGGGTCTTGCACGCGACACGTCATCTTGATGTGCTAGACATGTGTGCCAAGTTATTTTAAAATCCTTCAATGCATGACAGAGTTACAGTCCGGACACGAATTTGTAAGTGGGGACGGACGGACGGACGCCCATGCGAAGGTGTTATAAGGTGGTATTTCCATTGTTCTCGAACAATAGAGTGACCACTTAAGTAACAAAAGAATGACCACTTAAGGGACAAAAGACGGAATGAAGATTTCTATTGTCTTAGGCCACACCTCCTACCACCCAAGGTACCCATCATGCGTGCAGACAGACGGACAGTGCGATTTTAATAGGCCACCCTTCGGGGGCATAAAAAAACATTACGCAGGAGGCAGAAAAGTGTACTCTCTACCCTGTTGGTAGCAATCTATTCAGTTTGTAATTTTTCATTTAGCACCTCTTTAAACTATTAATGGTACAGTCTAAATTGAAAAACAAACAAGTTCATTTTACAGATTCAGTAGAGTTTAAAAGAGTGTCCAAAGATGGGTAACTTCTTACCTCTTTGCCATGATACCGTATCTGTCAACTGGATGACCATGTTCCCTAAGTATTGCTCGAACTGTGTTCATGTTCCTACAAATATCATTTAACATTATTTCCACATACTGTTGATGCAATGGTTATATTAAAGTTACATCATGCAGCAAGGCACAGTAATTTTATAACAGTCAGAAGGTATAAGCACTTACGGGAGCTACACATGTATAACATTTACTTATTATAAGATATAATACAACTTCTAGACATGGGTTTACAAGTTATCGAAGATTTTTGTTTTACAATTACGGTAAAATTTTCTATTTACACTTTTTTCAGCCCTTCAGTGTAACATGGTTTAAACTCTTACTCAAACAAGGACTTAAGGTGTTATAGCAATGGCCGGACCATTTACTTATTTCGATAGTTACCATACACGATAATAAATCATTATGGAGCAAGATCAATCTGTGTGTAGGCAATGAAGGATAATGTTTGATGCCTGCCTCACCAAAACCTAATGATACTACTTATGTTAACTACATTGCCCATGAAATATATGAGTCTGCCTCAATAGCTCAGTAGTTTGGGCGATTGCTTCCTTCACATAAGGTCCCGAGTTCGAATCCCAGCCTGAGTAGGTGTGTCCTGAGGCAATAACACCTTCATGATCTTGGTAAGATGGGCACTTTCTCATATTCTCATATTTATGCCATGAGATGAGTATGAGAAATCCTGAGAATATGAGACACAGGTAAATTGTACACGTGTAAAACAGTCACTTTAATCCTATTTGCCAGTTTTTGCATTTGTCTACAAACACCAGTAAAAAAAAATATCAAAACTGACCTTGTACGTCAACTCTACAGGCTATACAGTCTGATCATATGGAATGAACTATAGAATTCCATTAAGATTAACCACCACTGGTCAATCCATGACAAAACCAAACAAAAATCAACACAAATCAAACAAAATAACCAAACAATAAAACAACTGTCACCATGGAAACCTCAAAGAGAAGTAATTAAATCATATAGAATCATAAGTTAGAATAACAAACCCACACCAAGATTATAAACATTATTGCTGTCTTCACTTAGAGGTCATTACTTCTGAAACGTTGCACTGTAGCAACAAAAGCTATCTTAAAAGGCTGATTTTCAAAGTTTATTTAACCATTACCCTGCAAGTGGCAAAAGTTTCTACCTCTGTGACGAGTTCAGATCATGATCAGCCTGCACATACATGAGGTCTGATCATAATCTCCACTATTCAAAAATTCAGTCAGTGACTTCTAAGTGGGCATCCTTTTGTACAATTAATGGTACATTCAAAACTGAAAGACTGACAAGTTTATTTAAAAGATGTAGCAGGGTAAGGTTCAAATACACACACAATCATCACACCTGACTATCAACAGCATTTCTCTTGGCATATTTCGTAGCACTTGTATTATTTGGTCAAAATGATTGGCGGCTACCATCTTCATGTGGTCAAGCTCTTCATCCGAGAGTTTACAAGGTATGTGGAGAGTTTTTCGGTTCAACAACGGCTTTTGTACGATAATCTCACAAAACAGCCCGACCTTATCTGTGAAAAAACATCGCAATTGCAATAACTTGAATCTCAACTCATCTTTACCTCACAAACTGACACTAACTGGGAAATACTTGCACTATGCTTTAGTTATGACTTCCAAAAAATGGAATGTTAATATAATAAATGAATGTACAGTAAAGTCAGTCTTGTCCCGCCTTTGGTTTTATAGAAAATATAGAAACTGCCTTAATATCTGGCACAGACCCTTGTTCTATGAAAAAATAATTGTGTCAATTAAACCTTGTTTTAGTGGTAATCTGCCCTAACCAGTCAACACAAAGTGGTCCCAAGGGAAGTGGAATAAGCTGTTTCACTATAATGATAGCGTCTGATAATATTAACAATTACTGAAATGACTATGAAGTTATTTGTTCTTTCCGTGCAGTGTGCAAATATTTACCAATTCAGTGATTTAAAGTCTTTAAACTAATTCTTAAATGGTCCAGCATAGATCTTATCACCATGACAGCATCTACAAACAGCAAAGATGAAAAGTTTTATTAAAGGTAGTATTAATAGTAGCAGAGATATTATGGAAGGATTTTTCACCATGTATATATATATATTCCCTGGAAATATCCTAAAACGGAACAACAGCCACTCAGCAATCAAACAAAGTAATGCTTATTCACAAAGTACAAACTTGAGTATATATAAATGTCAACTGAAACAAGCATATGCACAGAAAAAACCTAACAGTAATAAATGCAATAAGCAACACAAGACAATTTATCAGTATTATATGCAACCAGAACATAATTAAAACCAAAACTTGCAAAATCTTGACGCAGGATTAACTTTGCTGACAGCGACTGATGCATATTTCATCCAAACAAAAAGCTGAAACTACATATTAAATTTTAACCTCAACTGTAAAAACAACCAACAAGACTGTGTGACACATAAAACATTCAAGTATTTCCAAGGCTTCCAAGGTACAAATGTAATGTGAAACTAACTGAAATTATTTAGTTTCAAAATATAACAAGTCTTATACCTGAAGCCTGATCAAGATAAAAACAGAAGGACACAGTCTGCAAAGATGGGAAAACAGTAATTTAACTTGAAACACTCCTTCGTCTATAGAGAAAAACAGTTTGAATCTTTCATTTCCATTTAAACATAAAACTGAACATCTCTATGGAGATCAGTGTATACATCAAGAGAACTTGTTCACAACACTTAGTTCAACATCAAAAAAGCAGAGTTAACATATATTTCACTTTAACATGAACTTTATATGAATTGTGTAGGAAAACCTGCACTTTTACAATGTTTGTCTCAACTAAACATAATGTAACTCATGAATTTTTCCAAAACAGAAGCCATGACTCATAACAGACTTTTTGTTGGATTTAACATCTATACAAAATTACAATGTTTGCCTTACTTTGGCAAGTTTCTTCCCCAGTCAAACAGCCATAGTCAACTAACCCTCATTTTTGACTTCAATTAAATAATCTGTATCTCATCTAGTTTACAGCCATGACTTTATCCAAGTAATCTTTGGTCTCAACTCCTCAAAAACCTTGCCTAAAACCATGACTCTACCTTACCAATCCATATCTCAACCAGCTTAAAACTATGACTCTACCTTGAGAAAACAAATCACAACTACCCTACAACCATGACTCTACCTATTCATATCTCAACAGCCCTTGAACTATGACTCTATCTTACCAATCAAAATCTCAACTTACATAGAACCATAACTCTACCAACTCATACCCCATCCAGCCTTAAACCATGACTACCTTACCATTTCATATCTCAAATAACCTTTAACCATCACTCCTATTTACAGATCCACAACTCTTCTAAAAATTCCCTACTTTAATTAGCCCTACCCTACCAATTCGCCCTACCAATCAACCTACCCTACCAAATCGCCCTACCAATCAACCTACCCTACCAAATCGCCCTACCAATCAACCTACCCTACCAAATCGCCCTACCAATCAACCTACCCTACCAAATCGTTAACTTACTAAGCCCATCATTCTCCATCTTCTCTAACCTAACATAGCATGTCGCACACTTCCTTACCTTAACTGAACTATCTACATCAACTTAGCCGAGCCTTTCTCCCTATCTTAGAAAACCACTGCACCTCAGACATTATAACATTTTTGGAATGAATGTTTTTTCTACCACAATGATGATACAGGTGGCAATGGGACTGAAGTTATTACACTGGTCCATTTTCTTTTTCTCGCATGTAAATGCTATATGAAAAGAATAAAATAGCACTACAAAGTCAAACACCTCCGAATTAAATCCACCAGACAATAAAGACAAGTAAAAATGTACTTAATAAACAGTGCACTATTCTTCTTAAGTAAAAAGACATGTGAATGATGAACACCATGGCTACTGAGAACCATACTTAGGTATTCCATCACTTTTTATTTATGATCAGTGGTCTTTGTTCACTAGTATGACTGGAAACCATGGATTCCTTTTTTTTTTAAAGTTTCTATACATCCTAAAAAGAATAATTTTTAATAACTACAGGAAAAACAGAACTACTGCCTTTAAATACATCACTTTTTGTCACAAGTACACATAATCTTACAACCTTTAGGGGAGACAACAAAAATTCATGCAAATAATGTTATGTGCCAAAAACAACAAATAGTGAAATTAGGAAAACTTATCATAGCATGCAAATTTCTTTTAGTCCCATGAAAAAAACCCTTCCACAATATACATGTACCAGCTGACATAAACAGAAACAAAAATTTCCAAAGATTTCTACCATTATCTGTAGCTACATAGCTATCATAACTTTTTGTTTTTCTTGGGCGTTTAATGCCTGTTTCACCATTTCAGTTATTTACAAGTGGGTAGGGAGTTAACTTAACCAACATTTCTTAGTGAAACCATTACTTAACTCCCATCCTCCGCAGGAAACTGCCAACTTCCTCTCATAGGGGTCAGATCAATTAGAGTAAAACTTTTCTTGGATTCATTATAAATAACACTGCAGCAATACTTATTTCATAAACACTCGGTCGGACCATGATGTAGACAAATGTTTAACATGTGTATATTTTGACACTGGCCTGCCCAATTAGCTTTTTTAAATATTGAACTTATTTGTGATTGGTCTATTTATGTCAGCTGATAAAACAGGAAAATGCACTAAAAATAGGAATGGACAATCTTTGTCTGAAAAGTGATTCAAAATTGTACAAAAAATTAACAAAACCCATAATTTTTTTTAAATACTTTTTTTTGGTAAAAAGATGTCAACATGATGGGCCTTCAACTTAGCTGTATTTAAAGGCATACATCACCTGCTTCTGTGTATCAAAATAATTAGTAGTAATTGACCTTATAATAGAATATAGCATGTCCTTTCTAGTTTCATGTGCATTTTCAGAATAACTGACAAGACATGAAAAAATAGTTCATCATCGTGTTTTACCTAAATACCAAAAGTAGAGAACTTGGCATATCACGCATGACTTTAAAAATTCTGTCATGCAGAATTTCAAAGTCCTCTTTCATTTCTGCCTGCATTTCTTTAGACAGTTTACGGAAGGCCTTCATGTCAACAGGTCTGTTACGAAAAAGTGGCGGCGCCCTGGTGAACTTCACTGGTCCTTGTCGTATCAGACTGGCAAATATCTGGTAATCTATGAGAATTTTTGGTATCTTTAGTAATATCAACAATACAGTATAAAATTTGAAAATCGTGACTTGTCGTCAGAAATAACATCTCAAGCTGCAATACAAGATATAATAGTACATTCAAACCTGTGTGAAACAGACAACATAAGTACACAATAGATAAGGTAACTAATAGCAGTTGGCTTTAGCTTAAACTGATTTATTTTACATTTAATTGTAGAACAAGTGTTTGCAATTGATATAAACAACTCTTTATAACTGCTTCCTGGAGTTCAGACCAGTACTCACACCAAAAGAAAGGATTGTAGAGGTCACAGTCAAATACCACTGCCAGCATTCAAACCAATGACCTCCAAATTATGAGTTTGACACTCTACCCCTACAGCATTCTGCCACCCTGCTGCAAGTGGATGCTAATGAACCTACATTCAACATGGTTGTCTCTTTTAAGTGAACACAACCAATATTGTTGTATTGCAATTGCCCTTTTAACTGAAGACAGTTTGTTGAAAGCCACAATCTATCTCAAGTTGCCATATTTGGTGCATTTTTTCACTGACAGCTTAAAAACATGCTTTACTGTTTTAACTGATTTGAATTTATCAGGCTTTGGTACAAAAACACAAATGCTGAGTACAATACCTTTAACACCAAGCAAATGGGAGTATTTTTCCATCTCATCTTCATTTCTCATGATGATTGCTTTGTAAAGGTTACACAGGTATTGTCTATGTGAAGGTTTCAGCCGGTCATACAGTCCATGGTCTAACAGTACAATCTCAGCCTTCTTGTCTTTCCCTTGTCTTATGAACACTGGAAAAAGTTATATCAAAATGTTACACTGCCAAAGCTACTGTGCTTGAGGCACGTGATTCTGTCTGTGCGGCAAGTCCAGACTATGATCAGCAGTTCAGCACCTTGATCATGGTCTGCACTGCTCGCTGTTCAGTCTAGGCACCCTTTTAAACAATTAATGATAACTGAAAAATGAACAGATCCAGTATGAGTTAAACAAACACAAATACATGTTCCAAGAAATAATAGTAACTCAAAGAGACAACTCACTTGTGTATCACTAAACTACAAGTCAAATCAATTCATCTAAATTTTGAATTATTTTATCAGAATATTTAATCCTCTAATACATTTAATGCTTAATCAATTTGATCATGTAATCAACAAGAAAAGTAATATCCACCCCCTCGGCTAGTTTACTACAACAGTACAAGACCTGTATTCATCAACATTAGATAAAAGAAAAGATTTTATACTAAGCTGACAGTGGGTGTGTAAATGAAATGGTGTTCAACATTCATTATAATAATCAGTTATCCATTACTGGGCATGTTATATATATTGTTTCTTTCAACGTCTTGTTTTTAATTATTCTATCAGTTGTTCTTTCTTCACATAGTGTAAGCTACAGTTACTTAAGGGAAACAAAAACAGCTTCATCATGTAATGCTGGTATGACTATTTTCATTATGTATTCGAAAAGTTACAAACACTGCCCTAAGTATGACCAAAGTAAATAAACTTACAATTTTCAGTACTTACCATTCCCTGGATGAGGATCAGCATGCACAAACCCCGTCAGGAAAATCTGGTCCGAAAAACATCTTACCAACTTCTTGTCAACCTGGAACAATATTTAAATTACTGTCAGAGCTCATCATTGTAGCAATATCATATTTCATTTCATGACACTAAATCGACATTGATAGAAGAAAACCTTCGCTGATAGAGAAAAAAACCTTGTTACTTGTAAGCTTTACTAAGAGACTATAGAGTATGAAAAATTGTCTTGTATCAATGCCCTTTGAGTATATCCAAGTTTTTGTGATTGTTTAGTCACCATATTTTGCTTCCAGTTTATCAAAATGGTTTGAGATAATTTACCAACATTTCGCCACCAGTCATAATAATCATTGTCTGTTTCATCTTATTTGTCATGTTTAATGGTAATTGCGGGCCGCGGCACGCTATATTTATTATGTGGTGAGTAAAAGATGCATGGAGACTTAAGCACTAGATCGAACATATGCGTCTCTCTTCATTATAAAATTGAGGTACTTCTGAGATGAAAACTGTAGACACAGTCAATTTTTTTGGAAAAGCAAGAGTTGTCGTTTGTAATTGAGTTGTCGTTTGTTTCATAGAGGGCGCAATCTACGCTGATAAAAATAGAAAAAAACGCTTTTCATGTTTCAGGCGCAATCTACGCTGAGAAAAATGGATATGTGATTGCTTTTTCCACTTACACAGCCTTTGACATTATAGAAACAAAGTGCAGTCGACTGAATATTTTTTGATGGCCTTTTTAAATATTTATGATATTATCTTAGCTAATTTTTTCCCTTCCCTTACAGGCCTGTCTCCGTGGTGTAATGGATAAAGCCGTTAACTCATACGCTTTTGTGTTAGTGTACTTTTATGAATCCACGAGTTCGAATCCCACCAACACCCAATTTTTTTTTTTCTGCTGTTTTAATAATCATTTTTAGCTTTTTAACCATTTTAGAATATTTTACAGCAAATAATCATAAAAATCTTCATTAATGTCAAATTAATAAGGATAATGGTAATGAAAAATTGAGACATACCAGGAACAGTCTATAGAGCATTCCTGGACATACTGTATAAATATTATTTGATAACAGTAGTTTCGATACTACAGGTCAGTCAGTAGATGTGGTGTCGTGTCAGGTTTTGCTAATTCAACCAGAATTGGTTTCCTTGAGTTCTTTTGGGGCCATGCCTCAATATCAACCATCACCAATTTCCAAAATATTTACATGGGATTATTGTTTGTTGGCCTGCTGTGATACTTTTTATCACACTTTTTCTTGTTTATTTTGTACCCATACAGCATTAATTTAAACCATATATTTAAATCATTTGATGTCCAATATTTATGGAATATTTTCAACTGGACAGTATTTTCTTCTTAACTATTATTATCATTAAAACAGAGATTGCACTACTTACGTCATTCAGTGACAGTCCCATCTTTCTGATTCCTTCTGTATCACTTATCTTACATCCATCTATATACTCAGCAGTCAGCACCCTCTACAATGTAAGGAGTTAAAAATCTCATGTTTTTGCCATAATATACTTGGCAACCAATCCTTAAAATCAAATAAGCCAGTAAATTTTGACAACGTGTAAATGTAACTTTTTTACACATTTGTGCTGAAACTTTCTACAACTGAATACAAAATAACTTAATAAAACTAAGCAAAGTTACTTATTATTATCCCTTCATGTTTTGCGATCTATTGACATATAAGATTTAGAAATGGAAATACTTTTCTTTTTTTCTCCAACAGTTATTTGGTAATTGGAAATTCTAACAGGAAATCATTTCAACGGTTTGTGTTTTACTTACAGTGCTGGTTTTATCCCAGTGAACTTTTGGCACATAAACAAATCCTAAATGTTTCAAATCTTCCTGACATCTCTCAGAGTTACCTCCTTCATTCACAAAGTCCAGTTCCTGTGCTAAAGTACCTTTCAAATCCTGTTATATTAATAAAACCTCAATCAGACTCCTTTGTACATATAGTAGGGTTCTCCCTGACTTACTCATAATCTGCACACATTTTGTGCAGAACCACCTATATACTTAAAATTTGGTGTTATTTTAAACAACTTTTTGGCAGAAATACTGTCCCTTACTGTGTGGTTTCAACACAAGTGACAACATCTGATTGCAAATGCAGGAATCTGTGCCTTATGTAAGAGTTAGAATATCAAATACACCATTCTATACTTCTTCTAGATATTAAAAGAAACCTGGTTAAGTTCTCCCTATGTTTGCAGTCACTACATTTACTCCAAACGACATGTACATGAGACACTTAAAGTAGGCATTTTAGTAAGTAATAACTTGTGAATCTTCTGTAGGGATGTGACAAAGGCATACATGTACCAAATGATATTTTCACTTTGTCCTGGAACTGTATAAAACATTTACCTGTAGAACCCAAGCAAACTCAAACTTGGGATGCATCCATCCAATAACTTTCAGTAGAATTTCACATGTTCTGATATCACCAACAAATCTGTCCTGTAAGTCTATATACTGAATCTGAAATATATACCATATAAATCCTTAGCATGGTAAATTGTCTACAGGAAATGTCCATCTTTCAAGTTGCTTACTGAAAATCAACTGACTGTACTGCATACTACCCATTGAGGATAATGTGTCAGTGATGAAATAAGATATACGCATGCATAATGCATACATAAGACTTTACAAGGACTGAATAAAAAAGTACATCATGCGTGCATGAAGATTCAAATCTTTGCATTATCAAACAGATTTACACAATAATACATGTATTTGACTGTTTTGTTACATCACTGTCACATTATTCTAAATGGAGTGTACATACACTGGCTGATCATAATCTGCACTGTTCACAAAGGCAAAATAACCTGTCACCAGCAAGGTACATTGTACATGTTGTAAGGACTAAAAACAAATTAAATTAAAATATATAGCTATGAGCAAATAGCCCAAAATGTTTCACTGCTTGAATCTTTTTAGTTTGAACAATTTAGCTATTTAAAGGTATTGTTAATCTTGATCAGATCAGTGCTATTTTGTGATATATAATGCATGATCATGTATGACAATTAAAAACATAACCTCTATCTTCCCTTTTCAATTAAAAGCATTTTGAAACAATAAATTGACACTTAACTAATACAAGTAAAATTGCATGTCAAATTACGACATGCCATGACACTCCCATTTTGACCCTCGAGCACAAAACATGTAATAAAATTTGTACTTAACGATTTAAATGTACACCAGGAAATTAAACAAATATTCAAGTCAACTTTGACAAATTGCTACCACTGGACTTATGTTGAACTTTCAATTATTGCACCTCATAAACCACTGACCTTACCCTGACCTGTGTTTATCCCTGTCTGAGAATGTATATCTTGTCTAGAAATTTCTACTTAAAACCTTAATACTCAGACTAGTATCGCTAACATTTACTGGTAATATTGAATAAAACTTTGTAATGTTGGAAAACCCAGCTTAAACAGACATATACAGAAGGCCAAAACCAAAATATACATGTCACTTCCTATCAACAACAGCAACTTGAAATTTAAATTAAAAGTTTTGAAAAGATAAAATTAATATGCAATGAACATTTTCAGACACACTTTAGGTATATAATTATGTTAAAGACTTTTACCAGGCCCTGTGAAAAATACACTTAACTGTCAAAACGAAAAGTGAAGAACAAACATATACAAATGTATATGAATTAATACATGGCAAGTCACATTGACTTTGTACCATATCATCAGAAGAATTTTGGTGGTAATAAACGGTATAAAACTGCTTTTATATAATGTATTTATCTCAAACTACATTGTATGACTTACATAATACTGTTTGTAGACAAAGAATTTCGAAAGTCATTCAGGCCCATTCAGGTCAAAAGCATGCAGACAATTTGCAGTTAATACAAAAGTTTTGTCATACCTTAACGGCAACATCTTCGCCATCATGTGTGACTGCTCTATGTACCTGAGCTAGACTGGCAGCTGCCATTGGTTCTTCATCAAACTCCTTGAACACAGTGTGAGGTGAAGCACCAAAATCCTCCTCAAACAATTCCTCCATCTGCAAAAGGTTTTATGTAAATTCACTAAATTGCATATTTTTCTGGTTTTGGGACATTTTATGAACTTTAGTAAATAAAATGTTAGATCTACCAGTTTTGTAGCTGTGCTCTACCTTTGTAAAGTCTCTTATATTCTTTTATACAAATGTATTTCAAGCAGACATTACAACTTAAATGGTATGAATAATGGTACAGGTACAGCAACTATCAAACTTTTCATCTATAGATCAGTCATCTCAGAATTTTTAAAACTACATTGCAAGTGGCAAGAAATTGAAATTGAAATTCTGCTTTTGTGACCAGTGCAGATCATGATCAGACAGGCCATCTATGCAGTCTGATCATGATCTGCACTATTCACTATTCAGTCAATTACTTTTCAGTAAACAACCCTTTGAACAATGATACAATAATACAATTAAAATATAAAGAAAGATCTATGACTTATTTTAGAAATCAAATGTTAGAGCACGAAATACAGTATAATGATGAGCCACCTAAAGCACTGAATGAAGTATTTCTGAGCGTCCAATGTCGAGGAAAGTTTGACCTGGATGGTTTCAAAGAGAATGATACATATAATCTCTGTCAAGCCAATAAACACTGGCTAAAACAGAACACAATCAATTTTTAAAAACAGACCACATAATAAAATGTGATCAAATGTGTTGAACACGTAAAGAAAATCCGACTTACATCACTGGGTTCCATTGACAAAGCTTTGTCTTGTAGTATGACTAGAGTATCTACATATTCTTTAGGAAGTACATGACTCATTGAGACAAGCCCTTGTCCTAATTTCACATAGAGTCCTCCATTATTGAGGCATCCCATAAGTAGTTTCTCCGCTGAACGTTTATGACAAAGTTTAATTGCTTTGTCGTATTCAACAGAATCTTCATCAACATTTCTCAACGACAGCTTGTAGTCAATAGAAACAGACAATCCTATCACTGCAGATCTGAAAAACAAATAGCTGATCTTAAGTTTGTCTTTTGTTATAATTCATACCTCTGCAAAAGGCACCTGTGGCAGTTGTACAATGAACGTACTCCAGGTCAGAGTAAATGAATAAGAAGTTTGTTATTACCGTACCGGTATAAAATGTTTAGACAAGATATGATACAATAGGATCCTAACAAACAGGTTTATTGTAATACCTTTTGTTCATTTTCCACACTGCAGATTCATGCAGTTGTCTTTAATTTGTACTTAAAAAGTAAAAGCAAACATGGTAACAGATCAATTTCAACAATACTTGTTGCTGTGGAAAAAAACACAGATCTATACTTGTACTTTTCAGAGATAAAACAAACAACCGCAGCAAGAACAAAATTATAGTAAAGTGCTTACCTTAAAAATCTTATAAAACCACCTGCAGTTACTCTAACTTTTCTTTTGTACTGCTCCTTTAAACACAGGTAAGTCCCTCCAGACACTACAGACAGTAATCCCATCCAACTAGCAAACTTTCTGCTTCTGGACATTCTTGGGTTTTTAGATACTGCTGAATCAGTCTGCGTAAATCTTCGTATAACTTGGTTCTGAACAAAACTTGAATTTGATTGTGACCTATGTCTAAGACACTTTGTACATAGGGACTGCCTCCCTTTTAATGGAATAAATTCAAATATCCTTTTTGAAGTCATTGTTTTTATTCTTATAACACTTCACAGTTCTTTGTTCTTTACTTTAAGACAAGTTTTTTCCTGTAAAAAAATATTGAGAAATATATTAATCAAGACAACACAAATCACTTTTAAAGCTTTTGAACTGACAGTATTCTTGAGAAACATATACTGGTAAAGGAATCAAAAAAAATATTTTTAAGAACTGTATATTTAAGAGTTGTTGACCTTCACTATTTAAAGTGTCCTTGATCTCTTTCTCAAAGGATCTCTCTTTACCGCTCATGATCCTATCTTCTGACTGGTTTAAGGACTTAATGATATTGTAAGCAAGTTGCTGATCAGTTCTGCTAAATCTGATTTGGGGAGATAGATGTTCTTTAATCTTTCTTATAAATTGTCGGTCTATTGTTTTTCATTTGTAATTCAGAGTTTTATTTTTTCCCTTTTAAGGCAGTTTTTAGACCCACATTGGAGGCCATTATCAGCAATTTCCACACAACTCTTAATATCCATCTTACAGTAGTTTGTATTGTGCTGGATTGCTATGTAGTGTTATCCTTGAGCATTATGATTTTTTAAGGTAATCTATTACATTAACATGTACCTGTATTTCGTTCATTTGCTTTACAAACAAAACAGCAAAGAATGTGATAACAAGGTTATTCTATGATTTGACTGGGTGACGTAGTTTTTAACCCCAGATGACCTTTATTCAGAGTTTTTTCTCCTGTTAAAACACCGGTAAAATGGGCAAAACACAATTTCATAGAATATATACTAATGACTTTTGAGGGGTCAAATCTTCATATAACTGTGGTCATGTCAAGCATAAAAACCAGGTATACTGAAGGACCAGCCTAATAAATCATTCAGTTTAAAGATTTGACCCATGTTATAGATCTGAATTTTTTAACTGTCAAACCATTTGAAGGTGAACAACTAAGAAATATCAGCCTGTAAAATCAGTTTGCCTTCAAAGTCGAAATAATGCGACTAGTTGAAGGATTAGTATTTAGCTAAAAAATGAAAGAGTATCACTAAAATACCTGACAGTAGAATAACAATCATTGAGTAACTATTGAATTTAATCGTTATCAGGATTATGTAAGCAGATATACATGATATCTATGCCAAGAACATCCGAATCCACATCTATCCGAAACGTAATAGTTGACGTATTATGCAATGAGTAAATAGTTTCATTAAATTGAATGAAAGACCTTCAAAACTGAACAGAATTAAATAAAGGATTAATTTTTCTATCTGAAATGATTAATTCATCTCCAGAAAACACACACAAAGGTAAGAAACTTCAAGTTTTCGCCTAAATGAATTACCTTCAGACAACCGGCAAGGACGTTGCCTTTGGAACCCAAAGAAGTAGATCAGAAAGAAGGTGACCGCGTGCCGGTGTGATCTTGCTTGATAATTTTCTATGATTTTAATTTGTATATTCGCTTTATGTCAAAACATATGTTAATCTACAATATAATCTATTATGACATATTTAAATGCACAGTCATTGGTAAGCACCATCTTTCACAGTTACGGTAGAATCTATTGAGTTATTCAAATTACACAAACAGACACTTATAGTAAAAAGAATGATTTTAAAAATATGATAAGTTTTATTTTAAGTTGGCAAGACAAGCAAAGTGAAACATAAGCTCTTATCGAGCTTTTGATATGACTATGTATTACAATTGTGAGCATATTAACACGGACCTGTATACAAGTTGCCAATCCATGTCATATTAACAAGTAAATAACAGCTGTAAAACAAATATCACATGCAAAAGCACACACTTTACACACTGTTGAGCTGTGCTGAAGCTTCTGATAAAAAAATTAAGAAGCACACTAGTGCGCCCAATAATACTAGTTTTAAGAGAACAGATATCCATCCAAATCAGATTTGAAGGAAACTATTCAGCAGCTCCCTCACAGAGGCATAAACAATTAACTGGCACAAAATCAAAGATATACTTTATTAAGAAGATATTGAATTTAACTAAGCAATATTTAATTTAATACATTTACAGTAAGAAAAAATATAATTTAAACAGTAAATACCTGGATAGATTCCTGTATAAGATGTGAAATATATATTAAAATTAACATAGGAATAATTGCATAAAATTGTTATAAAAAGATCCCATCGATTTAAATGAAAGATTTGCAATGTGTACTTGCAGTACCCACATCTGTAACAGTTAACAGCACTGCAAATACCTAGCAAACTAGGACTAGGTCTACATACATCATACATGAAATACAATTATCACAAATATATATTGTTCTAGTACCATTTTGAATTGAGAGAAATACCTATACATCTTATGCTAGCCAACATTTTCATGTAAATTTAGTTTTTATCTTTTTTTCTCTCTCTCTCTCTCTCTCCTTTGGTCATCATAATTTGAAAAAATATGATAAATTGACCCGACAGTCTCAGTAACAATATAAGCATGCTTGTATATGTACAAACAGAAAATATATTTGAATGTTTCCAGTGGTACGGGGTATAATATTACTTACTTACTCAGAACAAAATGTTACTTTTTATTAATGTTTATCCATTTCACGTGCCAGTGTAAATTTATCCATCATTCTTTGCGATCTAAAATTTCACTTCGCTCGAAACAATAATAATATTGTATTCATTGTTAAAAACACACGTCTTCAGTAAAAACAATTCACATGATGCATGTCCTGACCACGCTTTTTTGCAGCCGACGCACAGTAATAACTACTTACACTTCCGTCCCCGGGGGCATGCTGATCAACAAGCGGTTTTATTGATTTAAGAAACATATAAAATAAATGTGATGTCATTAATATAAAATTCGATTGCTTGACCGATTTTTTCACTAATAGTTATAGTTTAAAAGTATCCCATTAAAAGTTGATGAAAGTCTTGTCAACGCTGAGATATCAGAGAACGAACGTGACGTAAAATAAAACCTGACAAAATCTCATGTTTAATTTGGAATATTCTCGAATTAAAAATGTACAGCGGAACCTATAAACAGATCGTTTTGTTGTGTTTCAATGTTTTCTTTTATGCCTATAATGAAACAGCATGACTTTCAGTGCACCGGGTACGTCAGTGGTACATATTAGAGTTTATTTTAAGCGGGGAAGACGAAGATCACATTTTATATGAATGTAGAAAGATATAAAACTTCTTTATTTCCT
The DNA here is from genome assembly GCA_022818135.1 of Saxidomus purpurata. NCBI lineage: Eukaryota > Metazoa > Mollusca > Bivalvia > Venerida > Veneridae > Saxidomus > Saxidomus purpurata. The sequence goes on along the minus strand of JAFMSR010000012.1, from coordinate 16,862,867 downwards.
CCATTTAAGAAGATAACATATAAAAATTGAAACATTAAGAACATACATATTATTTGAAATATTATGCATGCACAATATTGAAAATAAATTATTTCAGTAGCATTCAGATAGTTAGTTACAATACAATGTATTTACAGACATGGCACAGAACAATTTCAAAATACAGACTGATGATTCCACGAACGAAAGACGTGTAAATGAGAGTAAGAAATTGGGTTTGATCGTGTCAGAGATCGTATATGTATTATAAATCCTGATGGTGTTTAGGTAGTTATATAATATAATAGCTATACTGGTATACTATTTGTTTCTATCTTTTATAAGTAGTCGATAATACTGCCATATCCCATATCCGTTCCTATTTCAAAGTGTGTAATGAGACAGGGATATGTGTCCTTGAATGATAAATAAAGCACTGCAAAGTCTTAAAATCACGCTCTCTAATACTTAACGTACAAAGGGTGGTCACTGCGTAGGAACTGTAAAGAGTACGGTATGGTACGGACGCAAAGCGGAAGTTGTCCAGGATGAAGCGCTGATGAAAGTCACATGATCATTTTCGTTCAAAATGGCGCCCAAGTCAGCATCCCAGGCCAGAAGTTCCACCAGAAATTCGAGAAATAAAACTGCTGGGAAGAAGAAATTACCAGATCCAACGCACATTGGCCATTTCGTATCAATCTTGATCATGTCATTGTGTAAAAAAGTCCTTCATATAGACACAGCAGTAAAAATAGGCGTCTATCTATGCGGAGTACTGATCGGGTCAGTTTTTTCTGACGTGTTTGCACTGCCGAGGTCGTATTTCTCAGACAAGAAGAACATATTTAACCGATTTTTCGTAGCCTTTGGGTTTGGATGGACGTTGTTATTGCTGGGAGTATATGTATTTTTGACGAGCTTTGTCTATACATGTGGGAAATGGAAGCTTGTTGTACGTAAACACTTGCTACGGCTGGTAATTTCGACAGTATGGTGGTTTCTGCTAACGAAAACATTCAGTTATGTTGATTCAGTAGTTGGAGTTTGTTCAGTGTCAAATCACAAGAGGAAATATGACTGTTTGAAAGCAGGAAGAGCCTGGTTAGGATTTGATGTTTCAGGACACGTGTTTCTTTTGATTCATATTCTTCTGACGATCTCTGAAGAGGCTAAAAGTTTTAAAGCTTGGTCAAACTTAAAATCCATTCTTAGCGAAGAAGATATTGCGATGAAAAGAAATTTGACAGAACGTGATATTTCGCAAGCAAGAATCTCGTATGAAAGTCTTACACCTTACATCAAGATTGTTTTTTTGTTGCTAACACTTTGGACAATCTTTTGTGAATTTATGCTGATTATTTCTGTGGTCTACAGATTCCATACACTCACACAGAAAGTAACTGCTGCATTTGTTGCTGTTGGCTGTTGGTTTATCACATACCAAATTACTTTGGAGACCAAAACTGCTTTCGTTCCAGATCAGCCAGGACAGTGTACTCTGAATTACATGAAGATCAAACAAAGCTGATTTATGATCTCTGTAAAGCTGTTGTGACATTTTAAAAGAGTGTAATTTGCTGAGTTGTTTAAAACACTGCCCCATCAAAGATTTACTTTCAATGATAAATCTATTTAGTTTACATATTCTGATATTGTACTAATACTACTATGTCACTCTTGTTCAATATAAAATGTTAAGTTTTGACCTCACCTGAGCTCAAAGTGCTCAAGGATGAGCTGTTGTGATCAAAAATTGTTTGGTTTCTGACTATCTCTATGACCATTCTTCATCATTTTTTGTAAGCAGATTAGAAGTCTAGATACCACAATTTTAGCCATATCTTAATGAAACTTTGTGACAATGTTCACATCAATTGATGAAATCTAGGTCAAGCTTGATACTGGGTCATCTAGGGTAAAATTCAGGTCACATGGTGAAATCAAAGAAAAACATTTTTAAAACTTCAAATCAACATTATTATTCAATCTTTATGAATTTGATCAGAATGTTTGACCTCAAAATTTCTAGGTCAAATCTGAAATAAGGTCACTAAAGGTAAAAAAGCCTGGTCCCTTTAACAAATTAAATTAATACATTAACACTCTGGAGGCCACATTTAATACCCAGTTATCATGAATTGAAATTTGGTCATAGTGTTTGTCTTGATGATTTTGAGATCAAAATTGAATGTGGGCCCCCTTGGATTAAAACCTAGGTCATCAGGTCAAATCTTAGAAAACCTTAATACTCTAGTAGTCACATTTGAAAGCCATTGGTCACGTAAATTGGTCAGGATGTTTGTCTTGTCATGGTCAAATAGAATGTTTGTGACTAAATGTTAATGATAGTAGTTAAATGTTTAATTTCAGTCACATTGAGTCATAAGTAAGTCATGTACTCACATGGGTGATATAGGGCCATCTTGACCCTCTTTCTTGTTTTTGTATATCATTTTAGCATTGAATTTAAATGCCATTGGCTAAACCTATTATTCACAGCAAAGCAATCAATCAAATTATTGTAACTAATTTAAATTATTGTTACTATCCTTGAAATTTTCCACATATGAGACACTGACTGATCTTTCTTGGTAATACAAATTAACAGTAAGGTATGAGTATTGTCACATCCAAAGTCATCATGTATGGGAGTTTAAAAAAAATTCAGATTAAATGGATAAAGCCATTATCTTGCATGGCTGTGTTTTGCTCTTGGGGGTTAACATTTGCATCCTTACATGTACTTGTGGGAAAATAGTCAAAGGGGGATGAAATATGGGGTAATTTTTGCAACTTTTTGAGGGAAATTGCCTGTAGTATAACAGAAGAAACCGAAGCACAGAATACATGTGGTTGCAGTGTGCATCAGGGGTAAAAAGCTGTAGGGTTTTGACAGTACATGTAATCAAACTGGTATAAATGAAACTAGTATAGAGTTAAAGCTAGTGGTTTCTATACATGCTATAGACTAGATACATGTAATTAGAAATCTGTTAAAAATACCTGCAAACAGTGAAAAAAAGCTCATGACTGTAGAAAGTGGAAAATCATAATGTTTGATAAATCAACCATGAACAGTATTTTATATAAACATAAATATGTTTGTAAAAACATCTCATCGGTCAGCCCGGTTAGCTCAATTGGTAGAGCACGAGACTTGTAAGCTCGTGGTAGCGGGTTCGATTCACAAGGCTGACCAACTAAAATTAGTGTATCAAATGAGATTAAAACCGAGGTCCCATGTATGGGTGCTATACACCTGGCATGTTAGAAGAATCAGGGGTGTCTCTGGAATTGGGACGCTTTCTGTATCTTGCACTATCCCCGGAAACCTAAAATAACTAACCTCTTCTGGGGGCATTGGTCATGTGCTAAACCAGTACCAACGATAAAACCCTAATATATGATACGATAAAAACATCTGATTGGGGTGTGAATAGCCATTGAAAGCAGTGACTTAACAGATATTTCTGATTTATGGCATTATTAATTGGTTTGATATTTCATTATTTCATTGTATCCTTTTTGTTTAATTATACATGTAGATATATAGTAGAATGTTACAATGTAGTAGTAATACAAGAATTTAATTATGCTAATGAAAACTATATAACAAGATTGTGAAAAGTTTTTTCAATCCATCTATGTTGTAAGAAATCCATGTACTTACTCTGTATCCCAGTATTGTGATTCAGTGTTGTTCATTTAGTTATGTTATGGCACTGTTGAACTATGACATCCATACAGATGTTTGAGGTGCAGTATTAAAACAAAAGTACCTCTGTCAGTGGTGTTACTGGTATTTTCAAGTTGTTTAGAAAATCAAGCATTATAATACATGTACCATGATTAGAAATCCTTTGCAGGGTTCCCAGTTGATTATTCATAACTTGTGGCAATTGTGCGCAAAATTGTTGAAAACTGCCTAACTCCTTGATAAAGGGTTTTTATTTTGAAGTATTTCTAAAGCCTAAGGCCCTAAACAGAAAAACATTTTCCAAATTTGTGTTTTTATCGCATTTGGCGACATTAGCATGGGACAGAGAGAACCTTGCTTGGTAGCCACATGTTCTATTAATTTCAATTAGGGCTTCATGTGCCATTTGCAAGACTGAAATTCTGAGGAATAAGGAAAGACATTTTGAAAATGATGACAAAAACTTTTACCACTTTTAGCAACATATATACACAAATTAATTATAAAGTTACATTTATCAGTGTATTTTTCATCGGTCATGTCGGTAGAATAAACCAAGTTTTCTGAACATTTTATGTATGTGACAGTATGCCTGCTGCTTTTTAAAAGCACTGTCTTGTCAAACTTAGGATGTTTTTATTGAAATCTGGGACTAATATGTATGCTGGCACTGTGATCCAATTATTACACAACATTACCATTCTACCTGACACAGTATAATATTTATCGGCCATGTACAATGCTATAAATGGTAATGTGAAAGTTCTAGTAGTTTGTAATGATAGGGCTTTGTAGCACAGCTACAGTACAATCTGTATATTTTGTTACCAGTGAGTATTATTGTGCCAAACCTGTGTACATGTATGTCATGGCCCCATACTGCCCTTGCTCCTTTATATGTAAGAGGGAGTTTTGCATGTTGTGAAATGTTCCCATGATATGTGATCAAAATGTATTTTATTTATGTAAATCCAATTTACTTATAAGCCATGATGTATATGTGATTGTTCTTAGCTGTTCTGGGCTCCTTATGCCTATGATTAATGAATGTGTTGAGTTATCTATGACATGTCCATTTGGAAGTACATGTATCATGAAAAAGATTTTGTTTTGGTCTTTGCAACTTTGACCTATATGTATTGAAACCAGACAGACTCTATTTTAGTTAATTTTAAAAGAAATAAGTCTCTATACTTAAACTACAAAATATGGCCAGAAACTAGAATTTTGTCAGGGAATTGTAGACCTCCATGTAAAAGACATCATAAAAAATGTGTTAGTGAAATAAACAACCTTTTTCTTGTTCATTTCAAATTTGATACAGATGACTCCCATTAAAAACTGACTTGATTTACCGGTACATTAGAGTATTCGGGGTCATTTTTTCCAGAATAAATGCTCATTGACTTAAACAAATTGTCGATTATTTCAGTTATTTAAAACCTTTATACTTACATGTACAAGCAAATTTATGTTGTTGCTATAGCAGCTGCTGTCATTATTGGTTGGGTTTGTAGATTTGTAGTGACCCTAATTCCTCATACTGGTATTTGTATTTTCCAAGCTCAATAAATGATAAACTGTCATTGATGTTAACATGGAAATGTTTGTTACAAATGAACATGGGGATTTACGAACATGTGTTTGATTATAGGTACATGTACCGGGAAGTAAGTTATTAGTGGTCAAAATTTTTCTTTGTTTTTAATCACAAAAGAATGTATTTGTTTTCATGTGCAGTTTTCAGTTGAGCTACTGTGGTAACCTTTGGTCCGTCTGTAAACATTTACAATGTACCTTAACTTTGTTTACATTATATAGACCACAATGTTCATTTGATCTTACTGACTCCAGTTTTTTGTCTTGATAACATTGTGATTTTGAATGAAACTTGGCAGTAAATTGGATCAAAAAGAAGTAAAGCCTCATTAGCACTTTAGAGGCACTATTTTGTTCCCAATCACCATAGAAGCATGTCTGAATGTCTACATTGATGAAGTTATGGACTTATTTTAAATTGTGTCACATGGGGTCAAAAACTGGGTCACCAGGTCAAATAAAAGAATACAGTCATGTAGTACCAAAAAAATGTACTTAAGATGCCACAATTTATAAACAGTCATTATAGAACTTGGTCAGAATATTTTATTTGATTATTTCTTGGTCAGAAGCTAAGTCACACTAAGTCAAAAAGAAGGTCATCTATTCTGATCAAAGGATAACTTTGTAGACATGCAAGAGACTAGACGAGTGATTCACACCCAGTCACCATTTTTTTTACCTGAGGGTCTAGTTTTTTAGCTTGGGTCACCATATCAAATTGGAGAAAAACCATTGGAACATTCTAGAGGCCACAATTTATACCCAGTCACTATCATCCAAAAAAGTTAAGAATAATTGTCTAGTTGACATCTAGGCCAGTTTTGATAGCAGGTTACATGGGGTAAAAAACTAGGTCACAAGGGCAAGCAAAGGGTTGCCCTTCAAGCTTTGGATTTGTTAGACACAACATATTACACCCAATCTACATGTATATGCCAAAGTTTATCTAAGGGAATTGACCAGACTGCTGCAGACCTTTTATCACATACAGATCTGTATATTTGTACCTCTGTAAGTCAGTAAGATCTGCTCATTAGCTGCAGATCAGGTGAGTGATATAGAGCCAACTTAGCCCTCTTACTTACCATGATGTGTTTGTTTTCTCATTATTTTTTGTTGTAGTTGCCAATTTACTTGTTGTGAAACGCAAACTATCCATTTGATTTGTTTCCAATCATCCATTTGCTTTTACTTGTTTGTTTTCAGGGTATGTTTTTGTTTTGCATTTCATTTTTGTGTTATTTTTATACAATAAATGCATTTACCAGGACATACAAGTTTTTATGTCTGCATCATTGGCCCAAGCTCTCCATAGTACAACAGTCTGATGATGTATTTTCAGTCATGTAGGTTCTTTGAAGCTGGCATTATACTTTGACCTGTTTCTGCACACTGGCTTCACCAGTTAGTAATGGATCTGATTGCAGGAGTGAAGGTTCTCCAAGTTTTCACTGCATCCCACTTTTACCCACTGCATCCCATGAAAAACTATTTTACTGTGACAATTTTACAATGAGGAAATGGGCAGGGTGCACTCAAAAACGAACAGGGAGCTCTAAAATAGAGACTGAATAATTGTGTGTTTGATCATTATACCCCCGAAACGAAGTTTGGGGGGGTATGTAGGAGTCACCCGGTGCTTGGTCAGGCAGTCTGTTGCATTTTCCTTGTCTGGAGCATAACTTGAAAACTACTAGTTTTTTCAGAAACAGAAAACATCCTTCAAAATTTGAAAACGGTATGTATTGGGCGGGGGTCATAATTTGAACAATCTTAGTAAAGGGCCACTAGGTTATGCCACATGCTAAATATCTAAGCTCTAGGCCTTGTGGTTTCAGAGCAGAAGATTTTTTAAAGTTTTTCCTATATAAGACTATGTAAAAACAAGTGACCCACCAATGTGGGGTCAGTTTTTAATCAGGGGTTATAATTTAAACAATCTTGGTAGAGGTCCACTGAGTAATGCCATATGCCAAATATCTTACCTCTAGGCCTTCCTGTTCTTGAGAAAATTATTAAAGTTTTTCCTTTCCGTTGCCATGGAAACAAGAGTGTTGCATGGAATGGAATTATTTTAACATCTTTGAAAGGGCTTCATGTAAAGGATATCCCTGCCAAGTTCTATCATCATTGGCCTAGTGGTTTCAGAGATGTTGTTTTAAGGAAAATGTTAACAGACATACGACGGATGGAATGCGATCCTAATACCTCACTCTTGCACTATGTGCCAGGAGAGCTTAAAAGGTCACAACAATGGTCAAGTACATTGAGAGGAAGTGCAGTGCACATGAACCATACCTCTATCTTCACTAATTACAGAGTTATTGCCCTTTGTTACTTTTCCTTGTCCGGAGTATATCTTGAAAACTACTGATTGGAATTCATAACAACTTCCTACAATGGTCCAGCACAATGAGAGGAAGTGCAGTGTACAAGAACCATAACTCTATCTTGCCAAGGACAATATCTATATATTTTTTTTTTTTTGCAAGGTATTCTGTTACTACAAACTTCTTCAGTTTCTAAAGCAGTTTTTCAGGGGTATTAATCACATTTAGTGATAGGTCTAGTTTTGGCTTGTTTAAGCTCAAGACAAAAGACACAACTAAAGATTTTTTTAAGGATTTTATGAACGTATTTCAAAACAAAAGCTGTTGTTCAAGAAAAACAAACAGTTAAACTGTACTAGCACACAATCCAATTAAAAACCATAGAGCATTATACATGTATCTGAGGTTCATGCAAAAACAAACAAACATGTTTGTGTAACTGAGACATGACAACAAAATTATATATTTTCAAAAATAGAGAAACTGTTCTAGTGTTATTGCTGACATTTTTATGACTCACAAATCAGTACTAATACATGTACATTGTTTTCATTGTTTGTAGTATTATGTACACATGTATTTATTCATATGTAATATCACGGACCTATATACATATGTGTATATAGGTCCGTGGTAATATACATTCTCTATTTTCCATTAATCTGTACACAGCTGTCCACTTGATTTCATTAACATGATTTTTATTGGGATGTTAAAAGAACAAACAGCGGATCCAGTTATTTATACAGATATGGGCAACATGAAACTAAGGTACTCAAAAATAATCCTGTATATAAAACATCGTAACTGTAATATTATAGAATATATATAGCAACTTCTGTCACTTCACCATATTAATTTATTTACTCTCCCAAAACAACTTGTATTAATCACTCTTGAGAACACTAAAGATGGAATCAACCTCAAAGATTGTCAAAATAGCCTATATACCATATTTAATTTGGATTGACAGACATCTGCTAAAAATGTTAACAAACTTGCTGCACTAATGACAACTGACAACTTAAAAGTTTTATTAAAATGTCACCATTATCTAAACAATCGGGTTTATTTATAGGTTGGTATGTGGGAAAATTAATCTGATCAGTCTTCAAACAGAAACCATAATCTCTTTTAACATAATTGTACAGAGTTTTATACAGGACAGGAGAACTGTTGTTCATTATACAGTTCATTATTGGATTAGTTCAAAGAGGTAAATGCTGTAAAATTGTGTAATTCATTAATACTGGTAAAATACTACATGTATCATTAATTCATGTTTTGTTTCTCTTGCTATGGTTCTTTTTCTTGCAGGTGGATCCTCAAGTATAGGTTAGTGTTCATTTTGATGCATTTATGAAAATAAGCTGGTCAGGCAGGCCAAGCTATTGTTGCAGTAGTGAATGTATCAAAAATGAACACTTTAGTAGTGTCTGAAATTATTTGTTGTAAATCAGCATTGTACTCAGTATATAGTTATTGATTTAAGTGCAGTAAATATTGCACTGTGATTGGACAAAAAACAATTTCGAACAATAAGAACCTATATGCTGGCAACTATATCAACCACATATCAATTTTCCCTTACATTCCCCTCACTGAATTCTATAGAGTGACACTGTGCGCTATATATACACATTATCAGCTATATTTGAAACACCACTTGTCAACAAAATATGCTATCCCTTTCACTTCCACTGGTCAGTTGTCTTTGTTCACGGGTTTGATTGTATTCTCTATTGGGGTGATTGTTCCTAGTTTTGCAAATATTTGAAAATCTTTTCCACATATATTTCCACTTCAAGGCAGGCAGAGCCATTATATAGCTGATATTTCATGTATGTAAGTCTGCACATAAACTGTATATAGCAAAGAGCCCTTATACGCACATTAACAACTAGAATTTACAAAATCAGTATATATCTTTAAATCACTTTGAATTCACGTGACAAAAAAATGTGATTTTTTTTAATCTCTGGGTCATTTCATGAGACAATGAATTTGCAAACAAGCGATCCCGTTGGTGCACTATTTTGTAATACTTTTCAGAGACCTCTGAATTAGTGACATGATGAACTCACATAGGAGTACTCTCACGAAAATATGTCCAAAAATGTCATTGTTATTAAAATATTTGATCTATATATAACAATTATGTGAACTATCCCGAGACATGTTTAATGCTGACACTTGGATGTATTTTGTTAGAATGAATACCTGAACCTGATGTGCATATACATTAACATGTGTGATGTAGTTAGAGTTTATTCATACCACTAGTAGGTTTTTAAAAAGAACCGCCTCAAATAATCCATTCCTAGATCTTGTATCAGAGAACCGCCTCAAATAATCCATTCCTAGATCTTGTATCAGAAAAACTCGAAAAACATATACCTTCAAAGAGGAAATTTTATTTAAAACTGCCCTCTGTTAAAACACTTTATAATAAACTTGACTGTTTACAATGTATGTATATATTGACTGCATGATGTACGAGTACTTCTATCAGTGCAATCAATAGAAGCAGCTTTTGTAAAATAATATCAGGTGGTAACTTGCTGTTAGATTACGTGGATAGAGGAGTTGTCTAATTTTTCATTGAAACAATGGAACTTTGTATATAAGGTTAAAGTCTGGCATTCAGTCCTTTCATTTATATTTTTCTTTAATATCTGCTTAATTTCCTCCCATTGCTGCCAAAAGACAAATGAGCCCTGTTAAAAAATAAAGGCTGGAGGTATTATGCTTGAAGTTTTAATGTAATATATAATCATCTAGCCTGATGGCCAGGCTACGTGACTAGATACATGTATGCAAACACATTATGAAAGCTACAAGGAATAAACAGACAAATAATGTACATGTAGTTCATAAACAGTGAAATGACAGCCTTGATTGCTATTTATAGAGCTTCTCTCTTACCTTGACATTTTAAAGGCTACATAGCTGCCCAATGATTTAATATCACTACTTGCATCTCTTGGAAAAGCCTAACATTTAAAAAAAAAACAAAGTAAAAAACAAGTCATACTGACAAAAATAATGCCCAAATTTCCATAATATTCAAATGCACAATGCAACTTAATTTTAAACCCGTATCCTACTGGTAACTGTTATTCATTCACTAAATTTTAAGTTGACAACCCTATCAACAATAAATAGGACTGACTAAGTTAGAAGATGGACGAGTCCATTTTAGAAATTTAGTGAACTTAGGATTAAACTGCTGTGTTCAGTGTTGTCTCCAGATCTGGTAACCCGTAAACTGTCTCATACAGTTCCATCCTTCCAAACCAGACTGGTTTCTCATTTTTACTTATCTCGCACATGATGCTTAACGGCTTTTCGTCCTGCCATGTTTCAGACGTCAGCACATCGCCCCAATTCGTCGGACCAAAGTACAGCATTGAAAGTCTTTTGATATGGAACTCGTGAAATGAGGACTTAATATGCTTTAACAGTTCTTTTCGTGAGGCGACGCTGGTGTTTTCTGTAAAGTATCGCAAATATGACGCACATCGTGTTCGCTCATTGTGATCTGTGTCACCGAGAGGAATGGTAAAGCAATTCCTGTGTGTTGGTTCCGATTTCCGAGAGTACGTTATGAGAGGTTTTTTGTTGTTTCCAGTTATTAATGGAGTGAATCTGTTTTTCCACCATTCTGGCAAAGGCTCAAGCTGACTAGTTTTCTTGTTAGTAATTGCATACACACTTCTTGTTCTAATGGATGGGTTCAAGTTGCCGCCACAAAACAGTTCATTTGTAGTTGTAAACGTCGAATTTCCAATGTCTGTCAGCTTTACCTGAGAATCTAAAGGGGCTTTAGGTGTTGTTGTTTCATAGAATTCGCTACTTATGTCCATGACACAAGCTTTGACAAACACACGTAGGTTCTGCTGGCGAATGGCGAGGTAGTCGAGGAAAGACGGTTCATGTCCAAAGGATGCTGTCTCAACATGACTCATTATGTCGAACATAGACACCATATTTGGCTGACCTATAAATAGAATATGAAAGAATAAAAGATCAAAGATTCAAACCAAACTATCAAGGTTGTCTGCTGAGAAATACACAACAAATTCAATACAGTTCACAACAGTTTTGTTTATTACTGGCAATAAAGGCCAAGAAAAGTTGTAGACTGAACTATATTACCAAGTGAAATTGCATACAGACATTTTAACTCTTAGAGCATTGTTTTTGTCAGGAATTTTTTATTTACATACACTAACTTTAATACCCGGTAAGTAAGCATACATACTGTGAGACAACTGGAAAGAGGAAATTTGCATCAGCAAATTGCAAAATTGATCTGGCAAGAGCTCAAATTTATAAAACAGAATGTTTGACTTTTAAAGGTCTTGCATCGTTTAGTGTTTTTTTTACTAGCAATAACATAAAGAATGTAAACAATACACTGATATATGGCTTGGAGTAATTTCAAGCTGTTCATTTACTAGTGTTGATAATCCAAATCTAGAAGCATGCACCGCCACACCTGACAAATCTATCATTGGAAATGCATCAAAATGAAAACTAACCAGTAACCTATAGACCTAGATTACAATGTACCTTTTTGTAGATGGATCCCAACTACAGTGTTACAAATTAAAAGGGTTTCAAGTGTACTTTGATTGACTCTTTCCAGTTTCTATAATGATGAAAATTTATTTTACTTCTGAAACCAGAACATATCTGATCATGTTCCACTAAGTACCCTTTTGAACAATAAATAGTAAAAGACCATTTTTAGATTTGTGGCAAAGTATGAAGCTTACCAGTGTGATCAATGTCATCAAACCTCAACCCAGGGAGGACAACTTGTACGCCATTCTTGTCTTTACTCACTTGTATCATCAAGTTCAACGATGGATATGACCTGAAATGTCAAACAACATAAATCGATTAAATCTAATCAGGAATGCTGAAGTTGTTTTGGCTAAGTGCAAGAGGGTGACACAAGTCCCATCATTTTTTAAGTATAAGTATAACTGGTAAAGCATCAGGTTAACTTTTACATTAGGAAACTTGTCAATAAGTCATCCCCCTTCATAATTACACTACCCTATTAGCTGTAACTGCAGTAGTTAGTAAACAGCTTGAAATTCCTCAAAATCATTTATCAGTGCATTGTTTCCATTCTTTATGTTATTGCTACTAGTAAAAAACAACAGTAAAATATGTTAGACCTTTAAAAGTCATTATACCAGATGTCTACTTGCCAACATCGCATATTTGATAGCTATATATATTGTGTATTTCAAACTGTAAAGTTGTGCATTAAGTCCAGTTACACTTCATCTGTCATTAAACATGTTAAATAGACTGCTATTGTACATACTAATGATACTAACTAGTCCAACTTTCTATGCGCGCCGAGATATTGTGTTATTTTTGTATGGGCAATATCTCTCATCTGCAAGATTCCGATCAAAAACGAAAATTTCTCAGAATTTGCTCAAGACAATTATTTTGACTACATACTATATGTATCTATCCCTGTATCATAGTCTCAGGGTTTCTCATATTGTAGATTTTTACCTATAATGTGTCTAATTGGCAACTCTTTGTTATTATTTACAGAGACAGTATCGTGTGACCATAATAGTTAGTTATGACAGTTAGCCATTATCAAAGATGATGTTACAAAACTGGCACAAATAAATAAAATGAAAATATTGGCAAAAATAAAAATTGCTGAAAATTCCTTATTTTTTTGTGGTGGGGTTAGTAAATCTGCCATGTACAATTATTATTTTATGTCATTTGTAACATTTTTTGCCAAGCTATGCACCTTGGCATTTATAAGTTTTTTTTATTCCTCAAGGTGGCAATGGCCGAGACTCCCAACAAAAATCCCTGGGAATACTAGCTAAAACAACTTCAGCGTACCCGGTTTATATGCTTGACAGAACGGGTACTGCACCTGACGAAAAACAAAATATAAAAATAGCGGTATAGAGTTTTGGAAGCCAGAGGCAGAACTACGGGAATACGAGAAACTTTCTTCTCATTTCTGAGTATGAGGGTGACCTCAGATAATGCTGATATTGCTAACATTTGCCCTGCTTTATGGGTAACAAATTTACTTAGCCCCACGAGAATACGAGAAAACAGGATATGACAGTCTACATTACATGTACAGTAGCCTATCCGAAAACTACTCAAGGGCACTCACCTTGGAAACTCGTTCTAACTAAAGTAACATGTTTGACGTTTTAACACATTAACGACAAATGAATAATATTTCACTGTATTCACCACTAGCAAATATTTGAGTTTTTGATTTTACCTATGAAGCCTTTGGAAAGCATTTCTGTATTTTGACATTTTTCACTTGTTGTTGTTGTCTTTCTGGTGTTGGATCTTTTCCGTCCGTTGGGTTCATGAGTAAACAAACAAAAACGCGGTAAGAAAACTAAAAGCAATGTTTAAGAGATCTGTATGAAGTTCTATATCATTATTTTATTATACATTTACCATTTAATAGGTCTTTTTATTCATTATACTTGTATTTCACTTAATTTGAATGATATAATGGAACTATCTATTCGGCCCAAATATTATTCGACCCATACAGTCGAAAAACGATTGGAAAATACGTATCAGTTCACTCTTGTAGTTTCCCCCTTCAATTATAGAGGTATATCCAAATTAGGATTGAATTTCCACTGTATTGACTATATCCAAACAGAATTTTCCAGTGCAATGATCATAACAGGATAGAGTAACCAGGCTGGTGCAATTGCCCAATCGGGCTTTCGAAAATCAGCTTTTTTAAAAATGATTTTCTTCACTTGGAAAAGGTGTGAACACGTTGTGCAGATGTAGAGAATAAATTTAAAAGTGAATAAAAGTCATCTTGAGATTTTTTAACACAATTAAAATAAGTTTGAAATCACCGAAAAACACATTTTTTAAGATTTTCAGTGCAAATCTTCATGAATGTTTCTGAAACAGCTAGGGAATGTTATTTGCATTAGTAGGGTATGAAAAAACTCCACATCACCAAATTCCATCCAGCCATTTCTTGCGCCAGGTTTTTGGCCCTTCTACTTTCAGTTTCCATATACTTTATATGTGAAATCAAAAAAAGGACCGGCGCAACAAACTATACCTTTGTGTATCTTAATTTGGGTTTCTTTATAATTATGTGTGTATTTTCTATGAATCTGAGCTGTTTTAGAACTTTCTGTCAATAAGTTTAAAAGAAAATGCCAAAATTGTCTTTTTTTCACAATTCGGAGACAAATTTTTGCAGGAAAACATGAATAATTCTGTACTTTTAAACTTTTTTTAGATGTTTTTATCATGCACAACGTGTTCACACCTTTTCCAAGTGAAGAAAATCATTTTTAAAAAAGCTGATTTTCGAAAGCCCGATTGGGCAATTGCACCAGCCTGATTACCTTTAACCAGGGATCGTATATACAACAAATCCTGCTTTAACAGTGTTTAATTACACAGTTCTATTTATAACTTTAACCTTGATTAATAAATTTAGTTAGTGAACTTACATTTTATCCAATAGCAGTGCAGTAGTGGCTGCACTTTAAATCAATAATTGTATACAAAGCCAAATTACGAATATTTAAATGAAGTCTTTACAAAAAATTATTTCAAACACTAAGTTTATCTACATCTATGTACTGTATAGCTTTCTTCCAACAATCAGAGTCTGTATATACTGAACCTGAGTAATGTAAAGTGCGGGGAAAAAAGAAGTTGATGTGGTATTGTGTCCAAGAGACGTGAGAAATTGGTATGAAGTAATTGAGATTTCTTGTTGGTGTAAGATGGTCATGATCTACTATGACAAGGTTATTAGCTATTTTATAGAGCATCCCAAGTGCTTTTTGTTTATATCTTAGTTCTAAAGTTAGCCATTGGAGTGTTTGGAGCATGGATGTGATACTGCTCTTGTAAGAATAGTCATGCATTATGTATCCTTCAGCTGCTCATTGCACTCTTTCAATTTCATGTGATAATGATTTTTACCAGGGGTAAGCTAATGTTCATTTTGATACATTTACTACAATAATTTGGTCGAACACATGCATTGCACCTGACCAATTCATTTTCGTAAATGCATAAAAATGAACACTAACCCGCTAACCTATTTATAATGTGGACAGATGATTGCATTCGCCTATAAGTTAATGCAGTTTGATGTGAAAGTTGATATATATGTATATATATTAAAAGATAAAAACACAGTCCATGAGATAATTAAATTATTATTTGCCAACCGGTTTCGCTTTCATGCTCATCAGGGCAAACATGGCTTCAAAATATGTTTGCCCTGATGAGCATGAAAGCGATTATATTTGATAATTATCTCATGGACTGTGTTTTTATCTTTTAATATATTTAACTTTTTTCCGGCACATGTTTTTGAATTTTTCACGTATGTATATATATATATTGTTGTATCATTTGTTTTTTGTTTGTGGCATGATCAGCCTATATTACAGGAAACAAATACTTGGTTGCAAGAGCAGTCCGTTATGATTATGTACATGTAGTCATTTTGGTGTCTGATCAAAGTGGTGGTATTGCCCCAAAATATCTCAATATTTCTGAAGGTTATGTAAAATTAGTTTGATTATGTCACAGGTGAGGCAACTATCATGACAGGTTGGCAGTCCCCTGTAGGGTTCTCTAGCACTGGAGATCTTAAACAAGAGTGACAAGACTATAAAAAAATGAAGAAAAAAGAGGGCTATTGCAGTCATTCTTGGTGATGTAGCACGTTAGCTCTATTAAAGTTTTGCATGCAAGCAACTACCCCCAAAAGCCAGTGCGTCCCTACAAAACATAGGAAATTAATTAATCCAAAAAATGTTACACCAGGGCTGTCACTGGTTTATGGGTGATTAGGGCCGGGGCCCTTCGAGGGGGGGAAAATGTGTTATTTTCAAGGCAAAGGGGAATTTTCAAAAGTGATAAACTTAGGGAAATTGATAAAACTTCAGCATAAAATACATGCTTCCAATTACAGACTGTTTCGCGATTTTACTTCCTAAACACATTACCCTTTGCAAAATTGTTTAGTTATTTCTGTCATCTCAGTACATTAGATCTACTTGTACCTACTACCTTCATTAACCTTTGCAATTTTTTAAAGTTTTTTTTTTACCTGGCAGGGGAAATTTTAGGCCTGAGTTTGGGGAAAATTCATACTATTTTGTAGGCGGAATGGGGCCGAAATTTGGCAGAATTCTACTTGTTTTCATTGGCGGTTGAAAGGTTACCAACTTCTGGAGAAAAGCGAGCTTAATACAGCTGCATTGAAGAAAACTTGTTTTAATAATAGAAATATTTACAATATTATCTAATCAAAGTGTTTTGAATTATCTAATGTGCTGTCATCAGAACAAATTTATCACAACAATTTTCATTGCATGTCAGATTCACGTATTCCTTGATTACTTAAATTCAGAAGTATATACGTGTACAACTTCATTCCAACAATTTCCATTGCATGTCAGATTCACGTATTCTTTAAATACATTGTACTTTAATTCAGATGTATGTAGAACTTCATTCCAAAAATTTCCATTGCATGTCAGATTCAGGTATTCCATAAATACATTGTATTTTAATTCAGAAGTATGACAACTTCATTCCAAAAATTTCCATTGCATGTCAGATTCAGGTATTCCTTGAATACATTGTACTTAAATTCAGATGTATGTACAACTTCATTCAAACAATTTTCTTTGCATTTCAGATTCTGGTATTCCTTGATTACTTTTACAACTTCATTCAAACAATTTTCATTGCATGTCGAATTCATGTATTCCTTGATTTATACTTAAATTCAGAAGTGTGCACACTTCACAAACAATTTCCATTGCAGGTCAGATTCAGGTATTCTTTGAATACTTGAATTCAGAAGTATATAAACATCATTCATTGTATGTTTAATTTGAAAATAAAATGTTTCTTTTATTTTAGCTCATCTGGCTTTGCAAGGGTGAGCTACTCTAATGTATGATTGTCCGTCGTCCGTCAACATTTTGCTTCAAACAACATCTCTGAAACCACTGGGCCAATGTTGATGAAACTTGGCAGGGATACTTCTTGCATTAAGCTCTCAAACAAAATTATTTAAAGAATTCCATTCCATGCAGAACTCTGGTTGCTATGGCGCACTTTAAAAACTCTTCTATGAAACCGCAAGGCATAAAGCTTAGATGTTTGGCATGCAGCATTGCCTAGTGGACCTCTACCAAAATTGCTCAAATCATGACCCCTTGGTTAAAATTGACCCGCCTGGGGGTGTCGCTTGATTTTACGTAGGTTTCTATAGGATAAACTTTAAAAATCTTCTTCTCCAAAACACAAGGCCTAGAGCTAAGATATTTAGTATATAGCATTGTCTAGTGGACCTCTACCAAGTGTGTTCAAATCATGCCCCTGGGGTCAATATTGGCCCCGCCTAGGGGGTCACTTGTTTGATATAGACATATATAGGAAAACCTTTAAAAATCTTCTACTTCGAAAGCACAAGGTCTAGAGCTTAGATATTTAGTTTGTAATAGTGTCTAGTGAACCTCTTCAAAGTTTGTCCAAATTATGCCCCTCCCGGCCCAGGGGGTCACTTGTTTTAAGTAGACATATATAGGAAACCCTTTAAAACTCTTCTCCTCTAAAACCACAAGGTTTAGAGCCTAGATATTAAGTGTGTTACAGTGTCTAGTGGACTTCTTTAAAGTATGTTCAAATCATGCCCCAAGGGTCAGAATTTACCCTGCCCAGGGGGTCGTTTGATATAGAAAAAACTTAAAAAAAATTCTTTTCTAAAACTTGAAGGCCTAGAGCTTAGATATTTGGTATGAAACATTGTCTAGTGGTTTTCCACCTACTTTGTTCAAATTATGCCTCTAGGGTCAAAATTGACCACACCCACCAGGCAAGTGCACTTGTACTCAGGTGAGTCATATAGTGCCATCATGGCCCTCTTGTTTCTATTGTTATATATCATTATATTGGTTTAACCAAGAGTAACTACTTTTTCTAAATTGTTGCGCAATGGGGTACATGTCATACGGCCTGTTGAATACATGTATCATGACAACTGATGTAATGCAGATTTAGACATTTGCATAAACATAATCAGTACATGCCAAGATGGCATTGAAGGAAAACACACAGTATATGATATCAGATACACTTTCTGGATCACCCAAAGTATGAGTATATAATGACTCTATCACAAGGTTATCTTTTATCATAGATGCACTTTTTGGTCTTCGCAAGTATATGATATGAACTAATTATTTTTAAGTTTTTTTCAGTTCATCTTAAAAATAATATGTTTTTCAAACAAAGGTATCTGCGGCTTTAAAGTTGCTTTAGTTCCTATATATAATATGGCCATTGTAAAATAAAAGTTTCTACTGGGCAATAAATTTAAAGTATATGCATTGTTGCACAATAACTATTGTATGTCTCATGACAAAGCAAATATTGTATTATATGTTACATAAAACTTAAATTTTCCTGCTTTAAGGGCTGCTCAAATACCAATCTGATTAAAATCATTTCCTCAAAAACACTACGCTATTCAGCTATTCATTTCAGAAGATCGTGAACTTTAGTCAGATTGCTCAGTTACAATACCCAGTCACAAGCTGACTATAAATAGCATACATTTATATATATATCAAGGGGTTAATGTGAAACTACAATATCTGCTATACACTTACAAAAGTTTCACTTTGATCCCTTGATATGCAAATTCATAGTACGGGATATTGAATTACTGATTACAACAAGGAAATAGTAACAGTTACTTTTGGCTCCAGCTCAAATTAAATTACATGTATTTCACAAAAAACAAATTGAAGACGTAAAAGAAACCAATCTTTATAACGCCAGGCAAGCGACGGGCGTAGCTAGGCAAATACAGTTTGTAGAGAGGGTTGGGTTCATGCTCCCCTGAAAATTTTGAGATTTTATATCGCCACAGCTGCATTCTTAGGCATTCTGGGGCATATTTTGACGAAAAGATTAAAACCATAATAATTGTAGTTTTTCTAACGGTAAAAAGATTTTATTCACATGCATGTGCTCATAAAAATCTTAGCAAGAATTACAAATGTATTCTCCAAAATCATTTACATAACTGAGTAAAAACTGTTAATCATTGCTGAGATAATTCAAGAAATAAAGCTTTAGGCGGACAGATGCAGAGGCCAATAGGAGAAAAATATATCTTATGCCTAGTCCAATGTAACTGTGACCTCGTGTATGTTTAAGATCAAACTAAAACATGTTCTTTTATTTGTTATATTGTTGTACATTATTATGCTGATTTAACCGTTCAAATAGTTTTATTCAGTACATGAAGTGTCAGAAACATTTGGGTTGACTGGTCACATCATGGCAAGTTTTTAGAAATCTAAGATGGTGTCCAATATGGCTGCCAATATAACTTAGTAAAACCACTAATAGTACATGTAATGTGTTCAACACCTACACTTATGTGAGTTAAATTCGACCAGACCAGACGAGGATTTAAAAAAATTTGAAGACCTTGCTACGTGTCATCCTGGTGGCACAGAAGGTAGAACTAGCAATATCTGGAGAAGCAAAGTCATTGGTCGTGTCCCTAGTATAAAATCTAAATCTAGGCGCTGAAAAACTTGGATATGACTTAACAGCCCAATAATTTTTTGTTTCGTTCAAAATATTACTAAATATTTACATTTTTATCATACATGTATGTTCAAAGCAGTTGAGTTTGCTGCGCACAACACCCTTAACCTCACTATCCTCTCAGTTTTTATTGCATTTTTGACATTTTTAAATTTTTCATTTTCCAAACAATTTGTAGGCCTGGGCCTACTGTGCCTTATAGCAGCTATGCCCCTGCATTGAACCTTAATTTAGAAGTAGGTATGTACAACTTCATTGAAATGATTTTCATTGCATATCAGATTCAGGTATTCCATGGATACTTAAATTCAGATGTGTGTACAATTTTATTCAAATAATTTTCATTGCAAGTCAGTCACACTCAGTGATAATTGATTTTGATGATTAAGTTACAAATAAGAGTGAAACTTTAACAGGGAAATAAATATACTGGTAATGTGTTTTCGTGATGAAATGTATGGACATGTACTAAAATTTGGGAGCCTTAGAAAAAATTGTTAAAAAAAGATGTTTTAAAATCATGTTTTAAACATAATGTGGCCTAGAAACCAGACTTCACTGATCCAGCATAGTTACAGTTATCTTGTTAAATCAACAAGTTTGTTACATGCTTGAGAGGCATTGAAGAGGGCTGTTTACTTTGGAGAGGGCCATTTGCTGGTGTTGCTATGACTCGTGGCCCAATCCATTTGTTTAATGTATTTAATATGTTTTAGTCTAAATGTTCATAGAACACTAAAATAGTATTAAACTAGACTTAAGAGACACACATTACTTGTTAACAAAATCTTATCACTGTTGGACTTTAAATGACCTCTAAGATGAGATATAACAGAATGTATTGATTTACAATTTCCTCCATAGGTTTGATTAATGTTAGTGCAGATGTGCTCATATAGAAGTCTGCTTTACCTTTGGATTAACATTTTCATTGAGAAGGAATTTGTTTGTAGGGTTTGGTCATAGACTGATAGTGAAAGTTTATGCCTTTATTTGTTGTAGCCTGAATAAAATCACCAGGCAGCATGGCATCATTTTTGGAACTTGAAGATGTCATGTCTCTCTCACAAGAGTCTGATGAGTTTGAAGTTACACCGCCTCCTCCAAAGAGATTTAGGAAGAATTCTTCTGATAACACCAATCAGAACAACAGCTCAATGTTACGTGACCGGGGCTGGGAAGCGTGGAATAGTGACAGAGTAGCAGACGAACTCAAAGAAGAGGGACTCGATGATGTTGCAGAAATTTTCAAAGGTTTGGCCGTTTGAATTGAAAAATGAGCTCTAAAAGAAATTCCATGCAAACGTCCCATGCAAACAAACATAGTCTCCTTCTCGTATGTTACAACACTAACAGTTTTACATGTATATGGATTTGGAAATTGTCATAATTTATATTTGGTATCATCCAACATTATGTCAGGTAACAATTCAAACAAGATTTGTCTTATTTTCTAAATATAAAAGTTCCAGTACTTATATTTTCGACTGGTTCAATAAAGTTTGTGGTTCATTGATCATACAGTAATCCTTTGATTATACATTGTACATGTATAATGATGTACCATATTGTTAACATCTTGTAATACATTGCAAAGTTTAGTAATATTACAAATAAATAGTTTACATAATCATTAATTTTTTTTGAAAACATTAGCTTCTTACAAAGATTCACATGAATAAGTTTTATTATATATTCCACAAGATTTAAATTGTGCATTAAGATTATTGCTCCATTGATGTCACAAAAAATAATTTGGGCTCCACTTTGCAAAAGCTAACATCAGGGTTTTACAACCAGTACAAACAAGGGATTATTCTAGATTGCCAAAAAGGCTAGGGTGCCACCAAAAATGGACAGGGAGCACTGAGTTAGGGCAGTTTTTGCATGTTTTAATGCTTCAGAATCAGAATCCAGTAAAAAATGAAAACTTTGTATGTAAAAAGATATACAACAATGTAACTTTATACAGAATGTATCAGGAAAATTACCTTCAACCTTATCCAGGGATTTTGAAAGGTTTTTTTCTACACCTTTTCATCTGAAAGACAGTGGGGGGGCATTAATCAAGATCAGCCTGTTCATCAATATAGCCAGATCTGAGTTATCCATCACAGAAAACCTGAGTTACAATATAGCACAGAAATTATAGAAATAAATGTGATTTTAGTACTAAAACAGAGGTTAGTATAAGTGAACTGCTACATATTCAACAACCCAGCCTTTCTGGTTAGTTTTGTTGCCTTTTGGGTAAGTGTGAATGACTTGTTAAACCAAGGTTAAAATCTATAGCTCTCATTTACTGTATCCTAACTACCAACACTAAATCCAAGGATATGTTTTGACTAGGTCATTTTTATAATATTTTAGTGTCTTTTTTTTTCAAAACCGTGTCATTTGACAGTAGATTATTCAAATCAGTACCGTCTCATGCTGTCAAGTCGCATAGAATCAACAAAAATATTGATAAAAAGACTACTCTTTTAACATGTTCAAGGACTTGAATAATTGTTGTGCATTCTAAAGTGATAAAGGTAAAGGGTATGCTGCAATATTTATAACACTGTCGACCAGATGTCATTCCTTTTGGCTATATGTACAATGCACCACTCACGTGACTAGGGGTTTCCTTCTGGTCAGCTTGTGTGCTCTTATCAGTTTTGCCAGTACGATTATAATGTGACTCGATACTTTCCATTACTGTTTGGAATTTTTAAAATGTTGAACTTCCTGGGATAAATGTCATGTGGTGAAGTTGAATTTTACTTGTGAGGAATGACCTATTATCTTGGGAGTACTTACAAACCTGAAGACTACCCTGCTAATAGAACCAGGAAAGAATAAACAATATCCTGTTCATATATAGCAGAATAAACATGGTTATAGACTCCTAATTTTTAGCTCGACTTTTCTATGAAAAGGGGAGCTATCCTACTCGCCCCGGCGTCGGCGTTGGCATCACACCTTGGTTAAGTTTTTCGTACCACCCCACTTTATTTCAGAAGTATTAGAGGTATGGCTTTGAAACTTACCATACTTGTTTACCATCATAACCTCCATCTACAGACAAGAGTACATAACTCTGTCAAGGTTTTTGACAGAATTATGGCCCTTTTTTTACTTAGAAAGTGTATTGAGCTTGGTTAAGTTTACCATCATAACCTTCATCAACAGACAAGAGGACATAACTCTGTCAAGGTTTTTGACAGAATTATGCCCCTTTTTGACTTAGAAAATACATTGAATATGGGTAAAATCCACTTATTGCCTTAACCCTTTGAGATATTGCTTTGAAACTTTCACATCATTACCCCCATCTGTAGGCAAGAGAAGGTAACTCTGTCAGGGATTTGTTTTAAAAATTAAGGCCTTTTATCGACTTAGAATCTTGGTTAAGTTTTTCGTACCAGTCCACTTTTTGACTGAACTGTTTGAGATATTAATTTGAAAGTTGGAATACTTGTTTACCATCATGATTCCCAAACATGGGCAGGAGAAGGTAATTCTGTCAAGGATTTTATATGAATTATGGCCCTTTTTGACTTAGAAACTCAGTTAAAATTTTCATTCTTGTCCACTTGTTAACTTAACCATTTGAGATATTACTTTGAAAGTTGGAGTACTTATGTACCATCGTAAGACCTATCTGTAAGCAAAAGAAGATAACTCTGTGAAAAAGTTTCTTGATTTGTACTTAGAAATTCCTAGTTAAAGTCTTGTGTGCCCTTAACTGTCAAAGTTTTGTTTTATTGGCAAGCACTAAAAAAGTCGAGCACGCTGTCCTACTGACAGCTCTTGTTTATGAAACTCGTGATATTGATGATGTGAATTATAGTGAAATCAATCGATTCTTCGGGGTTTAAATTAACATCTTTAAATTATTGCTGTAAATTTTTGTTTCTGTATGATTTATTTCTGATATTTCATACAGTCACGCTGATTTAAAAAGTAAAATCTCCTGGAAACATGTATTGCAAACTTTACATTATATGCTAGCAAGTGGTTTTTGTTAATAGGTTGTTAATAGGTTTCAGCCCTTAAATGAGAAAAAGGTTTGACTACATGACTGTGTCTGATTTTAATCTGAACTAGTATGAAAACAAATTTAAGTAATGTTCGAAAATATCCACATATCCTTCAACTTGTATATCTGTTGGAACCGCACTTTACGTTTCTTAACAAGAAATTATCTGTTATCATGGTTATGTCCACATGTGCTAGGTCTTATTATTGATTATTACTATATTGTGCCCTCTGGTTAAGTACTGGTAATACATATAATAATACATTGAAAAAATTGATTATGTTGTAGATCAGGAGATTGTAGGATGTGTTTTACCTAGACTGACTGAAGATCATCTAGACAGATATGGTATCAGGTGAGAATATCTTAACCTTCCAAGATTCTCATCATTTAGGACAGCTTGCCTTTTTATGCAGGATATATATTTCTTGCACTTTCCATTCCCGTTAAAGAAGTTATTTTTAGGTCTTTTTTTCTTTTCTGGAGAAGTTAAAAAAATAATAAGTAGAGCCAGTAAAAGGTTCTTTTATTTCATCGCGAATTTTCCCAGAAACCTTGTTTCCTGAGAGCAAATTTGGATTTTAAGTTTCAAAACAGAAATTGTTATGATAACAATATATCACTTGTCATTCACAGACTTGTTATATATATATAAATTAAAGTGAAAGGATCTATACTTTGTTGACACTGAGTTTAGTGTAGGAGCAATTCTTGAAAGTGTGACTTACATTATTGTCTTGTGGTGTTTGTAACTTATTGTCTTGTGGTGTTTTGCAGTAAGCTCGGAAAGAAACTACAAGTTATGAAGTTCATCGAAGAGGTGACCATGGATAGTAAAGACATTTACATGGCAGAATGTAAGAGAAAGGTAACACAATGTTTCCAATAACTTCCACTTGCATTTTGCCTTGCTGCATTCATGCATTTGGTTTCTTATGAAGGAATGTGTTCTAGTACTGGTACTTCCCCATCGTCAGAACCCCTGTTAAATATTCCATTCCTGTATCACCGATGAAGCATAGCGTAAAGAGGGGGTAGTGGGTATTCGACGATGGTTCTTCCCAGGAATGATGATTAAGTAAATAGTCAGCCTGTATATAACTGAAATACTGTTGAAACAAGTGTGATACCCACCCCCATCCCCATTTAGTTTTAGATTTTACATCAGATTTAGTGTCATAGGCCTGATGAGCTGGTTATTAAGTCAATAAATCGTTAAATAAAGTTACTGCTAAATATTCCATATTAAAGTTATAAAATGCTCATGTACACTGCCATACTACAGACTGTATTTCATTTCTTAACAAATTTAATGATGTTCTTAATTTTCAACCTACAAGGCCAAGTAACGATGAATCTCTGGCACAAAAGAAAAAGTTGTTGCTGTTTTACCTAGTATATTTGGACTACCATTAGTGTTGTTTGAAAAAGCACAATGTTACTGAATCAGATGGAAATTGAGAGCTTGATATATTATTTAGACTAAACTTGGATCTTCGGCTATAAATTTTCTTTTCATTCTTACTTATTGCTTCACATGGAAGTTTATCACTTAGAAAATCCCAAGAGTCTTCATTTTTATCAAATTTTTAGACTCCCAGTGGTTTACTGTTTCAGATATTTAATGATCCTATACATGGACACATAGAGGTACATCCCATGTGTGTACGGATTATAGATACCCCACAGTTTCAGAGACTCAGGTTTATCAAACAGCTTGGAACAACATACTATGTTTACCCTGGAGCCACCCACAACCGATTTGAACATTCCCTCGGGTAAATTATATATATATTTCATAGTATACAGTGAACAGTTGAAAGTTATTGTCTACATTTGTTTAATAATGTTAAGCCACTTTTTTTTCTTGTAGGAGAGTACTTTGTATTTAAATTTAATTCCTGCATGGATACCTTACATTGGTGATGCCTGAATGTAAAGAATATGTACTTGTTCAAGCTGTGGAGAAAAGTATTTGACAACAACAATGGCCCAATATCAAAAGCATATTTAATTTATACTTATTTATTGTTTGTGAAACTTCTACTTGAAACTTGGATTAATTGCTCTTGAGACTTACTCCAGATTGAATCAACCTCGAAGAGAGAGAAGGCAATACTAGAGTCAGTGTACCTGATTTCGCACAGGACGCAGTTTCGCACACCTTCTACTTCTATGTAAATTCTGAATGAACTGTTTTTGATTTTGGCTTGTTTTTTATAACATAAACAAATCTTACCGAGGTCACTGGTTCAGTTGCAAAAATATAAAACAAATCAATACAAGTGGCAATTTTCACAACTGAAATGCAACAGTCATCTACTTCAATCTATAATCCAGCGAATCTGCAAGTTTTTTAGCTCAACTTTTCTATGAAAAGGGGAGCTATCCTACTCGCCCCGGCGTCGGCGTTGGCGTCACACCTTGGTTAAGTTTTTCGTACCACCCCACTTTATTTCAGAAGTATTAGAGGTATGGCTTTGAAACTTACCATACTTGTTTACCATCATAACCTCCATCTACAGACAAGAGTACATAACTCTGTCAAGGTTTTTGACAGAATTATGGCCCTTTTTTTACTTAGAAAGTGTATTGAGCTTGGTTAAGTTTTTCGTACCACCTCATTTTATTTCAAAACCATTGGAGTTATTGCTTTGAAACTAACCATACTTGTTTACCATCACGACCTTCATCAACAGACAAGAGGACATAACTCTGTCAAGGTTTTTGACAGAATTATGCCCCTTTTTGACTTAGAAAATGCATTGAATATGGTAAAATCCACTTATTGCCTTAACCCTTTGAGATATTGCTTTGAAACTTTTAATGCTATTTCACATCATTACCCCCATCTGTACGCAAGAGAAGGTAACTCTGTCAGGGATTTGTTTAAAAAATTAAGGCCTTTTATCGACTTAGAATCTTGGTTAAGTTTTTCGTATCAGTCCACTTTTTGACTGAACTGTTTGAGATATTAATTTGAAAGTTGGAATACTTGTTTACCATCATGATTCCCAAACATGGGCAGGAGAAGGTAATTCTGTCAAGGATTTTATTTGAATTATGGCCCTTTTTGACTTAGGAACTCAGTTAAAATTTTCATTCTTGTCCACTTGTTAACTTAACCATTTGAGATATTACTTTGAAAGTTGGAGTACTTATGTACCATCGTAAGACCTATCTGTAAGCAAAAGAAGATAACTCTGTGAAAATTTTTCTTGATTTGTACTTAGAAATTCCTAGTTAAAGTCTTGTGTGCCCTTAATTGTCAAAGTTTTGTTTTATTGGCAAGCACTAAAAAAGTCGAGCACGCTGTCCTACTGACAGCTCTTGTTCATGTTTGTTACGTAGAATAATGTGAAAAATCAGTTGGTTTTCTTGTTCTCCCAACATATAGCTGAACTTGATTTAGCATTTTTCATATTTTCGGATAGTGAAATATTTAATCGAGTAATTTCATTTACAGTGCAGGACAGCCCAGTGACTCTATGCTAAAGTTTTAGCTAAACTTTGTTACAAAATATTGATGTTTTGGAGTCCCTACAGCATGTTAAAGCCATTGTATAGATTTGCAATTCGTGACTATAGTGAGGTATTCCTTGTAGTCTATATATATACAAAATTGATAGAAAATGTGAAATAATATAAATTTTACAAGCTTTAAGATGTTATTCCTTCTTTTTCATCAACTTGTTTTGCTAACTGATCCGTCGTTCTAAAAATAACAGGGTGTGCGAAACCGGGTCCACTATTTAAGGTGAACCGGTCACATTTTAGATGTTTATAATCGAGCGGACCAATGGTATGACGTCATTATAAAAGAAAGTGAAAGTAGAAAAAAAATGTGAAAGAATGTTCATTTTTTATGATCAGTACAGTTAATGTTTTGATTCTTGAGCTCTTTTGTGTAAATAGTTAATTTTTCATGAAAAGTGTGCGAAATCGGGTACACTGACTCTAATGGAGTTATTGTATCTTTCCTAAAGACACTACACCTATGGCACTGCTTAGGATTGAGCCTGAGACCCTCCCATTGTGAAGGGAAAGCACTTACTCTGTGCCATGGTGGCTCCTGTAAAGTGCATGAGTGACTTATACTTGCTTAATATACAGGAACACTGTTACATGTTTACAGGGTATGCCATCTCGCAGGAAGACTGGTACGAGCAATAAAAAGACGCCAGCCGGAACTTGGTATAACTGAAAAAGATGTTCTTTGTCTTGAGATAGCAGGTCTTTGCCATGATCTAGGTGAGTTGTTAGAAACATATTTTCTATTGATATGTGGTAAGTAAAATGAAAATAACTTACATACTCGAAAAATCTTTATATTTTCAAGTTGTTTATTTAGGAAATTCGTGATTTTCCAATTTTCAATTCAATTGCAAGTTTAGTCATCTTTAAGGGGTTTATATTGTTGTCAGAAATACAAATATTAAAAAAAAATGTTTTGGCAAAAATGTGAGAACATCATTGCTGTTGGTTTCCAAGGATACATGATAATGAAATTGAAGGAACTTGGAATATTAAACATACATGAAAACACCACTATACTGATTCAAAATATTTGCCCTGGACACTGCTGTAGCATTTACATTTGTTTCTGTTTTTAACATTTCTTGTTTTTACAGGTCATGGGCCATTTTCCCATCTTTTTGATGGCAAATTTATTCCACATATGTGTCCAGGCATTAAATGGAAGGTAAATCAAATGCTTACATTCATTGTTAAGCTTAAATTACTGATTTTACATACGGGTATCTGTATTCTTGGTTTCATGTAATTCTTATTAACTACTCTCAGATATAGCTTCCTTTGGATCTGATGCAAACTTTCACTGAAAGAAATGGTGGATGTTCTGGTCAAAATTCCACAGACATGATTTGAACCTGCAATCACCAGGTTAGGAGTTCAACACTCTAATCTTACACTACTGTCTACCCCCTCCTGATGTGTGGCATCAGTGTCTTTGCCCAAGGACACACCTTGTGCTTGGGCTGGGATAGAACCAGGGAATTCCCGTTCCGGAGACGAAGTACTTACAAAACTAATTTTAATCGGCAAATACATGTCTTGAATAGATTGTTTGAAAACATTTCTGCGTAATTAGAAAATTGCATTCAGATCGTCTTACCCAATGAAACACATTGACTTCTCTATTGAATACAGCATGAAGATGCTTCAAGGATGATGTTCAATTACATGTTGGAGGAGAACAATTTACGGTCCTTGTTTGAAAAGGAAGGTCTGTCGGACGTAGACCTCACTTTTATAGAGGAACAGATTGCAGGACCAAAGAGAAACTTAGAAAATGGCGTAAGCTTATTTCATGTATTCCCACAGATCATTTATGGGGTCACTTTTCTAGTATGTAAGTTCTCCAGACTTTACACATGATCTGTAATATTCAACTTATGACACAACTTACATTAATTCTGCTTTCTGCTTAGGTAAAGGTCACAACTTAAGGTCAATGGTTTGACCTTTGCATTCCTTGTCTTTTCAATATTTCCTGAACCTTTTGCAGTATTTTCTCAAAACTTTGGTCAAATGTTTTTGCAACAGTGTGCAAAATCCATGTTACAACTGCACTCTGAAGTCAGGAACTCAGTAAAGGATCAAACTTTGACCTTTACATTTATCTCCTGAAAGTCTAGAAGTGTTTTCTTTCACTTCATTGAGGTGATTGCAGAACTCATGTTACAACTGCACCACTTTAAGGTCAAGATCACAAGAAAAGGTCAGAGGTCAACTGTTGCATTTTTAGCTCGACTATTCGGAGAATATGGAGAGCTATTACAGTCACTTGTGTGTCGACGTCGGCGTTGCTTCTTTGGTTAAAGTTTTGCCTGCTAAGTACTATCATGCACATATCTCAGTAACCACTTATGATATTGACTTGAAACTTTGTTCATGTCTTTAGGGGTGTCATACAATCAAGGCAGATAACTCTTGAAAACATTTAGTACAAATTATGGCCCTTGTTTGACTTTGAAAATTTGGTTAAAGTTTTGCCTGCTAGGTACTATCATGCACATATCTCAGTAACCACTTATGATATTGACTTGAAACTTTGTTCATGTCTTTAGGGTGTCATACAATCAAGGCAGATAACTCTTGAAAAAATTTAGTACAAATTATGGCCCTTGTTTGACTTTGAAAATTTGGTTAAAGTTTTGCCTGCTAGGTACTATCATGCACATATCTCAGTAACCACTTATAATATTGACTTGAAACTTTGTTCATGTCTTTAGGGGTGTCATACAATCAAGGCATATAACTCTTGAAAAAATTTAGTACAAATTATGGCCCTTGTTTGACTTTGAAAATTTGGTTAAAGTTTTGCCTGCTAGGTACTATCATGCACATATCTCAGTAACCACTTATGATATTGACTTGAAACTTTTTAATGTCTTAAGAGGTGTCACACAGTCAAGACAGATAACTCTTGTTTAAATTTAGTGCAAATTATGGCCCTTGTTTGACTTTGAAAATTTGGTAAAGTTTTGCATGCAAGGTACTATCATGCACATATCACAGTAACCACTTATGGTAGTTATATCAAACCTTGCAATAGTGTTCAGGGTAAATTTTGTATCAAACAATTAATTTACCAAAAATTAAATCTATAGTTATAGATTTTGACTTTTTTTATGATTCAACTTTCCTAGTTTATACTTAATAGTTAGCAGAATTTTGTTTTGCTCTTACACTGATAAAAGTTTTGTTTTATTAGCAAACACCCACAATAGTCGAGCATGCTGTCTTATGGACAGCTCTTGTTTTCTTTACATTCTATCCCCTGAATGCCATGAAGAATTTTCATTAAACTTTTTCAGTGTTCACCTCCTCAGTGGAGGGGATATTGGAATTGTGTAAATCCATCGGTCTGCAGATATACTGCGCTAACTGGACATAGTTTTATGACATACATATTCTATTTTTTTTTTCAAGTCTAATGGATTATTTATTGAACGTTAACCTGTTTTATTTCAGAGTGCCAATACTATTACATGTAAATGGTTACTCTTTGGTGAGTTTATCTGATTGCTGAGACATGTTTGACACATTTACAGAATTTTCAAGACACTAATGAGTTACTGTCACTGTTGTAGCATTTTACATGTTTAGAAATTGTCATTATATGTTCGAGCTTGTCTTGGGTTATAACTCGGCAAATACTTCTGTATCCATAGCAACAAGAAATTAAGAGCCAAACACGTAGAGGATAATTTTCTTTTGAAATTTCTATTCATTATATCAAATATTTCAGGTGTTTATAACTGATTCATGCAACCCCTGTGAAACATTTTGTCAGTTGTTTGGATCTTCAGCTGCCCTTCAGTCCCCATACCTTTTAAGGACATTATAAATTTCCCTTAATCAAGATCTTACTGAATTTCTAAAATGGACTTTTCTAGTAATCTGGACCATAGAAGAGACAATAACTTCAAAAGCATAAATAATAGAATTTCACAAGTATTATTACTTAACCTTAAAGTTATAGCCATACATTCCAGTCATTATCGGTAAAATTACTGTTTTAAATGATCATGTTGGAATACTGTAAACCATTAAATAATCTATGTAAAGTTGTCGTACAATTAATGGGTGGATAGCAATTTATTACAGAAGACCTCTATTTTGATTTTTTGTGCTAAAATGAAGTATTTTTTCGATATATGATGTTCTTTGAAATTGTATTTATCATTTTACACTAATAAAAGTTATGCAGCTATCTTCAAAATGTAGTACTGTACATTGGGTAATAATCGTGACTTCTTAATTTTTGCTATATTCCCAAATTTTCCACTTCTCTTACCCGGTATATGAAAATCTCATCAAAGATTTATTATTTCGCAAATTTAAAATTTGCAAATAACTCTGTCTGCTCATAAATCTCTTGCAAAATTACTCAATTTATAGTAGACTTGGAGACTAAACAACTGCTGCATCTTTGGAGATATTTTTATGTTCTGGTACTAACAATGTTTTGGGTGGAGGTAAAGATTGCAAAAAAGGTCAACAAATGTACAAAAGCAGTCATTTTCCCTCAAGGTCTTAGTACTAAAAAAGAATTTTTGTTTAAAGTATCTGAATGGAAATTGAACTCATGTTAAACATTCTTCAATCAAACTATCGATTAAACTGGGACTTTATTACAATGCTCCAGGCAATATAAAATCTTTGTTACTTGTTATATATTACCATAAATTAAAAAGTTTTTGATGTAGACCCAAAGAACCTGCCACATTTAAATGATGACTTTATACGGTGGTAAGCTGTTTCAAAAAAAAAATATGAATCAAAATAAATCTTACCACATCCAGACTTGAATACCTACTCTAACATGACTCATGATTTTGTATTTATGTGCAAAGAGTAGAAAACTTAGGTTTTATTTTGCCATTATCAGTCATTCAGACTTGCAGTAATAAACAATCTGAGCATCAAAACTCCAAATCATTGTTTAATAGAGGAATGGATATTATTTCATAAACAAATCACTCAAATCAACTACAATTTTCTTAGGAATCATCAATGCTGTGTTACAAGATTGTAAATACAATAAAGGGATGACCAAAAATAAGGGCTAAAACCCTCATTGTGCCAATAACCATCATAGGCATGTCATGGACATTTATTGAGTTCTTAATTATGATTATATGTATATGCTTTGTTTATTAAATGGAATTTTATATTGCAGATTTGTCCATATGAGGGCAGACCTAAGAGTAAAAGTTTTCTATATGAGGTAATTTTACTTCAAATACTGTTATTTTGAAAATTCATATTTGTAAAAATATATTTATACTATAGATACATTAGAATTTCCTAGCAATGTACAGCAACAGCATTATGTGTGTCAAACCTTGGCAATGTTGAAACCAGATAGTTATGCGATTTTAGCTACTGAAGACAATGGACGACAGTCACATTTTTCCAGATTAAATTCATTTATGCCTGAGGTAGGTTTTGAGTTAAAAATATAATCAATGATCTGAATTGGTCACCAAGGCAGAATTACTTGCTATCAGAAGGGTAAGAGTTAAAGAAATCACACATTGTTGTTTCAGGTTGTTGCTAACAAAAGGAATGGTATAGATGTAGATAAGTGGGACTACTTTGCCAGGGATTGTCATATGCTCGGTATACGCAACAATTTCGATCACAACAGATGTATACATTTTGCTAGAGTGCTGGAGGTAGAGGGCGAGTTACAGATCTGCTCACGAGATAAGGTAATGTATACTTGAGCAATTCAATGGTGACTGTAACATATTTATACATCTGTATACGAGTAAATACACAATGAAAACAAGTTTAAATCTTCATTCAGAAAAAAAATTACTAAAATTATCTGCTTATTGTAGACTAAGGATATAAAACTTGTTTTAGACACATTCTGCCAAAGTAAGATCCCATACTCATATTTATTTGTTGTTGTAAAAGTGTTTGCTTTTTTGCGAGGTTTTTATATTCACTAATTTTTGCAAATGAAGTGCTTCATGAAATATATCAAACATGCTAAAATGGCAAACAAACAATGATTATATATAAGATACTACTCCCTCACAAATTAAAAAAATCGCTAGTAAATATAAAAATGCAAAATAGTGAAGTAAACAAATTGCATATATAAAGACTTATACAGTATTCACTTAGTGATAAATGATGTTCAAAGGGAATTTTATTTGAATCTTATTTTGTCATGTAGGAAGTTGGCAACCTGTATGACATGTTCCACACAAGGAGTACTCTACATAGACGAGCGTACCAACACAAAAC
Organism: Saxidomus purpurata; assembly: GCA_022818135.1. Lineage (NCBI taxonomy): Eukaryota > Metazoa > Mollusca > Bivalvia > Venerida > Veneridae > Saxidomus > Saxidomus purpurata. The sequence goes on along the minus strand of JAFMSR010000012.1, from coordinate 16,828,774 downwards.
TACAAATATCATAGATACTATGTAAGTATGGTAAACAACAGTATACAGCAATGATTACCTGTTTAAAATGCATTGTAAGACAGTTTATCTCATAAGCAGAGAAATTAAGGTCACCATATGTCAAGTGCTTTGGTTTTGGGTGAAGTAGTTACACTTTTAAGCATCTGTACAATATGCAAAAGTAACAGGTATTTGGGGTTCCATCTCTTTTTAGTTCACCTGGCAAAAAGTGCCAGAGTGAGCTATTAGGATCGCAGTCCGTCCGGCGTCCGTCGTACATCCGTCTGTCCGTCCACCATTTCCTTCAAACAACATCTCCTCTGAAACCACTGGGCCAATGTTGATGAGACTTTGCAGGGATGTTCCTTGCATGAAGCTCTATCAAAGTTGTTCAAAGAATTCCATTCCATGCAGAACTCTGGTTGCTATGGAAACAAATAGGAAAAACTTTAAAAATCTTCTTCTCTGAAACCACAAGGCCTAGAGCTTAGATATTTGGCATGTGGCATTGTCTAGTGGACCTTTACCAAGAGTGTTCAAATTATGACCCCTTTGACAAATTGACCCTGCGCAGATGGTCACTTAGTTTTGCATAGGCTTTATATAGGAAAAACTTTAAAAATCTCTCTCTGAAACCACAAGGCCTAGAGCTTAGATATTTGGCATGTAATATTGGCTAGTGGACTTCTACCAAGATTGTTCAAATTATGACCCTGGGGTCAAAATTGACCCTGTAGGGGGAGTCACTTAGTTTTACATATACGAATAAGGAAAAACTTTAAAAATCTTCTTCTCTGAAACCACAAGGCCTAGAGCTTAGATATTTAGTATGTAACATTGTCTAGTGGACCTCTACCAAGAGTGTTCAAATTATGATCCCGGGGTCAAAATTGACCCTGTAAGGGGAGTCACTTAGTTTTACATATACTAATAAGGAACTCTGTAACCACAAGGCCTAGAGTTTAGATATATGTAGCATTGTGTAGTGGACTTGTAGCAAATTGTTCAAATCATTATCCCCAGGTCAAACTGACCCCGCCTGGGGGGTCACTTGGTTTTGCATAGACTTATATAGGAAAAACTCAAAAAATCTTCTTCTCTGAAACCACAAGGCCTAGACATTAGATATTTGGCATATAAAAATGTCTATTGAACTTCTACCAAGATTGTGCAAATTATGACCCCCAGGTCAAAATTAACCCTTCCCGGGAGGGGGGTGGGAGAGAGGAAGGTGACTTGATTTCACATAGGCTTATATAGGGAAAACTTAAAAAAACAAGAAGGCCATCAGGCAGAGAATAGTTATTTGGAATGTTACTTAGCATTGTGTAGTGGACCTCTACAAATTATGTTAGAATCTTGACCACTTGTATTACAGCCAATGGTAGTCAGGTGAGCGATATAGGGCCATCATGGCCCTCTTGTATTGTGAAAGGTAACTTTATGTTTACTTTATTTTTCAGGATCGTGGAAGCTCTAATCAAAGCCAATGACTACATCAAGTTTGCTGGCAAAGATGGGTATGTAAACATTTGCTTGTATGTTATCAATTTCTGATGAAAGAAAATCCTGAACAAAATAGCAACTGAAGATAAGAGAGAAGTAAATGTACAAAGATAAAACAAGGACATTAACGGAAGAAAATTGCAGTAAAACTTTGTTTGCTTGAACTTGAAGGGACCAACGGTTTTAGTTAAAGGGATTGATAGTAAGTATTCAAGGTTTGCCAGTCAAGGGTTGTCATAAATCATGTGAAAATGGCCATATTGGGAGTTTTGAGCATTCTATGATGAATAATAGGAGAAAAAGTGTTTGCAAACCATACTCATTATTAAGCAATAATTTACATGTACATGTGTATCCACAAGTAATAGTAAATATATGTGAAATGAATCTTTCGCAAGAGTTTTTAATTAGTGAAGTTGGAAATCTGTGAAAATAGCGAAAATTAAATCAGCGTGGATATTTCCCAATTGACAGTATCTGTGTGATGTCTATTGTAAAGTTGCATCATTTACATATTGTAGTCGGGAAGTTAGAATGTCAGATGCTATACATGATATGGAAGCCTACAGTAAGATGACAGATCACGTCATCTTCATGATCCTCAACTCGAGCGAGCCCAAATTACAGGAATCCAGGGAAATCCTTGCTAACATTCTGCGGAGAAAGTTATACAAGTGTGTAGGTCAGACGCAGCTGAAGCAAGAACAAGTTATTTCAAAGGTACAAGCATGATTATCCTGTGGGAGATTTATTCCTATGCTGGAGAACACAGAAGTCTCGTCAGCAGATTGGTCGTCCATCTGCTTCCAGCAGTAACTGGAGAACAACTGAACCACTCACTCTGTCTTTGAGGTTGATTCCATTTGGAGTGAGTCTCGCAAGCATTTAATTTAAGTTGTATGACCAGGTTTGCAGTTGGGAAGAAATAAATAAATTATTGTAGATTATGAACCACTGATATTTCTGAAGTTATGCATTATTACATGGCTACCAGTATTGCAAATTACTTGGTTTTTGAAGCCAATAGCCATGGAGTCTAACATAAACCTGCCGCCTTCTTCCATTGTTAAGTGGTTAGGGTTGCTGACTTGTAACTACTAAACCCTTGGGTTCAAGCCCAGAGTATGACCCTTTTTTTAGAGTCTGGTACCAATCCTTCATGTTTGTGTAAAATACTGGCTTGGACATAAATGATTTACTGTTACCACCATGTAAAAACATTAAAGTTGAGAAAATCTAATTTAGGATCAGGTGCCAAAAATAACAGGGGAGATAATGTCAAAGATGGATCCAGATGAACTAGAATGCTCCAACCTCAAACAAGACCATCTTATTGTCCATGTATGTATGTCTCTTATTTTTTATATACTGAAAAAGTTGTTTTTTTCACGAGGCTTTTATTTTTGCAAATGAAGCACTTTGCAAATTTCATCAAACTCGCTAAAATAGCAGACAAACTATGGTTGCATATGAAATAGTGCTTGCACATTCAAATACTCACAAATTAATAGAAAATTTGAAGATAACGAAATAAACACTTGGAAATATAAAGACTTAAAGAATGAATACTTCTGAATATGTTTTTAATAGATGTTAAATTGAAGATATTGATTTTAGTTGGTGATTAAATGAAGAAACAATTTGTACAGACATTTTTGGATTTATAGCAATTACAGGGGCTTTGTGCGTGGGATTTTTGTGGTGGTTTAGTCTTCACCACTTATTTTTCAGAGGGGTGCTTTGGCTGAAAGCAGATAATGCAGATCATGATTAGACTGGAGATATATGCCTGCTGATCATGATCTACACTGGTCCTAAATATAGAATCACTCCAGCAAGGTATGAGGTAGCTGCTATTTCAAAATGTAAATTTCTGATTATGCAACTACACCTGTATTTACAGCTGGTTTATTTGGACTATGGTATGAAAGACAAGAACCCTATAGACAATGTACGTTTCTACAGCAAGGAAAATCCTAATGTGGCAGTTCGGGTGAGAAAGGATCAGGTAAATAAGACAGAAGGTTTTACTAGCTGATTCAATTTGTTAAGACACTGCTACACTGTAACACTTAACTCTCTATACCATAGTGTCTCCTAAGTATGCACATTTTTCACATTGTTGTATGTAAGTTTACTTGATAAATGCACTGTTACATACTGTTAAAAGTACTTTGAGTACTGGTACTTTAAATACATGTAACCTGGAGAAAAAAACAAGTGCCAGGAAATGTGGTCTGAAACTTTTCAGAAGGTATCTACATGTATATTTAAATTTAATCATTTAGTAGAATTTTATCAATTTACAAACTTCATTTGGCAGACAATATCAAATCTAATAATGCCTCAGCAGTAACAATATCATTCACATATTTACTTTGGTCTTTCCTGTGGTATAATGTCAATTGGGTAACATTCTGGATCATTTAATTTTTCGCTTTCTTTTCGCGAAATTCCCATTTAGCTTATTAAAAAAAATCTCTGAAAAGATTAATTTCATATAGATTTATTAGAGTACATGTATTCTTCTTTCATAAATTTAAAATTTGTGTCAAAATTTGAAGTCTATCTGCTCACAAATAGTTAGAAAATATTTGGTCATACTAAAATTACCAATTTACAGTATCTAGAATATTTTATGAAAGGTGTAGACTACACTGCTGCATACATTGTACCATATTTATACCCCCAAAACGATTTCTTTTTATGGGGGGTATATAGGAGTCACCCGGTGGTTGGTCAGTCGGTCTGGCGGTCTGTTGCATTTCCCTTGTCTGTAGCGTAACTTGAAAACTACTAATTGGAATTCAATACATCTTCATACAATGGTCAAGCACATTGAGAGGAAGTGTAGTGCACAAGAGCTATAACTCCATATTGACTAATTAGAGTTATTGCGCTTTGTTACTTTTCCTTGTCCGGAGCATAACTTGAAAACTACTGGTTGGAATTCAATACAACTTCATACAATGGTCAAGCACATTGAGAGGGAGTGCAGTGCACAAGAACCATAACTCTATCTTAACTAATTACAGAGTTATTACCCTTTGTTACTTTTCCTTGTCCGGAACATTACTTGAAAACTATTGGTTGGAATTCAAAACAGTTTCATACAATGGTCAAGCACAATCAGAGGAAGTGCAGTGTACAAGAACCATAACTCTATCTTCAGTATTTACAGAGTTATTGCCCTTTGTTACTTTTCCTTGTCCGGAGCGTAACTTGAAAACTACCTGTTGGAATTTAATACAACTTCATACAATGGTCAAGCACAATGAGAGGAAGTGCAGTGTAAAAGAACAATTACTCCATCTTGACTCATTTCAGAGTTATTGCCCTTTGTTACTTTTACTTGTCCGGAGCATAATTCGAAAACAACTGGTTGGAATTCAATACAACTTCATACATTGAGAGGAAGTCTAGTGTACAAGAACCATAACTTTATCTTGACAAATTACAGAGTTATTGCCAAGAACAATATCTCTTTTTAGTTTGTTTGCAAGGTATTCTGTTACTACAAACTTCCTCAGTTTATAAAGCAGTCTTTCAGGGATATTAATCACATTTAGTGATAGCTCTAGTTATACCCCCAAAACGAAGTTTAGGGGGGTATATAGGAGTCACCCGGTGGTTGGTCGGTTGGTTGGTCGGTCGGTCTGTTGCATTTTCCTTGTCCGGAGCATAACTTGAAAACTACTGGTTGGAATTCAATACAACTTCATACAATGATCAAGCACATTGAGAGGAAGTGCAGTGCACAAGAACTATAACTCCATCTTGACTAATTACAGAGTTATTGCCCTTTGTTAGTTTTCCTTGTCCGGAGCATAACTTGAAAACTACTGGTTGGAATTCAATACAACTTCATACAATGGTCAAGCACATTGAGAGGAAGTGCAGTGCACAAGAACTATAACTCCATCTTGACTAGTTACAGAGTTATTGCCCTTCGTTGCTTTTCCTTGTCCGGAGCATAACTTGAAAACTACTGGTTGGAATTCAATACAACTTCATACAATGGTCAAGCACATTGAGAGGAAGTGCAGTGCACAAGAACTATAACTCCATCTTGACTAATTACAGAGTTATTGCCCTTTGTTACTTTTCCTTGTCAGGAGCATTTTTCAAAAACTACTGGTTGGAATTCAATACAACTTCATACAATGGTCAAGCACATTGAGAGGAAGTGCAGTGCAGAAGAACCATAACTCCATCTTGACTAATTACAGAGTTATTGCCCTTTGTTGCTTTTCCTTGTCCGGATCATAACTTGAAAACTACTGGTTGGAATTCAATACAATTTCATACAATGATGAAGCTCAATGAGAGGAAGTGCAATGTACAAGAACCATAAGTCTATCTAGAGTATTTTCAGAGTTATTGCCCTTTGTTATTATTTCTTCTCCAGAGCATTCCTTGAAAACTACTGGTTGGAATTCAATATAACCTCATACAATGGTCAAGTACATTGAGAGGAAGTGCAATGCACAAGAACCATAACTCCATCTTGACTCATTTCAGAGTTATTGCCCTTTGTTACTTTTCCTTGTCCGGAGCATAATTCGAAAAGTGCTAGTTGGAATTCAAAACAACTTCATACAATGGTCCAGCACAATGAGAGGAAGTGCAGTGCACAGGAACCATAACTCAATCTTGACTCATTACAGAGTTATTGCCCTTTGTTACTTTTCCTTGTCCGGAGCATTATTCAAAAACTACTGGTTGGAATTCAATACAATTTCATAAAATGGTCAAGCACAATGACAGGAAGTTCAGTGTGAAAGAACAATAACTCTATCTTGACTCATTTCAGAGTTATTGCCCTTTGTTACTTTTACTTGTCCGGAGCATTATTCGAAAACTACTGGTTGGAATTCAATACAACTTCATACAATGGTCAAGCACAATGAGAGGAAGTGCAGTGTACAAGAACCATAACTCTATCTTGACAAATTACAGAGTTATTGCCAAGAACAATATCTCTTTTTAGTTTGTTTGCAAGGTATTCTGTTACTACGAACTTTCTCAGTTTATAAAGCAGTCTTTTGGGGGTATTAATCACATTTAGTGATAGCTCTAGTTAATCTAGGTGTCAAACCTGCTACCGGAAACATTTGCCGAGCAGCAGATACGTATCCACTGTAAGGTCGTAGATCAGAGAACGCTGGACATGGTGAAACGTGCATTCAGGGACTGGTGCAAAGATAAAAGTCTTCCAGCACCAAAGGTAGGAAAAGTTCAAAGTTCTATAAGAAATTCTATTCTGACAACAATATTTAATCTCCTCACTGTATCATTGTCTCATAGAATTTCAATTGAACTTCACCCTTCAGGTAAGTCTCGTTTTTAGCTCACCTGCATTTTTCATTGGATCTTCATGAAACTTGGTCAGTATGATTGCCTTGATGAAATCTAGGTCGAGTTCGAACATGGGTCATCTAGGGTAAAAAACTAGGTCACAGGGTCAAATCATAGAAACACCTTGTGTATTTTTTGCTTTGGAGGTTGCATTTTTTGTTGGATCTTCATGAAACTAGGACAGTATGATTGACTTGATGAAATTTAGGTTGCGTTCAAATAGGGGTCATCTAGGGTCAAAAACTAGGTCACGGGACAAAATTGTAGAAGAACCATATGTATGCAATAGAAGTTGCATTTTTATAAAATATTAAAATCGCACCGTCTGTCTGTCCGTCCCTCTGTCTGTGTGTCTGCCCTTACATTTTTAGCTCACCTGGCACAAAGTGCCAGAGTGAGCTATTAGGATCGCATTCCGTCTGAGGTACGTCCATCCATCCACCATTTCCTTCAAATGACATCTCCTCTGAAACCACTAGGCCAATATTGATGAGTCTTTGCACGGATGTTCCTTACACGAAGCTCTATCAAAGTTGTTAAAAAAGTTCCATTCCATGCAGAAGTCTGGTTGCTATAGCAACAAATAGGAAAAACTCAAAAAATATTCTTCTCTGAAACCACAAGGCCTAGAGCTTAGATATTTGGCATGTAGCATTGTCTAGTGGACCTCTACTAAGATTGTTCAAATTATGACCTCCGGGTCAAAATTGACCTATCTTCATGAAACATTGTCAGTATGTTTTTTTGGATAAAATTTAGATCGAGTATGAATATGGGTAATCTAAGGTCGAAAACTAGGTCACTCGCTTAAAAAGCTTGTGTATGCCATACAGGTGACATTTACAACCCAATCGTCATGTAAATTGGTCAAAAGTTTTGCCTTGTCAAGGTCAAACAGAATGTTTGTGTTTATGATATGTAGTTTAGAGTTGAAGTTTGGTCACATAGTGTCATAAGTAGCAGATGAGCAATATAGGGCCATCTTGACCTGCTTGTTTAAATTATCAGGTATGATTTGCTATAACCTGACTCAGTTTATATAAGAGATATACAGTTATAGGCCCCAGGTTCAGTCCTCACCAGTGCAATGGCGATTGTGTCCTTGGGCAAGACAGATATTTCCACATTGCCTCATTGGAGTGAGTCTCAAGAATTGGAGTGAGTCTGGAGAGAAATTAATCTAAGTTGTTGGAACTTGTTTCGCTATCGAGAGTAAATAGATTAGTTTAAATTATACATTAATAGATCATTTACAGCTTGGTAGTAATTAGGATTCTGCCTTTGCAACTAGTGCAGATCATGATCGACCTACAGATCCTGCACTGGTGTCTACTCAGAAACTGTTTACTGGGCAAATAATCATGGAACTACCAAATTAAAAAATCCAGAGTCTTGTAGAAATCAACCAGGTACAATGTAATGGTTAAACATTTAGTCATTTTGCTTAACTGTTTCACATTACATAATTTTTATACTCCATACTAAGGGATCACCTAGGTAGGCGGGCAACATGCACATAGTTGTTTGCTCTCCATCTTCCTCAACTCTTATAGAAACTTCACAAAACATGCTGTGAATGTTTCTCGGCATAATGTCTCAGCCAAGCTCAATAACCAGCCATATTGCCACAGTCACTCTGGAATTATAGCCCTTTAATTAATTGCCAAAATTGGACAAATTTATAGTTGTCTGATCTCTTACTTTAAACAATCCGTAACCAATCTTGACTAAACTTTCTGTGTATGTTTATTGGCCTTGTATGTCAGCCAAATTCAATAACCAGCAGAATCACCACATGCACTTTATCTTAAATAATTCCTAATAAATCCTCGCTAAACTTTCTGTGAATGTTAATTGGCATATTATCTCAGTAAAATTTGATAACTAGCAGGCCAGGCACTTTGAAGTTATTGCCCTTTAATTGTCAAAACTGGAACAAATAACAGTGTCTACTGACTGGCTTAGTTTGTGACAGTATGGCACTCTTGTTTTCTGATATGACCTCACTTCAGCTCTTCTATAGTCATTCATTTAGACTTAAACAGTTTTACTTTTTGAGGTCCATTATGTGTGGTAGGGAAACATACATGCCGTTTAGGGTTGGATCATGAACGGGAGATTTATGAAAAATCGCCGCGTTTTTGGAGATCACAACGGGGTAAAAACGAAAACCAAAATACATGTGTTTCTGACGTCATACATGATACTGTATTCGACATAATGTAAACACGTGCAGTCGCCATTTTAAGCACATTTAAACCTTGATTCTCATATGCAAAATTATTACTTTAACAAAATTCTCTGAATTTTAATGAAACAAGAATAATGCCGTACCTACGTTTGATCTGGATACAAAGCAAAACAAAACAAAGGCAACAACTTTATTTCTTTCAACTGGCGGTACATAATCTTTAATCAACTAGTAGATCTACATTAAAAGTATCATAATAATCATATTTAATAATCCTGACGTGTCATCTTGTTGCAAACATCAATTACGTCAATCAGGCGCTAAGTATTACCCTGGGCAATGACCAGATGTTACAGAAAATTAACACTAACGAGCGTAATAAAGAGCCGACTTTCGTCACCTAACCAACCAATTATCGATCTCGCGTGTCAAGGTTTTGACTTTGTATATTCAAACTTGGACTTAAGTGTGTATTTAACGATTTTATGGTTTTCTTTTCTTTTCAAGACAAAATTTTGATTTATCGGGAGATTTGGGTGTTTTTGCGAGCTTCGCCGGGGCGCCAGGGTGCGGGTCTAAATATCAGGAGAACCCGGCGAGTAACGGGAGAACGGCATGTATGTAGGGAAACCATTTTGATTTCGTTAGCTCACCTGGCTACGCCAGGATGAGCTTTTCTGATCGATGATTGTCCGTCGTCCGTCAACATTTTGATTCAAATGACATCTCCTCTGAAACCTCTAGGCCAATGTTGATAAAACTATGCAGGAATGTTCCTTGCATGAAGCTCTACCAAAATTGTTCAAAGAATTCCATTCCATGCAGAACTCTGGTTGCTATGGCAACAAATAGGAAAAACTTTTAAAAATCTTCTTCTCTGAAACCACAAGGCCTAGAGCTTAGATATTTGGCTGTAGCTTGTCTAGTGGACCTCTACCAAGATTGTTCAAATTATGACCCCGGGTCAAAGTTGACCCCGCTCGGGTGGGCACTTAGTTTTTGCATAGGAATATATAGGAAAAACTTTAAAAATCTTCTTCTCTGAAACTACAAGGCCTAGAGCTAAGATATTTGGCATGTAGCATTGTCTAGTGGACCTCTACCAAGATTGTTCAAATTATGACCCCTGGTCAAAATTGACCCCGCACCGGGGTCACTTAGTTTTGCATAGGAATATATAGGAAAAACTTTTAAAAATCTTCTCTGAAACTACAAGGCCTAGAGCTAAGATATTTGGCATGTAGCTTGGCTAGTGGACCTCTACCAATATTGTTCAAATTATGACCCTCAGATCAAAATTGACCCCGCACGGGGGTCACTTAGTTTTACATAGGCTTATATAGTAAAAACTTCAAAAATCTTCTTCTTTGAAACCACAAGGCCTACAGCTTAGATATTTGGCATGTAGCATTGGCTAGTGGACCTCTACCAATATTGTTCAAATTATGACCCCGGGTCAAAATTGACCTCGCACCGGGGTCACTTAGTTTTACATGGGCTTATATAGTAAAAACTTCAAAAATCTTCTTCTTTGAAACCACAAGGCCTACAGCTTAGATTTTGGCATGTGCATTGGCTAGTGGACCTCTACCAATATTGTTCAAATTATGACCCCCAGGTCAAAATTGACCCCGCACCGGGGCCACTTAGTTTTACATAGGCTTATATAGTAAAAACTTCAAAAATCTTCTTTCTTTGAAACCACAAGACCTACAGCTTAGATATTTGGCATGTAGCATTGGCTAGTGGACCTCTACCAATATTGTTCAAATTATGACCCCTGGGTCAAAATTGACCCTGCACCGGGGTCACTTGATTTTACATAGGCTTATATAGGGAAAACTTTAAAAATCTTTTTTCCCTGAAACCACAAGGCCTAGAGCTTAGATATTTGGCATGTAGCTTGCCTAGTAGACCTCTTTCAAAGTTTGTTCAAATTATGCCCCTGGGGTCAAAATTGACCTTGCCGGGGGATCTTTGTTTTACAAAGGCGTATATAGGAAAACTTTATTTGGTATATAACATTATCTAGTGATCTTCCACCAGGCAAGTGGACTTGTACCAAGGTGAGCGATATAGGGCCATCTTGGCCCTCTTGTTTCTCACATTGTACATATGAAAAGGTAAGCACAGTTGTACATAATTTTGAATAATATATGTAATTCTCTTTCTGTGACTACAGGGTGGTGAAGTGAATTCATTAGAACTGACACCAGTGACTAAACAAGCAACCCCAGGTACACCAAAGAATGGGGTACAGAACGGAACATCCAAAGACACTACGCCAGACAGCGCAGGAAAGTTCAAGTCAAGACTCTCGTTTTAGCTGGACATCTGCAGTTTAAATCGTAAAATCAGTGCATAGAATCATTAATTCTATCATCAAGCATGGAGAAGTTAGTTGGTTGAAATTACAAATTTCATTTTGGTCGTATATCAGTTTGAAATTTTTACCCTTTCTGGAAAATAAGAATTGTCACTTGCAGCATTCCAATAAAAAAAAAAATGTAGTTGCAAAATGTGTGATGAAGTTGTTCGAGTAAAGGAACTTGACAAGCTAAGGCCTAAAAAAAAACATGTTTCAGGTTTCATGCCCCCAAAAAATAGGGTAGGTAGGTAATTTTTTTTTTATTTTTTAATTCTCAAACAAACCAAATTCAACGTAGATTTTGATGAATATATGCTATAAAATATTAACACGCAAAAAATGTTCTAGGGTCGAGGCAAAAAAATAGGGTAGGTCGGGAAACCTGAAACAAACATATTTTTTTTTTACGCCTTAGCACTTGAGTTCTTGAAATGGTAAAATATACTCAAGTGATCTGGTATCTTTTTGCTCACTTCAGCATATATATACAAGTACATTGCATATGTAAAATCTGTTTCAATTTTCATACACCAATCTATTTCATATTGATGTGAAGTATATTCACATCTCTGAATTACTTATGTTTCTATTTTTGAAATTTTGCACGGGACCATATAAGAAGCTTAATGTGCTTTGGCATAGTACCGGTATATATTTACCAAATTTTAGACAAAAAATTCTGAAGTTATAATAAGTAGTGCCTTAACAAAAAAATCTGTTTTGTACATGTATTTTGATAATCTATTTGCTGTTGCTCTGTAGAGGCGAAAAAGTACATAACAAAATGATTACCAAAAATTTAGAATATTTCTATTGGAATGTGGTACGTAGGCAGAACAGTGAGTTTCCAGTTTTACTCATTTTGTTATCTGTATAAATGTATACATTAGGCTTTCTGTGGAAGGAAGTGCTTCCCCTCGGCTGTCGCTGTTATTAGCTCGACTTTTCAAAGAAAAGGGTAGCTATCCTACTCGCCCCGGCGTTGGCGTCGGCGTTGGTGTCACACGTTGGTTAAGTTTTTCGTACCACCCCACTTTATTTCAGAACTGTTAGAGGTATGGCTTTGAAACCTACCATACTTGTTTACCATCATAACCTCCATCTACAGACAAGAGTACATAACTCTGTCAAGGTTTTTGACAGAATTATGAACCTTTTTTTACTTAGAAAGTGTATTGAGCTTGGTTAAGTTTTTCGTACCACCTCACTTAATTTTAAAACCATTAGTGGTATTGCTTTGAAACTAATCATACTTGTTAACCATCATGACCTACATCAACAGACAAGAGTACATAACTCTGTCAAGGTTTTTGACAGAAGTATGCCCCTTTTTTGACTTGGAAAGTGTATTGAGCTTGGTTAAGTTTTTCGCACCACCTCACTTTATTTCAAAACCATTGGAGGTATTGCTTTGAAACTAACCATACTTGTTTACCATCATGACCTACATCAACAGACAAGAGTACATAACTCTGTCAAGGTTTTTGACGAAGTATGCCCCTTTTTACTTAGAAAATACATTGAATATGGGTAAAATCCACTTATTGTCTTAACTCTGAGATATTGCTTTGAAACTTTGAATGCTTGCTTAAATAATTACCCCCATCTGTAGGCGAGAGAAGGTAACCCTGTCAGGGATTTGTTTTAAAAATTATGGCCCTTTATCGACTTAGAATCTTGGTTAAGTTTTTCGTACCAGTCCACTTTTTGACTAAACTGTTTGAGATATTAATTTGAAAGTTGGAATACTTGTTTACCATCATAATCCCCAAACATGGGCAGGAGAAGGTAATTCTGTCAAGGTTTTTTTATTTGAATTATGGCCCTTTTTGACTTAGAAACTCAGTTAAAATTTTCATTCTTGTCCACTTGTTGACTTAACTATTTGAGATAAAACTTTGAAAGTTGGAGTACTTATGTACCATCATGAGACCTATCTGTAGCAGAGAAGATAATTCTGTGAAAATGTTTATTGATTTGTACTTAGAAATTCCTAGTTAAAGTCTTGTGTGCCCTTACTGTCAAAGTTTTGTTTTTGGCAGCACAAAAAGCGAGCCGCCTACGACTCTTGTTAAGAACTGTTTTAATTTCACTGCTATTCTAGATTTATGATATAACATAATTATATATCTGTAAAAATATGTCTACTCTGGTGTGCGTGTCCTAGCTGCCAAAGTGATCATTGAAACCCATGGCTCCATGTTGTAGTCCCATGCTTACAAATGAATCATTGCTTTGCATGAGAAACTCATCACATTCAACTCCAGTCCCATTCTAGTACCATTGATTCAAATCTATAGCAGCAGTTTGGCATTAGAAAAAAATGTACCTCAATTAAAACATGTGTTCAGCTACTATAGTAGAATAAAAGGACATTAATTTTGGTCTGTCTTGTTTTAGAAAATATTGTTAAAACATACACTATAGTTAGATGTTGCCCCCTATATTTTTTAATCTTAAATGTATCTGTCGGGTTAGCACAGATGTATGTGTACCCTGTTCTGTTCCTGTACCTAGAGCTTAATATACTTTGTTATATATCTTACTGAAAACCCTCTAGCTTTAAATAACATATCCTGTTCTATGGCATACTCTTTACTGTTTTATCTCATTTATATCCCTCCGGTTTTAATTACATATCGCTTTCTTCTTTACTTGGGTGCTGCAGTCGCATATCTTTTTCTGTTCTACTTTATTTATATAACTAGCTTTTAGCATCATATACAGCTTCTATTTTAATATTTACTGGTATAAGCCATAGCAATAATAAGAGTGGGAGCGGAAAATAGGATTTTAGAGAAGTTGCATTGTTAATGTATTGTTTTTGTTAGCTCACCTGAGCACAAAGAGCTCATGTTAAACTACTGTGACCGGTTTATGTCCGTCGTCAACAATTAAATCAGCATCTCCTTAACCACAGGGCAAATTTCAATCAAACATCACGGGATGGATGGTTCCCTACCAAAACTGCTCAAAGGGTTCATCTGCACTGCATTTAATTTAATGGCCACCAGAGCTAAAAATAGAAAAACTTTTAGATCGCATCTCGTTTACAACTGAACCAATTTCAACCAAACTCCATAGGACTATTCCTTGGATGGTCCTCCAACAAAAGTGCTCAAATTGCTCCACTGCACAAAATGGCCACCTGAGCTAAAAGTATACAATCTTTTAAATGATGTCTCCTCCTTCATTACTGGGCTAATTTCAACCAAAATTGCTCACAGAGTTCTGCACTATTATCATGTTTATTGTCAGGAATAGTGCAGATCTTGTCATGTATTCAATATGTTCTCTTTTCTATCAGGTGAGCGATACAGGGCCATGATGGCCCTCTTGTTATTGTTAATTATGCATAGCTTGTGCTAAATGTTACCTATACTCCTTACTCATCCTACTATATACAGTGGGAGACACTCAAAATCCCCTTGGTCGAAAACACCTTGGTCTAAAAATGGCATAGTAGTCATAATCCCTCAATGGATTTTACATTGTAATTTAAATAATTTTCTTTTTTTTTCAATCATTCTCTATAGTAGAGTAAAACTAGAGACAAATAAAACATTTAGTAATTATTTTTTCACTTGTAAAATCTATTAAGGGGAGACTATGACAACTATGCCATTTTTCGACCAAGGGGATTTTGAAGTAGACTCATTTACAGTCTATATAGATTTATTGTCTGCAATATTTTGTTTTATATAGCTTAATATGTAGTATGTTTCAATTGTGATGATAGGGCATAAATTTTAACTAATAATTGTAGATCATATTGTAGTTAAGCAATACCTGACTGGTGAATGTTTTATGTTCAGACTATTTTTGTCTTCATGCAATCATGATATCCAGAATGACGTCCTAGAAAAAAATTTTACTACTTCTTTTTAATTTAAACATGTAAACATATTATTGACTGTAATTTGACAGTCTACTCAATGTTTGTATAATCTGCATAATGTTATATCTGTGAAATTACAACCTAGCTAAAACTCTGGTTACAAAGTCTGAAGAACAGACAATGGTACCACAGACTAATGTTGGATAGGTTTCTTTGTACTGTCTCATTTCTTTTTTCAATACTCGTTTAATCGTTTAATCTAAATCCTTTTTCCGGTGTTTTTAAAATGATTTCTTTATTAGTCAGTTTTAATTACGTTGTATTTAACTCCCTTGTTTTTATTGTTTTAATTGATTACTCTAGGAGTTGGATTGTTGGTGGGTTTGGTTCTTGTACCTTGTACGAACGCTTTATTTTACTTTTCTTAGTTTGATCTTTAAATTGATACTGTGTTTATTTTAGTCAATCGTTTTTCTGTTTGTCGTTTATATGGAACGCCAAATCTACATATACTCAAATATTTGAAGAGGTCTTTAAATAATTGGAGAGCTCTCCAATTCAATTATTGATATCAAAAATTGATTTAAAGCGCGCAATAAATGAATTGAAGACCTCTCCAATTCAATTGAAGATATCAAAAATTAAGGTGTATTTCAGCTGTTTTTAAGAGCTCTGTAATTGAATTGAAGAGGGTCTGTAATTGATTTGAAGACCTCTGTAATTGTTTTATAGCGCGCTACAAATTAATTTATAGAGGTCTTGAATTCAATTAGAGACCTCTCTCTAAATCAATTTGAGCGCGGAATGCAATTTTAGATGTCTTGAATTGTACCCGCTCTTCAATTGTTTTTTTTGAGAGCTCTCTATTTCAAGGTTGTACATGGGATTATATTGAAGCGCGGTATAAATGAATAAGAGACCTCTCTAAATCATTTTTGATATCATTAATTCATTTCTTGCGTGCTGTAAAACAATTATAGAGGTCTCTAATTCAGTTGGAGACCTCTTCAATTGAATTATAGATGTCTCTAAATCAATGGATTTAAACCGCGCACCAGCGAATTTTTGATGTCTTTTAATTAATTTGTAGACCTCTCCAAATATTTTTCAGAGCTCTCCAAATATTTAAAGACCTCTTTAAATACTTCAGTATATGTAGATTTGGCATGTATTAACATCGATTTCAAGACATCTAAAATTGAATATCACCCGCGCCCAAATTGATTTAGAGAGGTCTCTAATTGAATTCAAGACCTCTATAAATTAATTTGTAGCGCGCTATAAAACAATTACAGAGGTCTTCAAATCATTAGAGACCTCTTCAATTCAATTACAGAGCTCTTAAAACAGCTGAAAAAGACCTTAATTTTTGATATCTTCAATTGAATTGGAGAGGGTCTCTTCAATTCATTTATTGCGCCCGCCCCCCTTTAAATCAATTTTTGATATCAATAATTGAATTAGAGAGCTCTCCAATTATTTAAAGACCTCTCTATTACAATTTTTGCGCGCTATAATTATTTGGAGATATCTCTAATTGAAATTGAGACCTCTAATATTATTTGAAGAGCTCTCCAAATATTTAAAGACCTCTTCAAATATTTGAGTATATGTAGATTTGGCGTTCCATACGTTTAGATGTCTTATATTTTGAGGATTAAATGCAAAACAATTTTAACTTACATAAAGAACAGAAATTCTTTTTTGAGTTTTAACAGTTATGCATTGATTTGGTTTTTTTCTGTGTGTTTTCGATTGTAGCTTTCAAAAGTTTCAATGTAATAACGTGTTATGTCAGTTATGAAATGTTGAGTTTGATTTACAGTTCAGGTATGTTTGTTTCATTTATTGAGTGATCCTCACAGTCTTAAGTGCTGGTCATTTTTCATAAGGCAAGATGGAAGAATACATTCAGTGCTACTGCAGTGTTTTCCACTGCACATCAGTATGATGATATTGTCTAAATCGGAGCGTTAGTTTTGGGGTAGTAATAAATTTGTTAAGATAGAATTTTCTCCTGTGGCTATAATCAGTCTGTTAAGGTGGTCTCTAGAGGATCAAAGGTCTGAGCCTAGCTTTGAATTTTAGAACTTTAGAATTTTATCATTGGTACTGTATGATCCATATGATTAACACCCCAAGAAGAGTTTAGTTTAAGGTTTTGGGCAATAGTGCAAGATACAGAACACATCTGGTTTCAGAGACACCGTCGGGTTCTTTAACATGCCCGGTGTACAGCACTGATACATAGGACCTCGGTTTAAAGTCTCATCTGAAAGACAATTAGTTATGTAAGTGGAGGAGTTGGGGATCAAACATGCGATCGCTGGATTACAAGTCCTCTTAGCTAATTACCCAACTGCCTGTTGAGAAGATGGCAGTTTAATGTGTAGGTGAACAGCAGCCCTGGAACAATGTACATGTAGTTTTATGTGGGTAAACTGGTCTTGGTGATAGCACTAGACACTATACCAAGTCATGGGATCTCTATAAGGTGTGTACCCTTTTACTATTTTAAATCACTGCAGTTTTACCATTTTATACAGGCCCCCTCCTTAAAAACTCTTTTTGAAAACAAACCCCCCCCCCAAAAAAAAAACAAAAAAAAAAAAAATAAAAAAAAAAAATATTTAAAAAAAAAAATAATAAAAAAAAAAAAAAAAAAAAAAAAAAAACCAATAATTTTTTTTAAAAAAAAAAAAATAAAAAAAAAAAAAAAAAAAAAAAAAAAAAAAAATTTTTTTTTTTTTTTTTTTTTTATTAAAAAAAAAAAAAAAAAAAAAAAAAAAAAAAAAAAAAAAAAACTGTACTCTTTCCATCTTGTCTAAATGAAAGTAGTTCTTCTGGGATTACTACCGGTATTGTGTATATATTCTTAATTTATGTGTTACTGCATAGTCTTGATTTTTATGTTTAAGGATTGTTAAATATTTCTTCTTTTAAATTGACTTCTACAAAAGATAACCATTTTGTTTTAGATTGTTGATACTAAAGATGTATTTTAGATATGTGTTTTTATCCTCCGAAGATAACAAAGGTTGATAGTCAAGAATATGGTGTTAAGTCTGATTGGTTAGATTTTGAACTGAACGCATCTTAAACCTATTTGATTGGTCAGATTTTGACATTTACTGTTACAATTCATAGTGCACGTATTTTACACAGAAATGAACTAACAGGTTCTTATTTTGCATGAAACACATATATATACTTATTGAGCCCAATCTCATGCTCGGCACAAAATCAATTGCTGTTAATGTAGCCGAGTGACTTAAAACTGTGATATAATTAACACTTTTACCAAATGCATAATCAACTGTACTTCTGGGCCCAGTTGTTAGAATATTTTATAGGCAGTTATGTTATTCAACCCTTCCAAATTGTGATAATCGGTTAACTGTTCATATTTCCTTAATATGTACCATGCTTTACAAAGTCTTAATTGGGGTGCTAATAAAACCCAAATTTTAATCGACTGTTAGTTGACCACTGGTTGAAGTTTCCAACAACTGGGTCCTGGTCAGACTTTTGGAGAATATCATACTTTTATAGTATACTTTAAAAGATAATGTATTTTTTCACTGCTGATATGTTTGTCAATAGTTAGGGTAGAATGCATGTAATTATAACTGTCAAAATTAAAGATGAATAGGTCAGTTCTAGAAATATAGCAAACTTTAGTTAAATGGAATCATTTTATGTTTGCACTGGCCTACAATACACAGATTTTTATGTATCAAACAACAGTGATGTCATTGCCCCAAGGGTATAGAAAAACTTGATACACATTAAAGCTAGTCAATGGATTTTATACCTGCCAGACTAACATGTGCACAGCAAGGGTATCTCTGTTAAATAATAAACTTTATTTACTCAGGAATGTTTGCAACTTGCAGTTAATCTATCCATAGTTTGTCTTGCATCTGATCTTATACACAAGTCTTACAGAATATTAGAAAATTGCAGAGGCATTGACCAAAGAGTGTTCAATTGTTGCTTTCATCAATACCAGTAATAGTATGCAGTTTTGTTGGTTATAGAAAAGTTTTTATCACTTTTAAGTTCTGTCAATCTTTATTTACTTTCATATCAGAAATCCTGTAGCAGAGCTTGAGTGCTGCCAGTATATTTGTTCTGCTGACATTTTTGTCTGCATTTCATTCATGTGAAAGAAACTGGAAAAATGTGCTTAAATTGTGACTTTTTGAATGAGATGAAGGCAGGCAATAAGCTTATGCTTTCTTCCTCATTTCCATTATATACATGTAATGCATTCTGAGGACTGAACAATTCCATTTACTTTTAACCATGATGAAATTTATGACATACAAGGTAGTACATTTGTAATGTGGTTAACATTTTGAACATTTTTAAAAACTTAGTAATTGACAATCTTTGGGGATTAGTGCGTAATATCCTGGCTTTGCTGTGCCAGTAAGATGAAGTATTTCTTCGTCTTACATTGAAACCTATAGATTACTTTCTTTAAGGTCATTAAGTACCGGTAAAGTTGGTTGTATTCTCACAAAACTTTTTAAAGAAAGAATTTCAATGAAGGAAGAAAGCAAAATGCTTAAATTTTCATTTGTTTTTGTTGTTTGTTTTTTTTTTCAGCAATTTTCACGTGATAGTTTTTCAAAATTAAACTGTACGCCTATTTGTAAATTTTCAACAGTTTTCTGATCAGAATAAAGATTTCAAACCTTGTGCTTTATATGTTTTGTATTCAAGATCCCTGGCCTCTTTGCTGAGTAGGGCTAACAAATGGTAGACCAAACATGTTCAAGACCAAATGAGAAGCGAGAGTTTTGTAACAAACACAGGAGAGAATAGGAGCAGTGCCCATTGAGCCACTGACTCTAGACCCACTGACCCTATTCACATTGATGAACTTTCCGTGGAGTTTGATACTGGGTCTTCTAGGGTCAAAAACTAGGTCACTAGGTCAAATTATAGAAAAACTGTGTATGCACATTTACTTCTTTTAATCTGTATGAAATTTATGTCTAGTTTGAAAACAGGTCACGTTTGGTAAAAAAAATTATGTCACCAAGCCAGATTGTATATAAAAAAACTTGTAAGCATACCAGAGGCCACATTTGTGCCTGATCTACATGAAACTTAGAATGTTAATGTATTGAAATCTAGGTCAAGTTTGAAAAAAGTGACTTGCAGTCAAAAACTAGGTCATAATGTAAGGGAAGTAACTGCTATGAGGAGTTTGTACGCGTTTTTGAGTTGTCTCCCTTCACCTGTTGACATAAAACACCAGTAAAAGATTTACAAACAATATTTTTGGCTGCATGCGTGCCTGTAATGGTATCAATAATTTGTACCATATTTTATGCATTTTAACATCAAAATAAAAGTGTAGCGATGACGTAGAGGTTTGTCTCTGTCTCATGGTGGTGAACATTAAATTTTGTGCCAAGTAACATCAAAATCCATGCATGCATGAAGAAGAAATGCTCCGGACAAAGTCATTCTTGAATTATTCTTGTATCTGACCTTTGGCCTCTAAGTGTGACCTTGACCTTGGAACTAGGGACCTGGTTCGTGTGCATGACACTATCTCATGATGGTTAACATTTGTACCAAGTTACAACGAAATCCCTATGCATGAAGTAGATATGCTCCGGACAAAGTCATTCTTGAATTTGATCTTTAACCTCTTAGTGTGACCTTGACCTTAAACCTATGTAAGGAAAACATAAAGCAAACAACTAAATATGAGTGGCCAAAATGGGCAATAGTTTTATTTTTATTTAGTTATACACACACTCCTGGTTCTGAATGAATTTTTTTTTTAAACCATGGTATTATATAGTGTCTATGCACTTATAACATATACATGAAAAAGTACAAAGCATCTTAAACCCACTAGCTGCTGTTGGACAAAGTCTCTGGAACCATCTCTGCACTCGTCTCTTACACAAACACTCGATGGTTCCAAAACATAAGGCAAAATGGTTGTTTGCACTTTAACATTAAATAAAAGTCTATTTGGAAACATCTTCACTCGTCCTGTTAGATTTCTGACGTCTTGCGTAAAAATATCTTGGTAACGACAAAGAATCGCGACAATCTGAAATCTGTACATCAATTAGACACAGTAAATAACAGACACATACTAGAAACCAAAGTTGATGTATTCATTTTAAAATACCAGGACTGGTACATCAAAATTAACACATTACTATAAACTCAAAGACTGCATGTTTCTTCAAAAATAATTGCACTGAAAGCCCCACAAACATAACAGTGTGTGGGAGGGTTAACTTGTTTTCTATGCCTGTTTAAACCTCGAATGATAAGAACTTGTATCGTATATTAGGGTTTTATCGTTGGTGCCAGTTTCCTACTTGACCAACACCCCCTCTTCTAGGTTTCGGAGGATAGTGCAGGATACAGACAGCGTCCCAATTCCAGAGGCACCCCTGGTTCTTTAACATGCCAGGTGTATAGCACCCATATGGGACCTCTCATGGTTTTAGTCTCATCCGAAAGACTGTTAGTAACTTCAGTCGGTCAGCCCCGGGAATCGAACCTGCTACCTCGAGATTACAAGTGTCTTGCTCTACCAATCAAGCTAACCAGGCTGACTAACAAGAACTCGATTTGATTTAAAGCAAACTTTATAAAGGTCCGTCCATATCAGCAGTTATATTAGCTTGTGTTCGTGGACAAGAACTTGTGTGCAATACTAAGGCGATAACTACTATTTCAAATAATTTCTTTATAAGGAATAAGCCTATAATAAACATATGGATTTGTGTAAATGAAATGAAAATGATTAGAATATTATTGCAGTATCTTATAGAAATTTATTTTTACACCGAGATATTTCTAAAAAAATCTAGTTGGGCTCGAACTCACAACCTTGAAGTATGACACCTAAATTCCACAACCTTGAAGATGGAGTATGACACCTAAATCTCGAAATCTCTACACCAACGCTTTCCTTCAAATAATTTGTTGTTAAAATTGTATGAAATATTGCAAAATTCCGCCTTAAAGATCTGCCAAACTGACAGAACGCCGAAAATTTGGCTTGTAAATCTATTCAAACAGACCTTTTACCAGTTTACATGCGTTTAAATCCACCGAGATGCGATGCTGTTACCGATCAGGCGAAAGGGAGACAACTAAAAATTGGGAACAACAAACTCCCTATAGCGGTTACTCTCCTTACAGTACAGTGTTCACTGAGGTATAAGAGAGACAACTCAAAAACAGAAAGTGAACTTTGAGTCTCAAAAAAATATTCCCACGGCGGTGTTTTGTGACTGTGACAAATTGTGATATTTACTTCTCGAGACAATAACTGCCATAATTTCAACTTCCTTTCTGACATTTACAAAAAAAACAAAAAAAAAAAAAAGAAACCCCCCCACAAAAACCACCCCCCCCACAAAAAGCCCCCCACCACCCAAAAAAACACCCCCACCCCACACACACCCCCCCCCCCCCCCCCCCCCCCCCCCCCCCCCCCCCCCCCCCCCCCCACCCACACACACACACACACACAAACCCCCCCACCAACCAACAACCCCCCCCCCCACCCACCCACCACACAACAACAAGACATGTGGCCGAGAAGTAACAATAAGATAATCATTATGTTCTAAATAACTGCAGTTGTGAAATGAAGGATTGAACATAACGTGCATTTCTTAGGTCTACCAGGTGGTCCGTATATTACTGTAATATACGGACCCTGGCTCTACTTTAAACTGTTCGACGCCGCAAGGATTATGTCCTAATTGTCTGCATGTGGGGGTGGCGCCAAGGTCGATAATATCAAAGAAGAAGCAGCCACCATAACCTCTACGCCACAGTATTCCTTCAGAAATTTTAGTGTCAAAGTTGTATAACATACTGTAGGCATGATTTATTGTCTCTTCATCCGCCTTTAAGATTTGTCGAACTCACAGAAGGAAACAGACATCAGCATATTCTTTGGTTTGTTAATCTAAACCTACAATTTACAGGTGTTTTATATCATATGTGTTCAGGTTGAAGCAGTGGTACTGATCATTGGGAAGGTAGACAACTCAGAACACTCTATATATAAACTATCTGTAGCAGTTTCTTCCCCTTACCGTGCATTTTGTGTGAAAATCACCAAATTTGGAGCTATACGTTTCAAATACGCCGGTTATGCGCCGGATTTCGCCTGGCTATATGGAACGAATAGACAGAAAGTACGCCGGTACATGCCGGCTCGGATGAAACGTAAAGCCCCTATCTGATCATGCTGAACCGGAATGTGAGATATGCATCACAGAGGTCAAGCCAGCCATGCGAATTCACAGCAGGGTTCAATTAACATAACATCAGGGGCGGGTCCAGGATTTGGTCTAAGGGGGGATGGGGGGGCGTAACTTTTTTGCCATTTGTTGGTTCTGCTCAAGCCTTAAAAGACGGCAATTATGACTGTGTTTTATTCTTTGTTTTCAAGTAATCGAACACTTAACAGCGGTGGAGCGAGCGAGTGTATAATTAACATTGAATGGCAATGAACAATGTCAGGGCCGTAGCCAGAGGTTTAAAAATAGGGAGGCACTTTCTAAGGGGGGTTTGGGGGGCATGCTCCCCCGAATTTTTTTTTCGAGGGGCCATTTCGTGCATTTTCCTGCATTTCAAACGTGTTTATGATACTTTTAAGATACCGATTTCGGAAACAGAAATTATAAATTTATACTCGGATATTTATGTAAGGTTGGGGAATTTTAGGGGGGATCCGCTAGTGTAACTGGTCACTGGTAGACTAACTTCTGTTTATCATATTCAGCTACTGTATAACCCGCTTACATTATGTACAGATAATGTAGGAAAGGGATGTTAGTTATACATAGATTTAAGACCTTTATAAGATGTTATTATTTTATTTTATCAGTTATCATTTAGGCATGTAATTTCCCAATCGAATTAAATTATAAACAAATGATCACTTACAGTTATTATATCAAAATCATTTTGTTATATGACAGTTTTTTTACCTTTAAATTACTGCAGAAGTTAGTTTGTGTAGTGTTTTAAATACTCAAGTAATTACTCATACAACAAACATACAAGAAATTTAGTTTTGGCCTTATTTTACAGTTTGAAGAAGCGTCACTTGATGACCTAAGACAACTACAAGCTGATTAAACGTGGCAAGATGTTCATTGCATGAAGCTGTATCAAAGATATTAAGAGAGTTCCATTTCAAAGAGACCTTTTTATGTCTCTGATGCTACATAAACTTTTAACGGAGCTAAGGTCGAAATGAACCATAGTTAAATCCTTTATTTTACAACTGCAGTCTCTCACTGTAATCTTTATCAAGTTTATGTAGTATTGAACATAATGATAATGTCTTGTTGTTTACTTCTCGATGCTAACGCTAACTTCGCCATGTCTTGTGAAATGTCAGAAAGGTAGATGGAATTTTGGCAGTGATTGTCTCCATAAGTAAATATCACAATTTGTCACAGTCACAAAACACCGCCGTGGGAATATTTTTTTGAGACTCAAAGTTCACTTTTTGTTTTTGAGTTGTCTCTCTTATACTGCAGTGAGCTCTGTACTGTAAGGGGAAGTAACTGCTGTGGGGAGTTTGTTGTACCCATTGTTTTAGTTGTCTCCCTTTCGCCTGACCGGTCACACTGAACCCGCCTCATCTTAGTTGATAACAAGACGAATTTTGATGCAAGGCATCAAAGACGCCGCGCATGTTTTTGAAGCATGGCTGGGAGATGGGCACTGGGGCAGGTTTCTATATAAAATGTGCGTGGTTAACATCAGCGAACCCTTTTTTACTACATAAAATGATCATTACCTCTGTCACGGACCTATATACACATTATGTTAATTATGTTATTTGTTTTTATTCATCCTTGTAATGATATATGCAAATAAAAAGATTTTAAATGATTTTCTACTTTCTGTTTTTTATTTTCATTCACTCATGGGAATTTTCGTAACTGGAAATGCAGATAAGTTGTTAAACTGTCAAAGAACTTGAACAAAAAATAACTAACGCTAAAATTTATCGAACTATTTAAATACAAAAAAAAAGAAAAGTAATACTTTTTTCTAATAAAGATCTTTCGTTCTTCGCTAACACGGACCTATACACATGTGTATATAGGTCCGTGATTGCAATGATTTTGGGTTTTAATACCGTCTAAGGGAGGTAATCGTTACAACATAAAGTACATACTAAGTTACATCGAACTAATTCGCTTAAAATCTAACGTATCATTCTAAAATTACACGTATTCAACAAAATACATTAATTTTTATCATTTAGAATACTAAAAAGTGTATTTAACACATAAAAACTATTGAATTAAGACTTGTTTCGCCCGCTAATGGCCAGCAGCGGCCCGCCTATATTTAATACGTGGTGAGTAAAAGATGCATGGAGACTTAAGCACTAGATCGAACATATGCGTCTCTCTTCATTATAAACAGTCAATTTTTTTGGAAAAGCAAGAGTTGTCGTTTGTAATTAAGCTGTCGTTCGTTTCATAGACGGCGCAATCTAATATACGCTGGTAAAAAAAGAAAAAAGCGCTTTTCACTTTTTAGTCGCAATCTACACTTAGAAAAATGGACATATGATTGCTTTTTCCACTAACACAACCTTTGACATTATAGAAACGAAACGAGTCGACTGAATATTCTTTTATGGCCTTTTTAGACATATATGATATTGTTTTAGCTAATTTTTTCCCATTTGTAATAAGTCTGCCTCCGTGGTGTAATGGATAAAGCCGATACCTCAAACACTTTTGTGTACGTGTACTTTTAGAAACCACGAGTTCGAATCCCATCAACACCCAATATTTTTTTAAAACTTTTTTCTACTGTTTTAATAACCATTTTTAATTTTTTAAGAATATTTTACGGCAAATAATCATAAAAATCTTCATTCATGTCAAATTAATAAGGATAATGGTAATGAAAAATTGAGACATACCAGGAACGGTCTATAGAGTATTCCTGGACATACTGTATAAATATTATTTGATAACACTACAGGTCAGTCAGTAGATGTGGTGTCGTGTCAGGTTTTGCTTGTTCAACCAGAATTGGTTCCCTCGAGTTCTTTCGGGGCCATGCCTCAATATCAATTATCACCAATTTTCAAAATATTTACATGGAATTTTTGTTTGTTGGCCCGCTGTGATACTTTGTATCACAGTTTTTCTTGTCTTATTTGTTTTTGGTTGTTTCCGGTAAAAAGTTGTTTTCGGTAATCAGTTATACCGGTCCGTGCCTCTGTGTATTTAGCTGTATCAAGGTCTTTCAAATAGTATACTATTTGAAAGACCTTGGAAACTGTATATCCTTTTTGTTTATGAAACTGATTTATAAAAATAAAGTTTTTATTAGTAATTAGCATAATACTAAACCCCTATGTAACTTCCATATTGTTTGTCTATTGTGATAATTAAATACCTCTTTTCTCACAACATTAATTATTTTCGGATGCTAATTTTACACTGGCTATTTTTAGATACCAAGGATTTGAAGGAACCGATACACAAAACTATTTATAACCATGGCTCCTCCCACAATTTCACTGACTACAGGTCGGTTAATAGGAAGCAGAGGCAAAAACCTGTGCAAATATAATTTACACCGGGTCTAAATATTGTGAAAAAGAACTATCTGTAAAACAGATATGTCTGCCCCCTCCCTCCCTGTAGCTGGTAATGTGGATTTTTCTTTCTTTTCCCGAAGCATTATACACTCCAGCAATATGGCGGAAAGAGACGAATCCGCATGATTAATTATGCTGTGACGTATACATTTTACAGAACTTCCATTGGCTGATTATTGTTTTTGTTTACAAATGATGGAATGGAATTCCGTTAGGGCCCTACGTATTGCATAGTTGGGTGAACGGTTTTTCTTTACAGTTTCAATATTAAAGTCTAATATGTCGTAATTAAAATGGGTTTTCATTGATTTTTCACGTTGGTGCCATGCATTCTATTATCTGAGTGTTTTAAGATAGCAAAACATCTTCCGAATCTTTTTCTGAGGCTTTGATGAATCGGGTCAGGTAAGGTCCGTAAACAAAGCAATAAAAAACCCGTGGTCTACGAGTTTGTGGAAAAGTTATTAAATACTCATTAAATGTGTCCAAAGTTTTGAAATAAGGGAAGGAGACATGTGTATTTTGTATTGTATTGTTTTTTAATGACTTAATACAATTTAATGATTCGTAAAAGTCGTTTTTCATACATAGAACATAGTTTAGATTTACAATAATAATGTTGGCTGCTCCCTATTCGATTATGCAACCCCATGGTACAAATTTGAAACCTATTCAATACTGACGCCGCCGTTCAACGGCGGCGTCAAAAACACATCTCAAATGTTTGTTTAAGTAGATTTTCAAACCAGATTTTCAGCTTTTTGTCAGTTCGACATATTTTAAAGGCGGATTGAAGAGATCATAAATTGTACAGATTTTATATACAATTTTAACGATAATTGTGGAAGAGAGCGTTGGTGTAGAGGTTCCGGTGTCTTCCTGGCATCCTGAAGGTTGTGAGTTCGAGCCCAACTATATTTTTTAGTGTAAAAATTGTATAAGACTCTGCAATTGTGATTTATTATCTCTTCATTCGTCTTTAAGATTTGTCAAACTGAGAAAAGAAACACGCAATCAGCCGAAGATTTGTTTGTAAATCTCAATCTACATTTTACTGATCATGTGAAAGGGAGACAACTCAGAATATTCTCTGTACAAATTTCCTGTAACAGTTTCTTCCCCTTACCACGCATTTTGTGTAAAATTCACCAAATTTTGGTGGTCGAGTGGTTAACGCTCTGGACTATCAATCCGGAGGTCCCTGATTGGAATCCCGGCCGGGGCAATGGAAATTTCAGAAACTTTTTTCAGTGTTTCCAACCAATCTAGTGATAAATTGGTTAAAAACCACGTGTCTCACGTGTATCGGTGTTTTACACAAGGCATGTAAAAGAGCTAGGGTCTGGTATTCGGATTCCCTTGTATGTGCATTCTCTCTCTCTCTCTTGAACCTGCGTCTGTCAGGAGTCTTGGCAATGTCACCCAGGAAGAAGTCCCTGGGTCGAAACCTCTCTAATAATGTATTTAAGAAACTGAAGAAGAGCGGTGGTGTTGAAGTTAAGATGGTTCATAACTTGGTACAACATTGCAAAGGCAGCTATTCTGTTTCATTAGGTACATCATGACAAAGACAGAGACAACTCTGTTTTAGCTGGTCTAATTTAAAAAAAGAAACTATTGTCGTCACTTGATTGTACCTGGCTGCGCTGTTAAAGTTTTGCGTTTAGGTTACTTACATGGAAACTATCAAAGCTATCCTTTGAAACGTGTAAAACTTCTTCACATTGTATGCTAGACTGGCATTCAGTCCTTACATTTACTATTTCTTACTCAATTAACTCCGTTTGCTGCCAAAAATAGATGATCAAGCCCTGTCAGTAGATATGAGCCAGAAAATATTCTGCTTGAATAATGAAAATATACTATCATCTAGCCTGGTGGTGAGGCTAATTGTATGCTAAAGATGCCGAGTGTCACCTGTTTTGAGGGGTAAAAATCATTAATTTTGATGGATTTTGAGAATTGGACATTCATTTTTTGTTAGATTGATTTCAAATTGTACTCAAACAATAGATGGATGATGTACTTCAACATATCAAATGAGTTTTTGAGTCATATTTTTTGGATGGGGTGGGGGTGGGTCACTTGGCATAGAATACTTAAGAAATCTTCTCCGAAACACAATGCCTAGAGCTTATTTATTTAGTTTATAGCATTGTTCAGTTAACCTCTACCAGGTTTATTCAAATCATGCCCCTTGGGTCAATATTTTCCTAGGGGGTCACTGGTTTTACAGACATATGTAGGAAAACCTTTTAAAATCTTCTTCCGCTCATCCCACAGCTGAGATCATGATCTTACCTACTACTGTACTGGAAGCAGATTCGAGAGTGACTTAATAAACTGAAGTGACTAAAAATGCATTCAATTATTTCAATACAATGTATTTTCTATTTTATCATCTAAGAGTCCTATTCTCTTATGATTTTCAATTAATATTTTTGGCTCAAATTCATTCTCGAATTTCCATAAAAGATACGTCGTATCTCACTCTCTCTATTCGTAGGCCGCACAGCTTCTTTCATGACTAGCTAGGTCAATAACAGTGGGACTGGTGTCGTAATTTACAGGTAACGACCTCGGAAGCGGGTCCGGTAATACAGTACTGACTGTTCCTCTGTACATGATCGAAATACACATACTGTTGGAACAGACGTTCTATGCTAAATGAGATGAGAGGATAAATCGTTTGACGAAAGACTAATATAGACACAAACTACTACTATTCATGTTTGTGGACGCGGTGACCGAGTACAGTGGAGTAGTTACGATAGCCTTTCGCCGTCACAGTGGTGATTCGTTTGGGCAAAAGAAATATCAACGGATTACCAGTCCATTCTGCGGTAACTGCATGTCTGAGGGCGAAGTACCTGTCTTAAAATGAAGATCATTGCTACAGTCAGCATTGCTTACATCAAATATTTTCAATCGCTTGCTACATGCAAGCTAGTCATTGCTTACTGCATATATTTCAATAAGTCATCAGCGCTTAGTAATTGTTACTAATTTACTGCGCCTGTAAATTTAAAACAATGATATATTAAGTAGACCGCGTAGACAATTCCTGTGCCTTGTTTATAAGCCCACGTCTAATGCACCCAAATATCATTCATTCAAAACTCTTTGGATAATCGCACAATCTAGTAAGTATGAAAAACTGTCCTAAGTCAATATTGATCGTTGTCTACTTATACTCCTTTGTTTTTACTTTCTTTCAATCTGGCACAATTTCAATATTTTATATACGTAAAATATGTTGGTCTCAATTTCATTTTCTAGTCGTGACAATAGATCCTTTCTTTTTATAAATATAGACTATTTAATGAAGTTTTGAATAGCCTCATTTATTTTGCAAGTAAGTTGTACTTTGGCATACCAATAGTGTTTGACAGCTTTTTGCAAGGTAATTTATTTATTTTCTGTTTCTTTTAATCTAAAGCACTCTGGTTATGATATAAAGTGTATAACACATTTGATAATAGCCGTGGAATTAATATAAAATTAAATAGAGAAAAATAAATTAATCCGCTAGGAAAAGTTCTAATCTAAAACTGATATGTAGTTTTCGGCTTTATAGAGTCAGGGATTTTGGTTATTCTAAGTCGCTAGCCAGCCAGAACAATGTTCCATGTCAATTACAAAAAAGTATGTGTATTCACGCATGTACAATCAGGCAGTTTGTCGGACCACGCGTTCGTGAGAAGAGGTTGACCTAAAATCGTTCCTGGAAACAAGGGCGAGACACCCGACCTCCGTTAAAAAAACTGCCAACTTTCTCACAAAGAAGCTGGTCGACGAGTAACGGACTGATTAAAGTGTACGATTTTTCCTAAAGCAATATTGTAGCCGTTTGGGGAGAATATTTAATCAGTTTGCATCTTACCTATGACCATTGATTTATTAGAGGTTTGGTGTGTTCGATAAGTACCTTTAAATTAATTCAATCGTTGAAAATGAGAAACCTTATATTGTATTGATCAATCTAGTAAAACCAGAGCACATTATTGTATATATTTCAATATTCTCCAGTTTTATTTATTTGGTCCTGTATAACAATGAAGGTGTACCATTACATTATCGTAAATAGGGCATATCATAAGATGGCAATGGTTCTCGCATAACAAACATTTAATTATGGTCTGAAAAGCAGGATTCATGTTTGTAGGGGCAGACCCTAGGTCATATTTGCTACTAACAATAAAATTAATAGTACTTCGGTCTGCGATACGATCGCATTCAGTTTAATGTCTAGATATCTTTAAGCCAGCAAATTGCTTTTTAATTTAGAAAAATAGAAATGTGTATTTCGTTCTAAAATTGGAATATAAAGGACTAATATTGCACAACCATGTGTTGGACATGTGACCATTTTATTGCTAGCTGCGTGAAATGCAAAGTTCTGTAAATATTTGTTTCTGTTTTAAGTTAAATATTTATAAACTATCAAACACAACATTTCAAAGGTATGAAAGCGCTATGTTCGCAGTCTTATATAAAGACCTTAACACTTAAATTCGGACTGTCAAAAAATGTATAATTAATTTCAGAAAATCATTGAAAAATGGGATACGATACGGACAGATTTAGTTCTCCGGTTAACGATGCTCTCACGTGTTGCATATGTCGGGACGTGCTGGAGGATCCAGTCCAGGCACCGTGTGAACATGCCTACTGTCGCACCTGCATTGAGGCCTGGCTAGTTCATGAAACAACGTGTCCCGAAGACAGAAGACCGCTGTCGCATTCAGCTCTACGTCCTCTATTCAGATACATGAAAAACGATCTCAACCGGTTACAAATCAAATGCAGGAACAGCGCTTATGGGTGTGAAAGCACTGTTGCTCTTGAATTGATTGAATCACACGAAAGGAATTGTGTATATGAGCGATGCAAATGTCCGAATGAAAGGTGTACTTACTACGCGCCACGTCAAGAGATCAACGAGCACGTGAAAAGATGTGAATTTAGTCGGAAAGAATGTCCAAAGGGGTGCGGAATGTTGCTTGTAAGATCCTCCGATAAAAATCATAATTGTATCCAAGAGCTGAAGACCTGTCTTGAAGTTTTACGGTCGGAATTTACGTGCAAGTTCGAAGACCAAAAGCAAGAAATTGAATTGCGGTTGGACATGCAAAGAAATCATATGATCCAGAAAGAGTCAGCACTTCAGACTCAGCTAGACGCTCTCAGATCAGAGAATTCTCGTCTGGAATTGAATGTAAAGCATCTGATGGATATGGAGTTGGAGAGACGACAAGACATTGAAAAGCTGAAGCTGGAAAATAAAGAACTAAGCGAGTTGTTAAAACAGATGTCTGCAAAGGCGGTAGCAAGACAACCTTCTGCTCGGCTGCAGCGAAAAGAATCCAAAGTTTAGAGAATGGTCAGTCTGCCAGTCGGGGATGGACTTACATGCTCAGATCTCGCCTGATAATATATACGCATTGGAACAAAATCTGAAGTTTATGAATTCGAAACTTTTGTCACTTAAGTATTTTCACAAGAAAATTGCACTCATTAGCCTGGAGCTTATCATCGACTTCAGTCATTTACCCGCCAAAGGTCGAGTAATGATACAGCGTATAAACTTCAGACTTGAGCAGACACTTACAACGATTGTGCTAAATATGTACAACAGATATGCGTTTTTTGTTACATGTACTCTTAGGCATTCAGTAGGTTTCCTAGGTTCACCAT
The DNA here is from genome assembly GCA_022818135.1 of Saxidomus purpurata. Taxonomy (NCBI): domain Eukaryota; kingdom Metazoa; phylum Mollusca; class Bivalvia; order Venerida; family Veneridae; genus Saxidomus; species Saxidomus purpurata. The sequence goes on along the minus strand of JAFMSR010000012.1, from coordinate 16,796,160 downwards.
ATCGCATTTGTGACAACCACACGCATACTGTGCAACTATACATAAAAGAGACAAGCGTTTTCAATGACAGTGAAAAAATATTGAAATAATTTATGTGCACATGTACAGTAGATACACGTTTATAAATCAAAAGTATGCAGAAGTGTATTGTTTCCGACCACCTATCCCAATCTCCAGTGCTTTTACGACGCTTTGTGGTCTCCCATCTGTCATAGCACAGGAATTATGGGTAAACTACTTGCTTTTTATTTATTGATGTCTTTATCCATTGGTTATTTGTTAAGTTTACATAAACATTATTTTACATGTTCACTTCATGTACACAACATTCAAATACAAAGAATTATGTTTCTAAAAATAACAAAACCGTCTTTAAACGGTGGCTGTCTAAGCAACAATCGTTCAACGTTAGCTATCACAAACTGCTATGGTAATGTGTTCGTGCATCTTGTAAACAGCTTGTTTAGCGTCTGCTCTGCATTTCTGTATGAATTTGTAAATCAGTGGTGTTCAGTTACATTTTACTAACTGTGAAGCAAACAGTATAAATCTACATTTGCCACAAAGGCAAACTCACTTGCAGCTAGGCATGAAGCCTCGAGTGTGATGGCTATAAAAGAAGTAGATCAACTTTATTTGTTTGTATAAAAATTGTATGTAATCACGTTTAATTTCAATTTCTTTTTGAATTTCAGCACATTAAGTAAGAAGCAAAAACTCTTGTGAAATTTTATTTTGAAAATACATATAGTGAATACAAAATGCAGGTGTAGAAATACAAAGTCATGTATACCAGAACACAGATCAAAAACAGATCTCTCTCTACATCTACCTCTAATGACACATATGTAAAAGTGTTCTATTTTAAAATAAATGCACCAAGAAATTAAAGTAAAAATATGACCTAGACATGGTATAACTATTTCTTTCTACCAACAGCCAATTGTCTATGAATATTTTTTTAATGTATGCCTTTATGAGCTATTTGTTCATGTCCAAGATTTTGTGAAATGTGTATTTTTACAATCATAGTTTATTTTAGTACATGTATTATGCTTACAAACATTTAGTTGGTCCAGTACTTGAATGTAAAGTGTAACTAAAATGCAACTTATAATGTAAATATTGACTGAATGGGTAAATGTCAACTTCACAAACTTGACCCTCAGAAAGTCCTGATATGTGATGTGTTTTGGACTGTACATATATTTAGTGTTCATATGGGTGTTCCATAAGATTTACTGGTTCAGCTGAATATGAATAAATTTATCTACAACAATTTTTTTTGTTCACGATTGTGAAACAAGTTTTCACAAGTTAGATTAATTGTTTTTGAGACTGACTCCAGATGGAGAGAGAGGCATTGTGGAAATATCAGTGTCTTGCCTAAGGCTACTACCACAATGACACTAGTGGTGATCAAACCTGGGCCCTACAATCCTGAGGTGAACCCGCTACTACTGCCCCACTGTGGCTCCACGTAATAATAATGAATACAGACAATAAAACTGCATTTTAAGCTGTAATTTGATTTAAATTGCAAGATTTTTAGTTTTCCTTATTTTTTCAGCAAAATGTCAAAAATTGAAAATTTGCAAAATTTTTGAAAACAAACAATTCTCACTGACCTTAGATCCCAATTAATGAATGGATGATAAGCTCAGTGACAACTCATGTAGTCGAAATTTAGCAAACTTTTAGCCATGCAAAAATACCCAATATTCAGTAGTCCGATCTGGTAGCAAAAGAAGTGCCATTTTCTGCACATGCGTTTTAAACAAACTGTCAAGATCTATAAATACAGGTAAATTTGCTGAGCTCAGTGGTATAGTGGTTGTGTATTTCTCTTAGCAACACAGATGACCTCAGTTTGATCCCAGGCCAGGCCTAGAGAGATGTGCCCATTGGGCAAGACATCTTATATCATACTCTGTTCAATCCGCTAAGCTGTAATAGGTATAAGTAAATGGAATTTGCAAACTCTCTTATAAGTACTAGGTTTTAAATGTGTTGTGCTTCAAGATAAATTAAATAATGGGAACAACAACTTTGACAAATTAGTATATAACAACAGCGAAACAAATCCATTTCTATTTGCCTTACTGAATGTGACAGCTTTCATACAAAATATTGCACTGCAATAGGCTAGAGTTATTAGTAATACAGTCATATATTCCATCACTATGTGAACAAGGTCAACAGTCAAATAGCACTACATTTATTCACTACGTGAACACATAATCTAGTCCTGTACATACATAATAACATTTACTCCATCATACAAAACATGTACAGTAACAACAGGTGTGACAACACAATTACTGCATGTGATAACTTATGTCTATACAATGAGAAATAAAGTTGACCCAGTGCTCGAAGTCACCTAAACTAAGCAGACATCTTCTGTAAACAACAATACTTGTGAATATCAAACATTTCTATATTCAATACCCATGTATTAAGTAACTTACAACTTTAAGTGGCCATTTTTTAAGTCCCTTGCTGGACTGCTTAGGACATCATCAACCAGTTAGAAATTACCAAGAATCTGCTCAAGATTACATGGATTTCTTTACAGCAAACAAAGGAGTTCCTAAAAGCCTGTTTTCAGGATTTTGTTTGCATTAATGCTACTCAATGACAGACATATTACACTGTTTTCTGACAAAGCGCAAAGAAAGATGTCATCAAATAATTACTTTAGAGTAGGGAACTTCAACAGACAATATAAACAATACGACAACACAGAACAAAGCAATCACTGGTTACATCAATGGGTTTTTTAAATTCCTTTGGTATTGTTATACCCCAAATCTCAGCTATCATCATTACAATGTTGAAATGAAACAGGAATGTGGTGTTAGAGTGAGCAAAACATAGTAGTATTTATACACATCCCATAATTATACTAGAAGGTCCATGTCAGGCTGGCACAGATCTGGGTTTTTCATCTTTATATTGCACACAAATGCATATGACAATTCTTTGATAAATTTGTGTAGGACTTCATTTACATAAATATATTTCTACTTACACACTTATATATACCTTCAATTCTAGGGGTTATAAAACCTTGCCGTCTGTATCTTTTGTGTCTTGATGATGAATGTACAGTTTCACACAGCCTCACAGAACGATATACCCCACAGTGTAAGCCAGTTAGGTAACACAGCAAAACTAAACAAAGTAAACAGCCAGCTGCCGAAGAAGTATCTGTCCACCATGGAGAGTAAGAGGCCCCTACTGAGAGCGTCCCACGAGATGTAAAGCAGTTCTAGAATGTTACTGTATTCTGCGTCTAGACTAGATATGATAGCTGCTACATACAGGATACTCAGCGGGGAGATAAGGAACAGCAGTAGTTTCTGACCCCATCTAGAATACCTGAAATAGATAGTATACATCTGCTGATATGTATGTCCATTACTTTTACTGCTGAGTACAAAGTTTACTATTTATACACAATTTCATGTAGACAAATGTATAGTTAACACATTCCTTTTAATTTGAATAATTTCCTTCTCATTCTTAAAACAAATTTCTGGACATATACTCCAGGAAGCAACACATTCCTTTTAATTTTAATAATTTCCTTCTCATTCTTAAAACAAATTTCTGGATATATACTCCAGGAAGCAACATTCCTTTTAATTTTAATAATTCTTTCAAGTTCTTATATAACTGATTTCTGGAAATGATGATGATGGCAAGTAATTAATCTACTATCACTGATTAATGATGTTGATGGCAAGTTTAAACAAAACTAATTTCAGAAAATGCTAATCTTCATTAAAAAAATTTCATGCTGAATTCAAAATTGTTAAACATAATGTTCCTGTTGTCATATAGATCCGAATGTACATGTATAATAGTATTATGTAATTATTTAAAACAAGAAAGGAAACTAAAGAAAACCCCCTTCACTGGACATGACTTACCACTTGTTGGACGGATGTACAATGACAGACACAGGAACAAGAAGAACAGCTAGAAAGAAAGCCAGCGATATGTTCAGCAGAGCCAATGAAAACAGTACTAGAGACTGAAATATAAGTGTGACCGCCTTCAACAATGCCCAGTCAAACACCAGTCTCTTATCCTCAGCTGTACGCCTGCAATATTAACGAAACATTTAAGACGGTTAGCTCTTTCTTATCTATCTTTACTGCTCTCTACCTGATGTAAAAAATATTAAACTTCTTATTGTACATGTATATCATTTTGCTGAAAAGTTCCCATTTTACCATTTTGCATATTGCTAATTCTATCATGAGTTTTAGCCCTGCAAGGCAATTTCTTGTATAAATTCCTAGAAGCAATGCCAAGATAAACGCATGCCAGTTAATGACTGAAATACTGTTGAAAATAGCATTAAACATACACACACTGCCGGACACCCCTGCTCAAACTTTTAAATAAAATTTTTATTGCAACCCATGAAAGGCCTTTAATTTTTGTTAAATATTTACTTATCAAATGATACTTTATCAAAATTATTATGTCAATTAAAAATGCAATATTTGGTGTTTAGTGACAAACTTGTGAATTTCAAGCTCTCATGTACATAAGAAATCTGTAAATTACCTGGCTACCATTCTCGGAAATAACATTGATGCTGTAAACAAGGCTAAGAATCCATAGAAAATCCCATCCTCTATATTCATTTTGAATGGCACAGCCATGCTGGAGAGGATATCTGGACCCGTATAACACAGTAATGCCATGATGAAACTACTGAGTATTATGGGTAAAATAGTCATCACGCCTACTGGCCTATCATCCTGAAAGTAAAAATCAGTTCAACCTGTATGTACTGGTCACCTCAACCTAACAGTGACTTGGCTAAAGAAGGCTATCCTAATGTGTTCCTAGCCATTTTTATATGGAATATGAACATATCCATCTAATTTAAGTGGCCACTTTTAATTCATCAGTTAGTTGGCTTCTTATTAAACAGATTTGGCTTTAAAAATTTATCTGTATTTGTTGCTTACACACAAGTGATTTTGAGCAAATGTACGAAATCATAACATTCAGAAAACAGTCTTATAGTATAAACCATGACTCACAGTTGAAAGTCACAGAATTAAATAAAACTACCAATTTGCTTACATCAGGTGTAAATATTATGAAGCAGTTGTAACAAGAGTGTGATAACATCGTTAATGATCTGAAACTATGACTTCTTTCTTGGGGGTTTAAGCTGCAAAGTCACCATGACTGTTGCAGTAAAATCACCCAAAACAAAGAAACAATGCCAGCACATTTTTTACATTTTCATGAAGACATACCACATCTAATTCTGTTTCCTCATCAACAAGTTTGTTCAATGATGCTTTGTCCAATTTTTCTTTTTTCTTCTCTCCATCTTTCCCCTCTGATTCAGTCTGGTTATCTTTCTCACTTTCACTGACGTCAGACTGGGATTTTTCTTCCTGACTCAGACCAACCCACAGTGCTATAGCTTACTGTTCAGTAAAGGATATTTACTTTGTGTGTTAACATATAACAAGTCAACTGATGATTGGGGTAGAGAATCAGACTTCTATCTAAGACTTCAACTTTCACTAAAGATGAATTTCTCGTGTCGTTACATAAAAGGTGTTGTATGAGTTTAACTCCTGTTCAAACCATTCTTTTAGGTCACTTTTACAGGCGGTCAGTTTACCCAACAAAAATTCCTGGGAAGAACCAGCTCTAGTTCCCTATCCTTTTTAAGAAACTATCAACTTTCTCATATAAAGAGACATGGTCAGTAGCAGGGTTAGAAGAAAAGTTATTTACCAAGTTTTCAAAGACATACCACTCAGATAAGTGCTTGACTTAATCTGATGTAATTTACTGTGCAAAACAAATTTGATAACAGGCAATAATGACTAACAAAGATTTGCCCTGGAAGAAGTGTAATTCTGTCTTGTAAGTGAACATTAAACAAAAGGATATTTTGACGAGACAGGAGGCACATATGATTGCAAATGGTATCATATAGAGTCCTATAGACACGTATCTCTCTGTTCCTGGTAGAATGTAGAAGAAGAACGACTGATGGAAACGTTCCAGTAAATTATTCAAGCTTCGGAATATACCCTCTACCACTCTGTAAAGTATACAATTAACAATCATTATTTTAATTGAAAAATTTAAAGCTTTTACCTAGATAATCCCTCTCCTCTTGAGATCTAAAATGAACTGTTGTCTATGCTCAGACTTATCTGCCACCTTAACGGTAGTATTGCCTAAGATTAGCACTACGGAATCAATACTAGTTGATCAAGTTGACCCTGCGGGCCGAGTTATATCAATCAACCAGAAGGCTCTGTTCTGATATTTACTTAAAGCACTTCATGATGAGCATAGCTCTTTAACATATCTAGTGTTCTAACTAGATTTTGACAGAATCTTCATTTTCATCACACTATTTCAAATATGATAATCACGAAATACAAAATACACGGATTTGTATTTATAGAAAATTTTAACATGACTCATGATTATTGTCTCTATAAACAGGAGTAGAACAATTATGTTTTACTATGCCATTAACAACACGGGAAACGGTATGCCTTAAATATGATGTCACATTGTGCCGCATGACATTAAATAAATATTTGCTTCGAAAATAATGCTTTTCATTTATTCACTTTTTGTAATCTCTTGTTATGTAAGAATCTAAGTAACATCCTTTTCAGGGTTGTTATCGTCTAATAAACAACTCTTTGTGGTCATGATGCACAGCTATAAACCACTTAGGCCTTCATGGTTAATTACTGCGCATCAGACTCCAAATCATATTTTATTAGAAGATGAACAGTGCTGGAATGGATGTTATTACATAAATATGACAGCTAATGATGCTGTTAATTCAGAAAGTTTTTTTTACAAGCATTTTAAATTATACAAATTCTGAAAAGCTATGAATTTTCCAAAAATTCAGCTGAAGGTGCGCTTTTGGCTACCTACACTACCTGTGCTTGTCTGACATACAACTGAAGATTCTCACCTTCCTGTAACGTCAAGACTAATCCTGCCAGTCTTCTTTCTTCTGATTCCTTCCAATGTCACTGCCTCAATGTGATATCTATAAAACACATTGATAAACCAATGTACATGTAATGTGCTAATAATTGCTGGGAATATGACATTCTGATAAACCAAAAATAGACTAGTTTCTGAAGTCCAGCAAGGGACATAATTTGCATTAAATTCAGTCAAGAGTTACCTTGATTGTTTGCTTGATACACCTTAATAGTTAAGTACAGTTTCAAAGCAATCCCATCAATAGCTACTGTCCATCACAGTAGTTTGCATGCAAAACTTAAACAGAAATTTCTATGTCCAAAAAGGATAATTTGTGTTATATTCAATCAAAAGTTGTCCAACTTGCTATTCTGATACCCCTAAACACATAAGTAAAGTTTCAAATCCATTCAATTGCTGAGATATGTCCATGATAGTAGCTTGCATGCAAAACTTTAATAAAATGTGCAACACCGAGACAAGGGTGACTGCAATAGCCCTCCTTATTCTCCATTATAGTCCAGCTAAAAATGCCACTTATGATACGATAGCAATGTAGGTCAGAAATATAACCTCTAACCTTATACTAGTTTATTTATTCTCAATTGTGAAACAAGTTCTTACAACTGTTCTTACTCTTGAGATTCATTCCAGATGAAATCAACCTTGAAGAGAGAGGGAGGCACTTTGCAATTATTTGTGTCTTGCCTGAGGACACGACTGACACGGCTATGGTAGGGATTGAACATGGAACCCTTCAATATAAACCTATGAATAAATATTACCTATGAAAGAGTCCATGATTTCCTGATGGTAACCCAGAAGCTTGCGCCATCATCATCTTCAGCATGGTTTTAGCTGACTGCTGGTAACCAGCCACTGTCTCCGCCTCCCACTGTGGAACATCTCTCTGTGGAATACAAATTACCTTTACTAATACTATCATACTATGCTTTGACCAAATGATCTAGTATTGATCCTATGCAACCTAGTTTTGAAGAAGTCCGAAAGTACATTATAAACATATATTGCATTATGATTCATGGTTATTACATATAAATATCTAAAGTATGTTAACAATCTAAAAATAATATTTTATTCAATCCACAATGTCTTGCTCCATACAGTAATAAAAAACAAATGTTTACTGGAATAGAGTATATTGAAAACCCGCTTTTCTGTTATACAGTCCAAAAATAAAGGGAGATAATAAAGATACAATGTACATGTATAATGTAAGCGTTTTCTGAGAAAATCTCTAGTTAAGCAGTCAGGACGTTACTTGTTTGTTATATAATTTACAGCACCTAAAGAAGATGTAAAATAAAGTCGAAACATGCTGTGCAAAAATGTGTTGTGATTAATTTTATGTCTTAGCATCACACAGTAATAACAAGAGCTGTCAGTAGGACAGCGCACTTGACTTTTTTCAGTGCTTGCCAATAAAACAAAACTTTGCCAGTTAAAAAAAAACAAGGATGTGTATAAACAAGGGCCACACGTAGCATGATATTAAGTCAAGAGTTATCAAACTTAACTGAATACTACAGCAAAGTTTTAAATTTATACTACAAGTGGTTAATCACATATGTGCAGACTTTAACAAGGAATTTCTAAGTACAAATCAAAAAACATTTTCACAAGGTTATCTTCTCTTGCTTACAGACAGGTGTCATAATGGTACATAAGTATTCCAACTTTCAAAGTAATAACTCAAATGGAAAAGTCAACAAGTGGACAAGAGTGAAAATTTTGAAATTTGAATAAAAAGTCGAAAAGGGTCATAATTCAAATGAAATCCTTGACAGAGTTACTTTCTCCTGCCTGTGCTTGGGAATCAAGATGTTAAACAAGTATTCTAACTTGCAAAGTAATATCTCGAACAGTTTAGTCAAAAAGTGGACTGGTACGAAAAACTTCCCCAAGATTCTTAGTCGATAAAGGACCTTAATTTTTTTTAAATCCTTGACAGAGTTACCTTCTCTTGCCCAAAGATGCAGGGTAATGATATAAACAAACATTCAAAGTTTCAAAGCAATATCTCAAAGGGTTAAGTTAATAAGTTGATTTTACCCATATTCAATGTATTTTCTAAGTCAAAAAGGGGTATAATTCTGTCAAAAACCTTGACAGAGCTATTTACTCTTGTCTCATGATGGAGGTAATGATGATAAACAAGTATGGTAAGTTTCAAAGCAATACTTCTAATGGTTTTGAAATAAAGTGGGGTGGTACAAAAAACTTAACCAAGTTCAAAACACTTTCTAAGTCAAAAAGGGGCATAATTCTGACAAAAACCTTCACAGAGTTATGTACTCTTGTCTGTAGATGGAGGTTATGATGGTTAACAAGTATGGTAAGTTTCAAAGCCATATCTCTTATAGTTTTTAAATAAAGTGGGTGGTACAAAAAACTTAACCAAGCTCAATTCACTTTCAAAGTCAAAAAGGGGCACAATTCTGACAAAAAAATCGACAGAGTTATGTACTCTTGTCTGTAGATGGAGGTTATGATGGTAAACAAGTCATGGAATGTCTTGAAAGCCATAACTCTAATAGTTTTGCAAATAAAGGGGGTGGTAACTAAAAAATTAACCAAGGTGTGACTCCCATGCTGAGGCGAGTAGGATAGCTCCCCTTTTCTTTGAAAAGTCGACTAAAAATACAAAGTTTCAATGTCCAATCAGTAGTAGTTAACATTTTTTAAGCATATTACTTACACTGTTATGCAACATCACCTCTGCATTATTTTTATGACACAGTCTGACCACAAGGTTCACCAGATCCAGGTTGGGAAGCTGTCCATTCAGCCCCTCTATCTTGACATTGAAATACTTGATATTTGCATCTGGGACCTCAAGGTTCAGGGCTGCCTGTATCTGGCCACTTCTTCCTGGCATCTCTCCTGGCTTTATATCTACCAAAGGAAGCAAGAATGAATGTGAGAAGTTGCTTACGGTAACTGACAACAAGTTCACATAAGCTGATCTGTTTTTTAATATGCCCCGGATTTTGAGTAAATACATCACTTTCAAAGATCTTAAAAAACCCCGAAATTTTCTTCAGTTGTACCAGTTTAAAGCTGCTCACTCTCAGTTGCCGTTGAAAAAAATAAAATTTTCGAAAATGACATACTAAAACATAGATATAAAACTAAAGGCTAGAATCAACAATACTGTAGAAGTAAAAATCTAGGTAGGAATTTGCAAAAATAGATTGGAAATGCTGGTTTTTAAGGCACTGCTACACTTTATGTTTATATTAGATTTTCAAAAGTGTTTCGACACTTTATTTGGAAGCGTATTATTTCAAATCTACAGATATATATGACAGGAATTTATACTGGGAACTTTTTATATGACTACATGTTCTAAAATATGTTACTGTCATACAGTTTGAAGAACTTTATTTTTTTACCAAAATCTGAGATTCCCACAGTTTCTGGAAAAAAACAGTACTAGAACCCTAGCCTCCGTAAGAAACTGCCAACTTTCTCACATACATGTAGAGTCATGGTTGTTAACAGGGCTCTAACCCACGACCCTCAATCAATGAGAGGTTACAGTGATTTCAAGTCATCGACATGAACTTTTTCTTCAGTATCCCTTTACATGTATACTGGAGAACTGCTCACCAACTATGGGCACATTATTACAAACTTATATTATATGACACTATCACATGTTGCTAATTGAAGAGTTATCCAGCTGCACAAGACAACCAGTTTTCGTAATGGGCCACTCATAATTTCCATCAGGACAGCCGCATTTTTTTAACCCAGTCCAAACATAATATTTTGTCAACATTATCAAATCTTACAATCACTCTGGAAATGATGGTATCCATCCAACCATGCCTGCATACCAATCTGCTCATGATCTGTTACCAAGAATATGATGTCCTTGCTCCAATATGGCTGACCTACAAATGAAAATGAGCTTCCTGAATGAAACATAGGACTGACTGCAAAACTGTTGTAAATGTAATAAGTAATGATAGGGAGATAGTACATTCTTGCATACCAGATGGGGATATCTGCAGTTTTCACCCGTGCTGGAAAATCTCATCTTACACACCCCCCCCCCTCCGTTTAAGGCATTATAAGAAATGTTTATAAGCAATGTGATGTCACTTTCCCATACATAGCACCTAAAGAACATTTGTTTTTATATTAAAATGCATCACTCCGATAAGTTTGTCTTAAATCCCTATTTATAGTGAAGCTAAGGCCAGAACAAGTTCTTCCATGCAAAACTTGGTTCAGATGGAAAATGTCACTTGGTAATTATATGGGAACCCTGCAGAGCCTGTCCAAGGCATAGCATGTCAGACCCTACTGTTTCAAGCGGTATACTCCCGGATCTTATTGAAAAATCATTCCTGTGGGAGGTGCCATTCGACCTAGTTAGCATTATGAAAATTGACCTTAACCCAGAATGTAAACAAATTATCGACTGGTTTTCCAATTTGTACACTGACTTTATCAGTATCTCCGCTAAATCAGCTAAATCATATACCGTCTGCTTCCAGGTCAGTTTTTCGCACTTCCATGATGGGGATTATAACTGTTAATTGGTGTCTGTACCCATCAGGGTCATTACGTAATGGATAATGGCTAAGTAGGCAGAGTGTTAAATCCTAGTCCATAAAATTTATTAATCACAGGATGTAAACGATCGGACAAAAGGTACAAAACAAGGCTAGAAAAAAATAGTATTAACTATTACCTGGCAATCTTTCTACATGGATTTTCATTTTCTATTCACAGTATAAGAATTCATGATTACCAAGCTAATACTTAAGATATATTTTTATTTCTATATGCATATTTATAAATCCTACTTTCACTTTACTGATAATTATATTGTGAACAGAAAGTGAAAGTAGATTTAATAAAAAACACTATGATTTAAAACAACATGTTTCAGGCAGCTTTTCAATGCCATTTGTGACTTGATTAGCTTGAAGTGCATGCAAGCGTTATAATCTCCCCACAAAAATTATTAATCTCCCTCACTCCTTTAGGACAAACCCCTCATTTCGATCAAAAATGGTTCACAGGTATGCAAGTCATTTAATTTTCCTATATAGCTTTTTAAATAATTTAATTGTATGTATGTCCTAATATACATTGTTCATCTCAGACATGTTTCAAACATACACATGTGTATGTAGTTGGTTTCGGTGTAATATAAAATAATTGGGCACCAAAAGTGATATTTTCACCAGCACCAGGGAAAATAACTACTTTTGGTTCTCACTAGTGAAATTAACTTAATTTTACATCAAAGCCAACAATTTTTATGTTTATTTTATGTTTTGAACTCTACTTTTTGGAGATTGTTTTTGAAAATCATGGCATATGTCATCAAAAGCATAGCACATATGACATCATTTTAATGATGTCATTGTTGTACAGTTTCAAGCATTCATTAGGCTTCGTTAACTTTTCAACTTTAAACTGGGTAAATGATTTTGATAATTTCACTGAGTGAACAGTGAGTTTGTCAGGTAATAATCCATCCATATATTTCGCTAAACCACTGAAAAACAAAATAGACTAAACTATCACTGAAGGTGATGAATACCCCCCGAACACCCCACTGACACAGTATTCAAAATTTATGTAATATTTGATGCTTTGATTATTGGACCTGCACAACTTAAGGCTTCTGCGGGTTTGCAGATTAAAAGCCCACAAGATTTTACTATCTCAAGCCTGTAACTTTGACCTAGTGACCCAAAACCTAACCATGCACAACCAGGCATGGTGCTTATCACTTTTATGAAGTATCATTTAATTCTGACCAGGGGTTTTTGAGATTTAACGTCCACTAGATTTTACCATCTCGAGCCCTTGTGACCTTGACCTTTGACCTAGAGACCCGAAACCTGGATCATGTACAACTAGGCATTGTACTTATCACTTGTTTGAAGTATCATTTAATTCTGACCAGGAGTTTTGGAGATTTAGCGTCCACTAGATTTTACTATCTCGAGCCCCTGTGACCTTCAACCTAGAGACCCGAAACCTGGACCATGCACAACTTGGCATTGTACTTATCACTTGTTGAAAGTATCATTTAATTCTGACCAGGGGTTGTGGAGATTTAACGTCCACAAGATTTTACCATCTCGAGCCCCTGTGACCTTGACCTTTGACCTAGAGACCCGAAACCTGGACCATGCACAACTAGGCATTGTACTTATCACTTGTGTAAAGTATCATCAAATTCTGACCAGGGGTTTTTGAGATTTAGCGTCCAGAAGATTTTACTATCCCAAGCCCCTGTGACCTTAACCTTTGACCTAGAGACCCGAAACCTAGACCATGCACAACTAGGCATTGTACTTATCACTTGTGTGAAGTATAATTTTATTCTGACCAGGGGTTTTGGAGATTTAGCGTCCACAAGTTTTTACTATCCCAAGCCCTTGTGACCTTAACCTTTGACCTAGAGACCCAAAACCTTGACCATGCACAACTAGACATTGAATTTATCACATGTGTAAAGTATCATTTAATTCTGACTAGGGGTTTTTGAATTTAGATCCACAAGATTTTCTATCCCAAGCTCCGTCACCTTAACCTTTGCCTAGAGACCTGAAACGACCATGCACAGACTAGGCATACTTGTGTGAAGAATCATTAAATTTGACGACGGTATTATAGACAGTCTACAGACAGACGGACGGACAGACAGACAAGCTGAATCCAGTATATCTCCCCCCTTACACTTTGTGTTCGGGGGGTATAAAAATAAAAACAACAGATGCAAGCAGCTTACGCATGAAGTATTTTGCCAGTCCAAGCATTACAACAATGCCGCCATATGTCTGTGGTAGATCAGAGGTTTTTGCCCGGAATGGTGCAGACAACACCACTGCCTCAGTGCTTGCTGCACGTCTTGCTCGCAATATCCCATACACATTCTGGCCTGGAACAAGCTAATCAATGCCAAGTAATAAATCAAGTAGTCATTTTTTTTAAAGTTTTTGTGAAAAAGAAGATTTTTCTGCGCAAAATGTAAACTGTACCAGGTATTTGTAATGTTATAACTTATTGTTTCTCATGCATGGCTTTAAAATTGTGCCCTGTATTTTCTCTGTATCAATCAGTGTATCCATTTGTATTGTGCATTTACAATCTATAGAGGTACAGCTGAAATGAGTAATAAGATGTTTTTAACTGTAATTAAGAAATTACCTGTCCCCTGAACATCTGCAATGGATAATTTACAGTGTAGTTTTGTATATAGGTATCGAGTCCAAGTTCCTGGAACTTCTGAAACAACCAGTTCCTCGGCACATTCCTTTAACAGAAACACATTAATGGTGATGTGAATTTAAGATTATTAAATACAATTTAACCCTTACCCTGCTTAAACCATAATGATTTTACAATAAGTGCAGATCATGATCAAGCTGCATGTCTATGTGTATCTAGTCAGTAAATTTTCAGAGGGCAGTTAATGGCATCACTTAAATTGTAAGAATGCCAAGTCATTTTAGAAATATAGAAGCACAAGTATTGGTGAGGTTCAAGTTCTATAAGAGGTGTAAAACAGTGGTGTGTCCTGTGTAGATTTAGAAATGAAGACACACAAGACTCTGAAGGAGCCATACCTTTTATCTTTCTTCAGTTCACTTCTAATCTCTGTTATATAGTTGTCTGCACTTTCCTCAAAGAAAAACCCGCTCTCAACCACACCTAGAATGGTCCACATTTTAAATTGGTCATAATAATACAGTTTTCTTTCAAAATACATTTTGCAAATAAAAATGTCAAAGACAAAGTGAATCACCTACATACGGGTTTATATTCCTGAGTTGTTTATTTCACTATTTTCATTATGCGAGGGAGCACTATTTTATAGATTATCATTGTTCGCTAGTTATTTTAGTAAGTTTGAAAAATTCGTAAAGTGCTTTACTTGTGAAAATAAAAGCCTCGTGAAAAATAGACTTTTACATTACTGTATCTTACAGCTAGAAAATCAGTACAGAAGCATACTGAATATATGAAAAAATATGCTCACTACACTATCACTTTTCCAATCCCCCTTGTGCACGCTGCGGAGAAGGCACAGAGATGTCATGGAAGTAGGACTTAATATATAGTCAGACTTTGACTAGTCACTACTGCATTGGTCCTGTCAGACTAACACGAGGGTGTGTGTGGGGTGTGGCTCTAAGAGGTCACCACTAATATGGCTCTGTTGCAAACCATCTGGCTGAACAACAAGGGATGGAAACTTCACCTTGAGCACAATGAGGAAGATGTCTGACAGCAGCTTGAACCAACCTTTTCAACAGATATTGTCTTTGTTCTTAACATATATAGAGCTTGGTTCCAGAAACATGATGATAGACAGTGTGCCAAGACCCACCCTAGCCCAAGTTTGCCAGCAGGGAATGGGATGATATTCTGGGACACATGGCACAGCCAGCACGCAATATAAATAAATACAAATTTTGATTTAAAATTCTACATTATCACTTAAATTTTGGTTTACTCAATTCCAAGGAGAACATTGAATTTTAGAAAAATAAGGGAAGCTTTCTGGCAACACTCTTACCATTTAGAAACAGCTTGAACAAGAGCTGACCCTAGTAAGTGACAAATGCCCCCAAAAGAGGTATCTCACAGTCTGTGCCCTCTCCAAGTGCTCAACAATTGTGCCATGTAATTTTAAAATCCTTCCATGTATGACAGAGTTACAATGTATACAGGACTCCATTACTTTTAAACTCTAAGTGTGACCTTGACTTTTTAGGTTGATCTTACATGCAACACGTCATCTTGATGTGCTCAACATTTGTGGCAAGTTATTTCAAAATCCTTCAAATCGATGCATGACAAAATTACAGTCCTGACACAAATGTATGCACAGAAACAGGATTCCAATACCTTTAAACCTTACTAGTGTGACCTTGAAGGTAGGGACATGGTTCTTGTACACAACATGCCGTCTTGATCTACTGAACATTTGTGCCAAGTTATTTCATAATCAATGCATGACAAAGTTACAGTCCGAACACGAATGTGTGCATATGGCTGGATTCCAATACCTTTAAACCCTAAGTGTGACCTAGACCTGGAAGGTAGGGACATGGGTCTTTCATGCGACACATTGTCTTGATGTGCTGAACATTTGTGCCAAGTTTTTTCAAAATGCTTCAATGCATGACAAAGTAACAGTCCAAACATGAATGTGTGCATATAGCTGGATTCCATTACCTTTAAACCCTAAGTGTGATCTTGACATTGAAGGAAGGGACATGGGTCTTTCATGTGACACTTCGTCTTGATGTGCTGAACATATGTGCAAAGTTATTTCAAAATCCTTCAATGCATGACAAGTTCGTCCTGACACAAATGATTGCACAGAAACAGGATTCCATTACCTTTAAACCTTACTAGTGTGACCTTGAAGGTAGGGACGTGGGTCTTGCAAACATAAAATGTAAGGGCAGACGTACAGACAGGCTGACTGTGCGTTTTAATATGCCCCTCTTGGGGCGCATAAAAAACAACTGATTTACCTGGTAGAAGAGCATTTTCCGAGAAATATGTTTTTGCATTGAGTGGTGGGTAAGCCAGAGCCAGGAACCAGATCACTCCAACAACATAACAAGTTGCACACAGAATGTTGTTATATTTTGTGACAGCTGCCACAAACTTCTGTCTTGACTTTGGATTAGAAAGCAATCCCATTGTCTTGCCTAAAACAGAATAAATTTATTTAGTTAAAATATGTTTTTACATCGAGTGGTGGGTAAGCCAGGACCAGGCACCAGATCACTCCAACAACGTAAGAAGTTGCACACAGAATGTTGTTATATTTTGTGACAGCAATCCAATTGCCTTGCCTAAAACAGAATAAATGTATCTAGTAACCTTTCTGAAATCTACAAAATGTTGATGTCAGTTTCAAGTTGCTGACAACATAATTTATGAAGGTTCGTTATACTAAAAATTTGAGTATAACCTACAGTAAACCCATTTATATGCCCCTGGTGGCATAACATTTTTTACCCGTGGGGCGTAAAATGCTCCTCATAATATTGTTGGAAATATAACGTGGGTTGCATCCTATGGGTGTGTGTGTTGTATATAATAATAATTTGCCAGTCTAGCTGTTTATCCGATTACTATTCAACTACAGTATTAATCTAAACAAAACATTTCAAACTCTAATTTTACTTCTTATTGCAGCATTTGGTTATTTGAAATCCGCTTTTAATAAGCTAGTTGTTGTTTTTTTCCCGTGTTGATGCGTATCATATTACCTTTAAATTAACCTTACCTGTCGATTAAAAATTTATTAATTTTAAGAGTTACCTCCCTTGGTGTCCGGACTAAATGACGGTACCGGTATCGGTATCCACCGGTATCGACGGTACTGTTGTATATTTTAAACCGCTGATTTTATCAATAACGACTGGGAATGTATAGCTGAATTTTTCAGGTTTTAATACTTCCAAAGATTCTATTATTTATGTTTTGAAGGTTATTTAATTTGACATCAGTTATAGGGTATGTCCCTTTAACTGAACATTATGGCCCGACGTGAAGGGTTAAAAAGTTAAAGACTGTCAGGTTATTCAAGTTCGTATCATATATTAGGGCTTTATCTTTAGAACCGGTTTCCCATATGACCAACGCCCCCAGAAGAGGTTAGTTATTTTAGGTTTCGGGGGATAGTGCAAGATACAGAAAGCGTCCCAATTCCAGACACACCCCTGGTTCTTAAACATGTCGGGTGTATAGCACACATGGGACCTCGGTTTTAGTCTCATCCGAAAGACTGTTAGTAATTTCAGTTGGTCAGCGCCGGGAATCGAACCCGCTACCCCAAAGATTACAAGTCTCGTGCTCTACCGATTGAGCTAACCGCCTTCTCGTTTCTCCCCAAGTCATTTCATATATGTGTTTATTACCCTTCCACGCAATTTGTGGTCTTCTGATTGGTCAACGATCCGTAAATATATATATTGATTAAACGTGAGACACTACGTCAATGTGTAAGTCCGGGCTGATTTGAAACGTCACGCAGTGACATTGAGGTATCATAAGGGGATTTGAAGTTCTGCTTACCGTCAGTCGTTAAATAATTAAAACATAAACGGGATCTTTCAACATTTAAGAAAGGGAAGGGTAATGAATTTGTTAATTGTTTTATTTGACGCGATATATGGGGATATATTACCCGCATCGACATAATATTACTCTCGACTAACGGCTCAGGTAATATAAGTCTAGGTGGGTAACATATCCCCATAAACTACTTAAAAAACCAAATAACATATAATATCTCGAATCTCATTTAATAAAAGAATAAACAACGTCATTTAATCTGAAATTTTATTTTGACGATACAAATGTACCAGTGAAGTAATAATCGTGGGCTATTTGTGTGTTTTCCCTTTCTTTACTTTTTTCTTTAAACAAATATATTGACCTTTCTGTTTTGCATTGTATAGTTTCAACGTCAAATAAAACCTATAGTTCTATTCCAATATTTATATAAGGTATATTCAGATTTGCACAGCCATCTTGCCATTTTATTCATAAACATTCATATTGGAGAGGACCGGTACCTAATGTTGCTATAACTCGTGACACAATCCATTTGTTTAATGTATTTGATATGTTTAAGTGTTCTTGTACATAGAACAATATACTAAATTATTATTAATTTTAAATCATCATTCAAGGTGAACATGTTTCATTTTGTGTGCCCCTCTGTTATAAGGAGTTATTTTCCTTGTAGAAAATATGTCTGTTTAACACAGTGACAATGTCCTGAGCAACTTCCTATGCTGGCTACCTGATTATTCCATTTTAAATATGTTTAAATGAAACGGAGTGTCTCTATTTAAAATAAATAGATAGACTTACCCGCACTTAATTAGCCATTTAAAATTAGTGTGTCGTGGTAAACATTACTCTACTCTTCCAAAGAAAGGTATTTTACATTTTCAGTGCTTTAGTGTTACAAGTATTTTACCGAGGACACAAAACAATCTCGATGGCCACGGACTGTCCCAAAAATGCATCAACATGTTTAATGAGAACGTGTCCGTGATAAACGCTAGTAGTGCTTACATATCTGGAACTGTCAGAATTCACTCCAGCAGACGGTATTAACGAAGGTATTGTGCTTAGTTATGGTCTACATCTAAGTTACAAGGTAGCAGCAGTTCACGCAACAAAATCCTACTAAGACAAAAATGGCCTACATTTCACAAAAATTTGGTAGTGACGTACCTAATTTAGATGTTACGTAAACGCTAGATGGACCGTGTAGTAAACTTCATAAAATGGCCGCCTTGGTCGGACGTGCGTCGAAAGAAACACTTTTAAAAGTGTCAAATGCTACACAGAAGCAAAATGTAAGTTTTTGTGGTACTTAAAAAACATAATAAGATATATGACTACATGTTTTCTCACATATTCTGATAAGCTTTTGCATACTTAGAAAGATTTCCCCGTTTGAACGTTTGCCCTTGAACAGTTGAAGCAGGTTTTTTCGCTTCCGAATATTCGGTTATATAAAATACGTGAATACGTAATAAGAGTCATTGAAAAAGGTAAAATGTCTGTTTTCTTTTCAATCTTACTACATTAGGAGAATGTTAGGCCGATAATACATCTACAGTAGCCTTATTCATATAGTGTTGTGGTGTGAGGCTGTGAGCATTCCACAATTTTACCACAAAGGATAATTTACGGACAAATTGGTAGCCTCGGATACCGTTGTACCGGTGGGATAAGAATACAATGGCCCCATGACGCATTTTAAAGATAAGCATAACAAGGAATATATTTACCACGTTAAAATGAAGGACCCTTCTCTAAAATGCCATCATTGTCAATAAAAATTAAAATCTTGCATGTATCTTGAAAGGCAGTGGCTAGAGTTATGGTATCGTAACTGTAGCCTCCCAGTCTATAGTTACGGAAGCAAAACCCTATGAGGAAATTCTAGAGTTATGGAATATTATATAATCATCCGTGTTTCTGTAATATATGCCTGATCAGGGGTTTTTCGGGTTGTCAGACTATTCCCCCCCAAGACAGTTCCTCCCAAGACGTTTCCTCCCAAGACTTTTCCCCCCCAAAATGGGGGTGAAATGTCTAGCAATATGAAGACTTTTCCCCCAATATATTTCAATACTTATAATAAATAAAAGAAATGTTTAAAATATAAATGAATGAATATTTTTATAAAGATATTCTTTGAAGCAAATGAACATATTTGTGTAACTTGTATCATAATGATTATTTTGATGTAAACAGTATGATGCACCCATGTGTGATAAGTCATGTAAGATTATTTTTCCTTATGAAATTGAAAAGTGTGTACATTAAAACTACATTTGAGTAAAACTTAAAAGATAACGGTATTGGAATGATGATAATAATATGATAATAAAGTGAGTGTTATATTATGATATTCAAATTCAGACATAAAAAAAAATAATTTCATACCATCATATTGAAAACTTTGTCTGAAAATAACATATATATAAGTCCAAATTCCGCACATATGATGCACATAAAAGCAAGCAATAAAATTTTGTTTAAATTATAATAATGGCATTTACCATACATCAATCAGTTACACTGAAATTGTCTTTTACACCCCAGCATTCTCAGTACAATGTTGCTACAAACATTTGATACTTAACCATGATTAATTGATTGATATGGCCCTTAATTGAGCTTTAACACCTTTTAAGGTGTTTTGCAATCAACAATTAATCACCCTTGATTAATAACCAATAAGTTTAAGTACTGGTTTGTTGTCCATTGATTAAAATCAAAGGTGATCATTTTTAAAATTTGCTTTTGGAATAACATATTAAAATAAAATTCATTTTGATGCAAAATCTTTTTAAAACCTGTTTAAATGTAATAATTATAATGTTCATTATCTTATTGTGTCTCATTTTTTACACACTGTAACATTTTTGTCAAATGTGCACATTCATATATGCCATAATGAATTTGAAAACTTGCTTGTACATCAAATAGGAATGAAATACGGGTTTAGAGAGGTGGTCGAGTGGTTAATGCTCTTGACTACCAATCCGGAGTTCCCTGTTTGAATCCCGACTGGGAATTTCAGTGTTTCCCACCCATCTAGAGATGAGGTGGTTAGAAACCCAGAAGCAGTCTCACATGTATCGGTGTTATACACCGGGCATGTAAAAGAACCAAGGACACTATTCGTAAAAGAGCTAGTGTCTGCATTTGTCTCTCTGCAACCTGCGTCTGTCAGGAGAATGGCAAGTTCAACCAGGAAGATATCCCAGGGTTGGCTGGGACTTAAAACAATCAAAGGAAAAGTACTCTTTTAAGTCCCAGGATCACTTTGAATTTACTAATACAATAAAATAAATGTTATTGATGGGATAAGCATAGAACCACTCTGAAACAATGTTGACTGTAAATGACATATGCCTTCATTTGTATTCAAGTTGTTACTTTAATTAGATTATATATCTTTGTTTCAAGTTTAATATATTAAAAAATACCTTAATTTGTTGTGCCTATGTTATTTTTGTTTGTCTTTGGTGTTGACATGTTAATATGAAGTAAATTAATAAATATAAAATATGCAACTTGTAGACACTCTCAAAAGTGTGGATAAAATGAAATTAAGCTTAAAATTTATTAAAATGTGAAGCATATTTTTGAATAGAACAAATTCCACTTATTTTAAAAAGTAAGTTGCTGTCTTTATAGTAAATTAGATAATATTTTATAATCCAATTAACACCTAAGCATGCTAAGTGATGTCAATCACTGCCATTCAAAAGGTGTTGATTAAATCACAGCCTTTCATAAATAAACAGGTAGGCATTCTAATGTACTGAAAATTTAAAACTAAAATTTTGAAATTTATTCACTGTTCATACAGTTAGAAACATTTTTTAACATGTTTAAAGCAATATAACATTCTTTGTTAAACTCTATTGTGTCTTTAGTCAAATAATAAATGTTTTTGATTACTAGTATATGAACACATGCAGACACTTTTTCAGATCAAATATTTAAGAAAATGTATATATCTATCTTCTACAAAAGTTTTCCCGTTATATTTCATTCTATATAATAGCTTATTGTTCTAGTTTTACAAAAGACGTATGATTCTTATTTCATCTTCTGAACAAATAGCGTATTTATAAAGTCCTATTATAACTTATATTAAGTTCTCTTAATAAGTCTGCAAAATAGAACAGTAAAATCTTACTCAAAAGTATCAAGTTAGTATCATGAAACCATTTTGTAACATGAAAATTATTTCTCCTCTGATGAATAATTGCTTTAAAAACCACAGTTAGACAATAACAGAAAATAACTGTCATAATTTAAAAATTAGTGTGACGTTACTGCACTAGGAAATATGTGTTAGAAGTTATTTAAACATTTAAAATATTATTGACAGTTTCAAAAACAATTTAAACCTTAAATACATAATATATCACTGTAATTAAGTGAATTGAAAATTGGGGGGAAAGTCTTGGGAGGAACGCCTAGGGGGAAAAGTCTTGGGAGGAAACGTCTTGGGGGAAAAGTCTAGGGGAGGAAAAGACTTGGGGGGGAAAAGTCTGGAATTCGGTTTTTCGGGGCCGAAATTCGGACCCATTCCCCTCCAAAATGAATATATATTTTCCCCCATTTTTGACAAAAAATTCCCCTCAAAATGTTGAAAAATTGGCCAGATTTGTTATAAAAACACAAGATTTCGTGTAAATTAAAACGTTTCATAATCATTTCTTGCAACTTTCGAAAACCTTGCATGAGAAATAGTCGGCTGAAAATCGCCGATTTTTCGTTTGTCACCTATTTTCGTGACCCTGATTTTTGTTATTTTTTCAACGAAAACGGTGTTCCAAAAATTAAAAAAGATACTAATACAATGTTTTCAATTGAAAATAGCAGTATTACTTATTATTCGCGTGTCTTTTAACACCAATGCTGCTAAAAAGTAAGTTATGTTCCTGACACCAGTATTTTTTTTATAAAATTTGGTTATGTTAAATTTTTATGTCTTCTCTTTATTTTGGCAAAAGAATAATGTCATTTACATGCTTGATAGTTTTGGTTCCTTATTACATTTCACATTTTATACATTTTCTCAAAAAATCCCCTTTTCTGGCAAAATGACTAAAAATTCCCCTCCCGAGGGGCCCCGCCACCTTTCCCCTCAGACTGAAAAAAAACACTGCTGATAATGTGATATAAATGTATTATTTAACAATTAATTACAAAAACATATTCTAATTATCCTCTACATCATACATTGCAAAAGCTTTGCTTTGATAATTGTCTTACTACAACTAAACGCTCAATCAATACATGAAGATGACAACGATAATTCCGTAATATATTAGCAATGTTTAACATCTAACCCAAAATGGCGTCTGCGAAGCTGTCGTATTAACCACAGCTCAGTTTATCCGCAAGTTAAGGTAAAATAATACATTTATATTACATTATCAGGCATTTATTACAGCCTTAGTTTTCATTACCCCGAGAGTGTAAATGTGGTTCTGTATTGTCCTATTCCTTGTTTTTCAGGTAAGACTTCTGTCCTTCAAGAGCATGTCAGCAGGGAAGAAAGTGGTAAGTTACTAAGTAAACTATACTGAACTTGTCAATCTGTAAAGTTGCTTTTCTTTTTAATGTAAGAATTTTCATAGAACCGGTACATGATAATCTATGTAATATTGGAGTGCAAAATTATCATATGTAGCATAGCTCAGTCATGGCCAGTTGGAAGAATGTCTGTTCAAGTGCTGTACATTGTATTTGCAAAGTTGTAACAGGAAAAAAAAAGCAGGAAAGTGTTTCACAAGAGTACCTGTTACTTGGTGTGTTGCTTGAAAAACAAATCAATTCATGAATGTCACTGTCATGTTGCCCATGTTGAATTAAGCTCATGTACCTGTTATCTTAAAATAAAACATTTTTCAACAATTCTTTATTTTATTTGAATGTCTAGGCATTAGGGGCTGCAGGTGCAGCAGCAGCAGGAGGTGTAAGCTTCCTGGTGGCATTGAACTCCTCAGTACAGGCAGCTGACCTTGTCCTTCATCCACCCAAGTATCCTTGGTACCATAGGAGTTACTTCAGATCATACGATCATGACTCGTAAGTTAGCTTTAAATTTACAGTACTGTAACTAAAATACTTGATATAATATGCCTTTAGGCCTTAAAACAACCAGAATTAAAATAGATACTTTGGTAGGATGTTAAAATTCTGTCAGAACATAATAAGCAATACCTTTTCCAGTTTATTAAATGATAAGAATTCTGTGAAAGTCTTTATATTCACAAGTTGTTTTATGTGATTTTCTATTTATTTGTGAGTTTTTTTAATCCGCAAGTGAGCACTACTTTATATACAATTATTGTATGCTTGTTATTTTAGCGACTTTGGTGAATTCGAAAAGTGCTTCATTTGTGAATATTAGCTAAAATAAAAACCTTGCAAAAAACATTGACTTCTATAGTATCAACAATTATTTGTTGAGGGTTTTTATTCAAGACTTCACAAATGTCTGGCACTAAAATATGTTTTATAAGTTTGATGCAGGGGCCTAAAAGGGGGGCCAAAAGAAAAAAAAACCCCCCCCCCCCAAAAAACCCCCCCCCCTTAAAAAAAAAAAAAAAAAAATTTACCCAAAAAAAAAAAAAAAAAAAAAAAAAAAAAAAAAAAAAAAAAAAAAAAAAAAACCCACAAAAAAACCCCCCCCCCCCCCAACCACAAAAAAAAAAAAAAAAAAAAAAAAAAAAAAAAAAAAAAAAAAAAAAAAAAAAAAAAAAAAAAAAAAAAAAAAAAAAAAAAAAAAAAAAAAAAAAAAAAAAAAAAAAAAAAAAAAAAAAAAAAAAAAAAAAAAAAAAAACCAAAATAAAAAAAAAAAAAAAAAATAATAAAAAAAAAAAAAAAAAAAAAAAAAAAAAAAAAAAAAAAAAAAAAAAAAAAAACCCCACCCCCCCCCCCCCCCCCAAAAACCCCCACCCCCCCCCCCCCCCCCCCCCCCCCCCCCCCCCCCCTTGATGTATTATTACTTTACCATTGTAGAGCACAATATCTAGCTGGCTTAACAAGTGTACTGCATTTGTAATTCTCGAAATATGTTTGTTTTGATGTGTTTCAAAACAAATCTTTACATTTAATTACATTTTACACTTGCCAAGACATATAAGCTCATTTAGAAATAAGAGAGCTCAAGACTTCTAGAGTAGCAGCAGAAATGTTCAAAACAATCATGTTAAGATTATTGTTTTGAGATTCTAATAGTCTAGCATCTAGATACTTGGGAACACTGATCTAATCTGTTAAATACAGATCTCACTCTTTTGTTTTTATGATTCAGGATACGACGCGGTTTCGAGGTGTACAAGCAGGTTTGTGCTGCATGTCACAGCATGCAGTATCTTACATACAGGGAAATGGTTGGAGTAATCTATGATGAAGCAGAGGCAAAAGTAGAAGCTGCTGAGGTAGTCTATCCTATCACCCTGTTTTAGAGATGTTTTTCATTTTCCTGTATGAATATAGGGCTAAATTTTCCCTGTTAAAGATTTTCTTCAAACTTGGCATGTTTTCTGAAAATCACATTTGAAACAGAACTCTGATATAAATATCATAGGTCACCAGCCTTGATTTTGAATTATCTGCCCTTGAAATTAAGAAAATACAACAAAAAGCTGTGTTGAAGGGCAGATAATTCAACATCAAGGATTTTAAGATATGTGGTTTTCAGCATTTCACCAAGGGCAAGGCAAAAGTTTACATTTAGTCTTAAATATAACATCAAAATACTAGCTCAATGCCCAGTTAGTTACGTGTATATGATATGCTTATTGGCAGCTACTGCAAACTTTTTTCCATTCTGTTATAGAGTATTATAACTGATGGACCGAATAGTGAGGGTTTGATGTTCACGAGACCTGGTAAACTGGCAGACAGGCTGCCAAGCCCATATCCCAATGATGAGGCAGCTAGAGCAGCAAACAATGGAGCACTGCCACCAGATCTTACATATATTGTACGAGCCAGAGAGGGAGGCGAGGTATGATAAAATTATACATTGATGGTGTGAACAAATTTTCAGACAAGATATTGAGGACAATTTTTTAAATCATTCATATTATCTCGGGGTTTTAGGACTTGCTGTCCTTGAATTGTTGAATGTCAGTAACTCAGTATGTTCCACATATATTCATTCAAACTCAAATCTTGTTACAGTTATTTATAGAAAGGATGTTTCTTGTAATCAATCACATATCTATCCACTTATTGTGGATTGATGAATTAACACTTGCAATTCTTTTTCTTGCATTGTTCAGTGTTTTGAACAATGATAGCCATTGCAATTTGCATTTACCTGTATTAGCTCACCTGAGCATGAAGTGCTCAAAGGTGAGCTATTGTGATGAACAGTTGTCTGACGTCTGTCTGTTTTCTGTCTGTCTGTCTGTTCACATTAAATAAGGAAAATTGGTCACGCTGTTTGTCTCAATATCTGGGCAGAGTTTAAAACTGGGCCATTTGGGGTAAAAAAAAAACAGGTCACCAGGTCAAATAATAGAACAACTTAAGGAACACTCGATAAGGCACATTTGATCATCGATTAACATGAAAATTTATCGGAATGTATGTATTGATGGTCTATTAGCCAAGTTAAAAACTAGGTCATATTTGGTCAAAACTTTGTCACAAGGTCAAATAATAGAGAAACCTTGTGACACTCAAAAATGCACATTTTGTACCCAGATGTCATCAAAATCAGTCAGAATGTTGTTTTTGATAAACTCTGTCAAGTTTGAATCTAGGTCATTTGGGGTTTAAAAACTAGGATACACGGTCCCTAGGTTAAGAATTGACCTCATACAGGAATTCACTTGTTTTACATACACTTTTATGGTAAAAAACTTCGGACACATTTTGAAACAAACTTGGGTACTTGGATAGCAATATGTGAGTTCACATCAGGATGTTAGTTTGATATGTTTGTTACCTTAGTGTGAAGAGCAATGGTACTCGGGTGGGTGATATAAATTATTGTCAACATGACTTCTGTATTCAGTTTTGCACTTAGATATATTTTGTTTTCTTCCATTATTTCAGGACTATATATTCTCTTTATTGACCGGGTACAAAGATGCCCCAGCTGGTATGAGCCTAGGAGAGGGTCAGTACTACAATCCATACTTCCTCGGAGGCTCTATAAGCATGGCACAAGCACTGTACAATGAAATCATTGAATATCAGGATGGTAAGCATGTTTAAAAGCTCAGTTCAACAATCTTGGCAATGCCCTGCTTTCAAAGCTGTCCGATTAAATCTTTATTAAACTGTTTAAAGAAAGCTCCTCCTCCATTGTCGAATGGTTTGGAGTCCCTGGCTTGAAAACACTGTAATCTCTCGTAGGTTGAGGGTTCAAGCCCTGCTAAAGGCGTGTCTGCAAAAGGCATGACTCTTTATTTGGGAAAGTTTGCACTTTTTAACAGAGGATAGGAGGAATGGGCTGTCAACTCCTACAGAAACAACAGGTATATCTTGCTACGCTAAAAGGACGTGTGAATTTTACAATATTTTTGCTTAAGACTGAATTAAGTATTTCCAAGGTAGTAAGTAAGGAGTTGCAAGTTTACTAATCTTGTACGTGTAGTTTTAAGACTATCAAATGGACAAATTGGTGAGCTTGAAATCACTGTAATCTCTCATGCAAGGTTGCATGTATCAGTTGTCTGTACTGCCGAACATGTCTGTATTTAAGAAACTTGGCAGTAGTCGCTTGAATATTAATCTGTCTGAACGTGTTTCAGGAACACCTGCCACTCAGAGTCAGCTCGCCAAGGATGTTACAACTTTCCTGTCTTGGGCTGGATGTCCAGAACATGATCAGATGAAGAGAATGAGTATTAAGGTACACTGTTTTACTACACTTTGTTAGATCACTGGGCTCACTGTGACTGGGGATGGCTGGTGTCCTCTGCTTATGGCCTAGCATTTGTGTATGCCTGTTCTAGACAGGATGTACATTTTGTATTATGGGAACACCTGCTGCAGTGGGTGGCTGCATCCATAACCATTGTCCAGTTTCTAAGTGGAAGAGTTTTCATCTGATTGCCACCAAACCTTGTTTAAATGATTTTGGGCATGATGTCTCAGCCAAATTAGATAACCAGCCAAACAACCCCATATTATTTTGGATAATAGACATTGAATTATCAAAAAATGATCAAAGTAGGCTCGTCTGATCTCTTCAAGTAGAACAGTTTTCATCTAATCTTCACCAAACTCTGTCATAATGTTTGCAGGCATAATTTCATGGTCAAGTTATATAACCAGCCAAACCGCCACTGTCACTCTGACATTAGTGCCATTTAATTGGTAAAGTTGGACAAATATAGGCAGGCTTGTTCAGTCCAAAATAAATAATTGTTATACAATCTTGAATCTTCACTTGATTTGTTGTGAGTGTTTATTGCTCTTATATCTCGGCCAACTTTGTTAACCAGACAAAAACCCCAGTCACTAGAGTTATTGCTCTTAAATTAGTAAAATAGGACAAATTTGGACTTGTCCAGTATCAGCTTAAACCATTCCCAAACAGTCTTCACTAAACTTGCTTTAGGTACGTCTCTGTTTCAAAAGCAATGAAAACTGATTAAAAGTACAAAGTTGGCAGTCCCAACAAAACAGATGTTTTACTTCCTCTCTGTTTGCTAAGGCAGGGTAGTTAAGGTGAGTGTCGGAGGCGGTTTGGGTTAAACAAAACGTATCAAATTGATCGAATTATCAGCGCTAGGCATTGAAATCAATATTTCGGCATTTATGCAGATACAAGGAAAGGAAGCTGGTCATATCTGTATTGAATTAGAATATTAATTGCTTTTTATTTCAGGCAATTATACTGTTTGGATTGTTATTTGGAGCAACCTACTACTATAAGAGACACAAGTGGTCATACCTCAAGACCAAGACAGTGGCATTAAAGAAGTAAAATAATTCACTATGTGAATATTTGAGTGCACAAGCTGTTGAAACATGATGAAAGGATTGTAAACCACAAAGGAATTGAAGTAATGTACATGTAGGCTCCAATAGCAAATGGACATTTTAGAAAGCGTTTTGTGTAAAATGAAATGCTTTTGCAAAAAATGTAGTTTTTATTCGGGTTTAAGAAAGAAGGGCCTGCATGGTATTTTATAAATGTTGGTTTAGTGGTTAGTTTACCCAAATGTTAAATTATTTAAGAAAATGACATTTTTGGAATATGCTATTAAAAGATTCTTAAAAGTGTGTATAAAAAGTCTTTGGTTTTCTTATTTCTGAAAACTCTTAATTATACATTGTTTAATTGTAATGTGTTTAGAAACTTATGTGATAATAAAATTATTGAAGAACACTGTTGTGATAATTATGATCAGTTTAAGGATAGCTAGACATAGTCTTCCTCAGTGGTCGAGTGGATAAAATCGCCGCCGGCAGTTTTTGATAGAGGATAGGAGTCTAGTACTGGTTCTTTCTGAGAATGATTGTTCGGTTTACTGTCCGCCTGTTAAAATGACCAGAAACATGGTTGTAATGGGCGTTAAACTTCTACAATAATAATATTAGCTGGACTTAGTTATTACAGGGAGTATTTCAGCCACTGGACCATGGAAGGGATCCTAGACACTTTCAGGCTGTGTCTGTGGTTGAGTAGTTTAAGTTTATGTCAAGTGATAGATTAAGCCCTACTAAAAACAACTCTATGTAAGATATTGGCATTATGTAAGTAGAAAAGAAGTCTAGTTAGTACTGGTCCTTCCCAGGAATGTGACTGAAATACTGTTGAAAATGGGTATTAATCTCTAAGCAGAGAGAAATGGCAGTTAAATGTAGAATTTTGTTAGTGTGTTTAGCCATCAGACAATCTGGTTCTTGGATGCAGTGAATTTATTTCACACATGTATAATTGTTCCCTACCCGTTCATAGCTAAAGATGAATGTAAACACTTCTTGTACATATTTTTAGCACTAAACATAATTCCTATCAATATATTGCATCTTTTCTATCTTTGGAGGAATAAATTTCTATTAATTTCACACTACCATAGTGCAACCAAAACAACCTGTTACCTTGGTCCCTTGTTCAAACTTCTAGGTTATAGGGGTTAAAGGCCTTTTGTACAATTGTGTGCAGTAACAGGGAAGTAATTCTTTGGTTTATAAATTGATCATTTCTTTGAAGTAACTTTGTTACTTTCTTCAGCTGGCATCAGTGGTGAATTAAGCTGAGTGGTGTTACTATGAGTTAGTAGTTACATATCAACATATGCTCAGTGGCTAGTCACAAGGTTTTAGAATATCGGATACCAGCCCCTTGAATCAATCAAACTTAATCCATGGTGTAAATATTTTAAGACCGACCAGTCTTTACACTGTAAAATTACTGTAATCCCCCTTGAGGATAAGTTAACAATTGAGTCTTTGCAGGAGTGATGGCAGATAACCTGCCCAGCCGCAAATAACTGAAATACTGTCTAATAAAGAGCTAAACCCTTAAAATGGAATGTTGAAAAAGCGCTTCACAATCTGATTAAAATCATCTCAAAAATGCTACGCAACGAGGATGGTCATGTTCTTGCCACCTTTCTAAGCGTTGCTTTCAAGGTTTTGAAAACTAAAGTAAAGTCTTTAGTTCCAGACAGGAAAGCTATATTTAAAAGGGTTTCTGAAAAATCTGGTTATTCAAGAAGATAGTTATTGGGCAGTCATCAGATCTTACTTCAGGAAGATCATGCTATTTAGTCAGATTGACGCACTTCAAATAATATTAAATGCGCATACTGTTGGTTTAATCCAAGTGAAGATTATGATCTAATCACTTTGGAAATTAGAAAAAATGAATATTTCAGTTTCTAATTTAAAGCAGTTGCAAGATAGTGTTGTGGCTATGGTCTTTGAACTTTGTAACAAATAACATTTCACATAACACAATTTTTTCATTAATTACATTTGGTACATATAATGAGATGACACCTTTGATTTTCGAACTGAAGGTCAAAGTTAAAAGACCCATGATCTAGGAGTCCAAGGGGAATATAAGTGCAGGTAGGCAGAGTTGGTAGAATCAATTTAGGATCAGTTGGTTGAAGGTCATGCATGTCAACATTTACGTGTATATTGCCAAGGGAAAAGCCATGTACATTTTATTTGGTCAAAATTTCTCATACCAGAAGGGAAATATGAACATCCTCACAAGGAGTTAAACATCAAAGGAAGATAGATAGAAGGCTTATAACAGGGATTGTGTAATCGTAATCAGTAATCGTAATCGATTGTAATCAAATACATTTTGCCAAGTAATCGACAGTAATCAGTAATCGAAACCATCGTAATATAATCGATTACAGACCTAAAACTTGATGTAATCATCGATTACATTTTTGATTACTGTGTTATTATAGTCATTTTTTTATTAGCTTGTCTGATTTTTGAAAAAAATGACGAGCTATTGTCGTCACTTGATTGTCGTCTTCGTCGTTGTCGTCGGCATTGGTTAAGTTTTGCGTTTAGGTCACTTGCATGAAAACTATCAAAGCTATCACTTTGAAACTTGGACAACTTATTCATCTAAAACCCTTCTTCACATTGTATGCTTAAGATGCTGAGTGTGACCTGTTTTATTTGGGTAAAAACATGAATTTTGATGGATTTTGGTTGATTTTGAGAATTGGACATAGGTTTTTCATTTTTTGTTACCGGTAGATTGATTTAAAATTTTCACAAAAAATTAATGGATAATGTACTTCAACATAATCAAATGGGTTTGTGAGTCATACATTGGGGGGGAATATTTTAGTATTTTTGGACTTAGTCAGTTTTAGCTAGTCGATTTTTCCCAAGTTTTGCGCTTTAGGTCACTCACATGCAAACTATCAAAGCTATCACTTTAAACTTGGAATACCTGTTCACTATCAAATGTACTATAGAATGAAGGAAGAGTTTTACAAGTTTTATAACCCTGTCATGTATTTTGACTGGATTATTGCCCCTTCTTAACTTAGAAAGTTAAACACACACATCATTTTTGTAACATAACATAATGCAACCAAACTTTGTTTATAAGAAGTATTTATGAGTATCTTTAATTGAATTGTGTTTTGGGGCTCCTGGGGTCAAAAGGTCACTGTTACTAAAAATAGGAAAACTGTAATATATTCAAAATCTTTAGATACAGTTGACATAATGTAACCAACTTTTGTTTGCAGTAAGTATTTAAGAAGATATTTGATGGGTTGTGTTTTAGGGCTCCTGGGGTCAAGGTCACTGTAGCTAAAAATAGAAAAATGGTAATTATTCAATATCTTTAGTTACAACTGACATAATGTAACTAAATTATTAAGTGTGTATTCCATATTAATAAAAATTTGTTGGGATTGTATCATGGGGTCAAGGTCAAGGATTTTTAGCTCACCTGGCTATGCCAGGGTGAGCTTTTCTGATCAATGATTGTCCGTCGTCCGTCAACATTTTGATTCAAATGACATCTCCTCTGAAACCTCTAGGCCAATGTTGATAAAACTATGCGGATGTTCCTTGCATGAAGCTCTACAAAAATTGTTCAAAGAATTCCATTCCATGCAGAACTCTGGTTGCCATGGCAACAAATAGGAAAAACTTTTAAAAATCTTCTCTGAAACCACAAGGCCTAGAGCTTAGACATTTGGCATGTAGCATTGTCTAGTGGACCTCACCAAGATTGTTCAAATTATGACCCCGGGTCAAAATTCGCCCCCGCAGGCACTTAGGCCCCTTTTTGCATAGGAATATATAGGAAAAACTTTAAAAACCCTTCTCCTCTGAAACCACAAGGCCCTAGAGCTAAGATATTTGGCATGTAGCTTGTCTAGTGGACCTCTACCAAGATTGTTCAAATTATGACCCCGCTCAGGACGTGAAAAACCGCCCAAACCGATCACTTAGTTTTGCATAGGAATATATAGGAAAAACTTTAAAAATCTTCTTCTCTGAAACCACAAGGCCTAGAGCTAAGATTTTGGCATGTGCATTGTCTAGTGGACCTCTACCAAGATTGTTCTTTTACCCCCCGGTCAAAATTTGACCCCGGGGCCAAAAGGCCCCCCCCCGGTAGGCACTTAGTTTTTGCATAGGAATATATAGGAAAAACTTTAAAAATCTTTCTTCTCTGAAACCACAAGGCCTAGAGCTAAGATATTTGGCATGTAGCTTGTCTAGTGGACCTCTACCAAGATTGTTCAAATTATGACCCCGGGTAAAATTGACCCCGCACCGGGGTCACTTAGTTTTGCATAGGAATATATAGGAAAAACTTTTAAAAATCTTCTTCTCTGAAACCACAAGGCCTAGAGCTAAGATATTTGGCATGTAGCATTGGCTAGTGGACCTCTACCAATATTGTTCAAATTATGACCCTCGGATCAAAATTGACCCCGCACGGGGAGCATTGGCTAGTGGACCTCTACCAATATTGTTAAAATTATGACCCCCGGGTCAAAATTGACCCCGCACCGGGGGTCACTTAGTTTTACATAGGCTTATATAGGGAAAACTTTAAAAATCTTTTTCTCTGAAACCACAAGGCCTAGAGCTTAGATATTTGGCTGTAGCTTGCCTAGTAGACCTCTTCAAAGTTTGTTCAAATTATGCCCCTGGGGTCAAAATTGACCTTGCCCGGGGGATCTTTGTTTTACAAAGGCGTATATAGGAAAACTTATTTGGTATATAATATTATCTAGTGATCTTCCACCAGGCAAGTGGACTTGTACCAAGGTGAGCGATATAGGGCCATCTTGGCCCTCTTGTTTCTAAAACTAGAAAAATGGGAAATAAACAATATCTTTAGTTGCAACTGAATTATTGTGACCACACTTAGTGTATAGTCATTAATTACAAAAACCTTTTGTGGGATTGTGTTTCAGGGTCAAGGACACTGTTACTTAAAAAATAATCCGTAAAAGGATCAAATCAGACGAGCGTTCGGCACCCGTAGGCGGTGCTCTTGTTTTATTTAAAGTAACATTAGTAATTTGTAGTACGTATATTTGGCAATGTTTGGATACATATTTATTTCCAAATAAAATTGTTTACACAAAATAAAAAACAAAACAAATAAAAAACTGAAAATATTCCTACAGAAATACTAACAAGTTTAATTAATGTTTTATAGTGGTATTGATCTGCCTGTTACAGATCACAAAGAAAATGTTTGCACCTAATTTATATAATTATGCTTTCAATTATTTCACACACTTCTTTTCAAGGTCCTAATAAAAGAACTATTAGATTTTCAACCATGATCAGCCCTAAGGCTTTAGATCAGTAAAGTCAGATTTCCATGAAATGTTATTGGAGATGTGCTCAGTGTATTTTGTGATACATGTGTATTGTAAAATTTTTGGTAGTTAATAAAAGTTTTCCAAAGGCAGAGTATAATATGAAAAGTTACTATGCAATGGAGAAGAATGCTAGAACTGATGGAAATGGACTTCTCAATTTCATGACGCCTAAGACTAAGAGAGTCCGCACCAAATCGGGGGATAATATAAAACTAAAAGTTACACAATACTTGAAAGAACAGTGTGCTGAGAATACGGATGTTTTATCTTACTGGCAGGAAAATGAGCAAAATTACCCAATCCTTGCAAAACTTGCTAAAAGATACTTGGTTATACAGGCAACATCTGCCCCTATAGAAAGGTTATTCTCAATAGCTGGGAAGTTCTTCCGCCCTGAAAAATGCAGGCCGGAAAACATAACCTTCCAGAAACTCATGATGATTAAGTGCAATTCTGCTAAATAGACCTAATATTGCACGTAATATTGTTACTGATGTTATCTTTCTGTAAATAATGTTCTGTGACAGACTGGGTTAAAGTGATACATAGGAAACAAACTTTCTGCATTCAATCAACCTAGTGCTAGGTCTGATGAAACTGTATGATTCTATATTTGTGATTGTACATAATGCTATAAAGGAAATTTCACAGTTTGATATAAGTTTTTAATTTATTCAAAAGTAAGTAATCAAATGTAATCATCGTGTAATCATGATTACTTTAGCCAAAGTAATCAAAAGTATTCGATTACACAGCCAAATGAATGTAATAGATTAATAATCGATTACATGAAATTGACCCATGTAATTGATTAATAATCGATTACACATGACAGTAATCGATCACCATGTCTAGGTATAAGAAATAATTCAGTACAGCAAATGCAAGTGCATCCATTCTAACTAAACTGTACTGCTACCAGACTCAAAGAACGCAAGGTATTCCCCTTCGGGTTGTTTAGGGATATTTTTAGCTTGGTTAACGTTTGCTCAAGCTGAGCCACTTACGCCAGCATTTGCAGACAAAGGAAAGGGGCAAGTTCAGCAAACAGTATGGCACATAATTGTAAGGTTTTAGGCAGTATTCAAT
This sequence comes from Saxidomus purpurata, assembly GCA_022818135.1. NCBI lineage: Eukaryota > Metazoa > Mollusca > Bivalvia > Venerida > Veneridae > Saxidomus > Saxidomus purpurata. The sequence goes on along the minus strand of JAFMSR010000012.1, from coordinate 16,760,650 downwards.
ACAATATGGCATGTTATAAAATATTTTAATCATGAAAACAAATTGGCAGTAAGATGTGTAAAATTTCCAATACAATACAGCATGTGATAAATGTTCTAATCATGAACACATTCTGTTAATATATGTTTTTATCTTAAAATACATTTAAAATATTTCTGTCAAATATTTTACTTGTATAACAGCAATAAAACTTTGCATACTTTTCTCACATGTACAGTTCAACCAGAACATGTATCCTACATGTGAGATTTGTAGTGATGGGATAGTGTCTGCTACACAAAGTGCAGGTACCAAGTTCAAGTCCTGCTCGAGAAAAAATATTTTTCATGGTTGCATAAATATTGACAAACTGTTAAAGTGTGACCACTTTAGCTTGTAAGTCTTTGGCTTAAGTCAGCTAAATATGAATGTGTCTACTGAAAAGAACAATGTATTAATGCACTGAATTATCTGTAAACAAAAACAAACTTGAGCAATTAACAACAAGTACACACTACATTGTATTTTCAAGGGAGTTTCAAACATGTACCATACATCACCTAGCAACAGAATAAGACAGCATAATGAAAAAAATTAAATAATGCCTTTGACCACTTGACCACTGCAACAACCTCTGACACAAAAAAAAGAGTACTGCTGTAAGATACTTATACTAGCAAAGATTTTATTGTAGCAATATTTGCCTAGTAAAGGAAGTTCGTTATATAGTAACTAAAAACACTGATACAAGAGTAATGTTTACTATATTCTCTGCATTTTATTTGCTTGCCGTCTACATATGTCCCAAATTTGAAGTCAACCCCTTAGAGGGGTACAATGTTACATGTCAATAAAAGTTGAAACAGCGTTAGGGGTGGAGAGACAGACGATGATCCCTATATGTCACCTAGTTGCTTGGCAGGAAGGCGACTAAAAATCGTATTACAGAACCATATGTGACTTGTCTACCAGAGCCATATTCCACCAATCTATCCCGACCTCATTCAACCTTTACAATCTATCAGAATTCAAACTTAGGTTCACACAACACTTTATTTCAAAGACATTCTGGGTAGTGTTTTTCTGAATTAAAGCCAGAGGACTGGGTGTGACCAATTAACTGAATCTCCTATGCTATTCTCAGAAACAATCATATGTCCAAGCACACCCATCTTTCTTGCAATAATTCCATAAACTTGGTCCTACTGTGTCATCAGCTGGAATCATCATCACTGTCTTCCTGTGTCTTCTGTCTCTCAGGGGAGAGAACCCAGGCTATTACAATAATGATGAGGAACACTGTTACACCATATAGCATGGTTGATGTATGGTTGGACTGGCGATGCAAACTGAATCCAATATATCTGAAAAGAAAATAGATACATGAATCAGATTAATTTGAAGAAAAAGCCTTCAAAATGAAAAATCATAGGGAAACCTTCAAATGTCAGCAATTTTCCAATATGCAGTAACTATCATTATAATAAGATAGCCCTATATTGCTCACCTGGCTACCATTGGCTATAATACAAGGTCATTTAAAACAGAAAGGGTAAATCTAAGCTCTGGGCCATCTGATTTTTGAGAAGATTTTTAAAGCTTTCCCTGTCTGTTGCTATAGCGACCAGAGTTCAGCATGGAATGGAATTCTTTGAACATCATGATAGAACAACATCCCTGCCAAGTTTCATCAATATTGGACTAGTGGTTTCTGAGGAGATGTTGTTTGAAGGAAATGGTGGACAGATGGATGCCGTACAGTGAGTGGTCCTAATAGCTCAACCTAGCACTTTGTGTCAGGTGAGCTAATAAAACAGTAGAAATGCCAATGTTAATAGAAGTGTAATATAGTGCTCTTCATGTGTTAAATACTTGTTACTGTTGTTCATGCTAATGTTAATTCAAAACATTACATATCAAACAAGAGATGCACTTTTTTTCATAAGCATAACCAGATGTCAAAAATCCCAACACATTCAAATACTGGTACAAAGACAGCTTTATTACACTGTTGTTACAGAGATTCTTGGTTGGGAACGTGCTAATGAAATTAAAGAAAACAGCTTCTTACCCAAATTTACAAGTAAAGATCACATCATTGTATCCATCATTATTAAAGTCCCCAACAACAAGTGGTCCTGTAGACTGGCATGGTGTGGAATGTTGTGCTAGAATTCTCCCCTCCGTCAGCTCCATCAGACTTATATCCTGCCAACCAACAACCAGCAGGTTTACCTAAAACAGATACCACATATATCAACTTATTCTTTTTTTTCATTTCTGACTTTGGTGTATAAACCCAAAGTCTTGAAAACTTCTAAAATTGAAATCGAAAGGAACTGCCATTTGTTTCACACAAAGAAACATGGTTGGTAGATGAACTTGAACGCACAACCCTGTATCAATTAGAGATGACAGTGAATAGTGATTTCATGTCAGTAACTCTTAACCACTCAATCATCGAGGTGGTGTCCTGTTTCCATTTCCTCTTCAGTTGTTAAATCAAACTTATTCAATGAACATACATGTAATTATAGTTCACACAACAGCGATATATTTGTTCTAACCTTTTCTCCATAAATCTGCAGTGACATCAAGGATCTGTCAGGATAAAATGAGTTCTTAAATTCTTCCAATTGCTCTGTCCACTCTCCTTTCTTCATCTTTCTTATCATCATAGCAACTGAGTCCCAAGTTGCTGATATCTGACTCTGAAGAAAAAATTTAAAACGTCCTTGAGTAATTTATATTATTTCATTTATGTTCGACTTTGAAACATGTTTTTACAACTTAGATTAATCCTCGACTCTCGAGACTCTTTCCAGATGGAATCAACCTCAAAGAGAGAGGGAGTCAATTTTAAATCATTGTGTACCTAAAGCCACTACCACCATGGCACTGGTAGGGGGATCAATCTTGGGACCCTCAGATCCTTAGGCGATATGCTAACATTGTTCAACAGGAGCGCCACACTTTTTTCAAGCACTAAATAACACCACATTTATTAAAGATATTGTGAAATAATCCATATTCAGGCTGTGCAGTAGATATGACTGTTGTATTCTGAATTCTGTATAATTATGATCGTTATTTTCAGCTTTATTCAAATTTCAAGTTATTTCAGTTTTAGTTGAATGTCAAAACTGAGTTACCTACAGTCACTTTATACCAACTGTTTTAAATCACATTCTTTAAATGAAGGCTCTTACAAACAGCTGTAGCGTCGGATATCATTCTGATTTCTAACATAATTATTGGTTTATTTACAAGCCAATACAAGCAGCTTTAACAACAGACATTTATCATTGCAGACAGATTCTCAATTATCATCTTCCCAGCTAACTCTATCATCTCACCTGCCAGTTAAAGTCTCCATTTTTGTCAACAGACGTTATCCTACCCATACTGCCTATAGCTATCAGATCATACTGGTCCTCCATCTTCCTTAGGTGGTGACCAAGTAAATGCCGCACAACTCCTGATTTTCTTGCCACACTGCAATATTTTTAATAGTCTATATTCCATATGTTATGCTTTTCTAAACATTTATTGAAATTACACAAATTAAGTACTGTAACAATGTACCAAATCTCAAGATATATTGAAGCACTACTTACAAATGTATCACTAAATAAATTTTTAAAAATTTCTTTCAGCAAGATTAAAAGTTAACATGAAACCCACAATACAATTAAACTTAGCACAGAATACATCATTAATACTGCAAGACAACTTTTGTTTGCGTGGCAAGATTTTTTAGGGGTCAAGCCATGAATTAAGGGTCCCAACTGAAGACTATCAAACATTACCTTTTTCTGTATCAGAAAATGAAATCAATGAATTAAAGTAACTGCATACTATTTAAAATCTGTGAAATTTTAATCTATAAAATCTACATGCATGTACAGTACCTTTTCATAATGAGTGGAGGCAGTTTAATATACATATCCTCATCATATACCCAGTTAGTTGTAAAGAACAACCTCTTCGTCATACAGACGGGAAATCTCTCCAGGTTTTCCTTTATCGGGAAAATCCGCCATATCTCCAAAAAGCACGGGCTAAAATTCTCCTGTTCACCCCAAGACAGTTTCTTGATATCATGTTCTGAGTCCATTAGACCATATATTGCGCTGTCATCAGCAACTTGGAGACGTGTTATTGGGCGTCCAGTCAGAATATTCAATACTTCAACTCCATTCTGATGATTGATCACAACTGCGTTAGGGTTTGTGATATGTTCTTCATCACTGTGGGGTCTTTGTCCACCATATGCATAACCTACAAGTGAAGAAATTACCTATAAAAATTTGTAATCTGACGGGTTAGAGATAATATACTTATTTCCAATGTTGCAATTAACAAACTCAGCAGGTTAATATATTATTTGCACAGATTTATCATTACATGTTTAAGAATGTAGTTAAGATAAGGTTTCAGTTACATGATCAGCCTGTGCATCCCTGCTTTTAAGGTGAACATTTTCAGTGAACAACCTGGTTCTGTCCATTTAGAAAATTTAGTAATGCAATAGTTCAAAACTTTGAGAAGTCTTAAAAATGAATAAACAGTAAAGCCTTTGAAATGCCCAGAGTAAATCAAGCATTCCTGTTGGAACAATTCTTGACATCTTTCGATTTTGTAGGAAATTAAAACAAACTCAAAGATTTCCTACCAATGAGATGTTTTGCGTCTAGTGCTGACAAGGTTGGCTCCACTTCGACAACCTCATCTTCCTCATTAACAATACTCTCATCCACAATTTTCTGGTAACGACCCACAGAAAACTTTGTGTCTCGTATGGACCTCCAGAAATGTGGCTGAAATAAGTCACAATTACAATCTCTCTGATTAGATTGATACATGTAATTTCTTTCGAAGAGACCAACATAAGTTTGAGAACTACATTTAGCTTTAACTCCTTAGAAAAAAAATACATGTATATACTAATGACCAAAATTATACCTAACATATTATATGAATCTGTGAATCAGCTGTTTTTCTATTGTATATTATAATATTGGGAAAGTCCTCTGCAATAGTATTCTATGAATTTGAAACAAAAGAAATGTATCTGTGCAGGAAAATAATGTGGCTATCAGTTTTTAACACTGATTTTGCATTTAAAGGAGGTGACAAAAATGTGAAATTGTCTATCAACTGAAATTGAATAATGTAACAAATGTCCAAAGGCCCCTTTTCCTGTGAGGCTGTTCATATACAAATGTACACTAGTCATACTGTATTTGTATTAAATAAGGCATTGACAACAAAATCATGCATAACACATGTCTGGTAAGACTTTATTGTTAAACCTAGCCAGTCATACTTGACTTACAAAGGGCCCTCAATGTTACTCTGATATGAAACTCCAAACAATGCTGTAATTAACGATACTGCTGATGTAACACATCAAACATGTATTTACTCACCAATGACTTATAGAGCTCTTGTTTGTAGTATGTCCATGGCGACTCTCCAATATGTAATCGGTGACGTTTCAAACTCAACTTCCAGTGATGTTCCTGGGTCTCTTCCTGAAAAAGAGGAATATATACATGCACATTTAAACTTTGCGCTACCAGTATGTAAACCATACCTTTGGTTTTTCAACAACTGTAGATTCTGATTGTTACATTTTACACTACAAACTGAGATATAAAAGATGCTACAATGTATATACATGTATATACTGTATGAGGCACTAAAAAAAAAAGCAGTAACATTATAAAACATTGATACCAGTAAATGCCCATCTCCGTTGGGTGTAAATCTGCTGATTGTCACTGTAGATTGAACATATTTTATTGCAAAATAATATACATGTTCAACAAGAGGGCAGTGATGACCCTATATGGCTCACCTGAGAACCATTGCACCTGTTGCTAAGGAAGTCAGTGCGTGCTTGGTAAGTTAGTGGTTGCTATAGGAACTCATTGGAATCTAGGTTTCTCCTAAAACTTTATAAAGACAAAGAACCCCCCATCCTGCCTGCAGACCTGGTCAATTTTGACCCAAGGGACATGATTTGAACAAACTTAATAGAGGACCATTACACACCAACTATCTAAGCTCTAGGCCTTATTGTTTTGGAGAAGTAGATTTTTTAAAAAGTTTTTCCTATAGAAACTTACATACATGTAAAAATAGTGACCCCTGGGCAGAGTCAATTTTAACCCAGGGGTCATGATTTGAACAATTTTGGAAGAGGTCTGCTAGGCAAAAATGCTTGCCAAACATCTTAGCTTTAGGCCTTGTGGTTTCAGAGAAGAAGATTTTTAAAGCTTTTCCTATTTGCAACCAGCATTCAGGATGGAATGGAATTTTTTGGGCAATTTGGTAGAGCTTAATGCAAAGAACATATCAACAATGGCCCTTTGGTTTCAGAGAAGATGTTGTTTGAAGTAAAAGTTGATGGATGGACGACAGACAATTATTCATCCTCAAAGCCCACCCTGGCAAAAAGTGCCGGGTGAGCTAAGAAGAAAGTTAATTTACAAATATTGCAAAAGGGTTGGACTAAAAGTTTTACCAAAATTTTTAATTGGCCCTCCCCAAATTTTCTTTAAATCAATGTGAATCCATACTTAGAAACAGCATGGACATGGGCGGTATTGTATATACATGTATTGCCTTGTATACCATAATCGCTGAAAACATCAAGCAAAAACATAGCACAAATGTATAAAAAAAATTCCTCCTTGGTTGTAAAAGCTTTCCACTAAATTTCCTTTTATTTCAGTCAGTTGTTACTGGGACAGAGCACCAACAAAAAAATACATGTGACATAAGGGCAGATTGATTCATTACATGCCATTAGGATAGCTAAAAAACATGCAAACCTCTTTTTTAGTTTCCTGCTCCCCAAATTCACCAGGCAGGTGGTGCCATCTTGTGGTACCATCTTTTGCATTCAGCGCAAATGTTGAGAAATGTGTGTAAGTATCCTCCTCTACCGTGTGCTCAGTATGTGCCTCAGATTCTGTACTGTAAAATAACCATGGCAACAATACAACTCTATAATAACAACTTTATTTTAAACATACAATGTACACTATGTTTATTAATGATATTTTGTCTTTTATTGATCAACAAGGACACCACTGTCTTCAATCAAAGAATTCTGTTTCACTTTTCTAAATGCCTTCAATATTTCATCATGTTCATTTCATAGGTTTTCCCATTTTTATAAAGACAACTTCATCTGATAACTTTCAGGACTTCCATTCCAACAATCATCCAACTTTTAACCCCCCCACCACCACCTTTTCACAGTTTTCATGATCAGTCTGCACTTGCCCCCAGCATGGTAAGTACCAAGAGTGATCAGAACCAAACTGCAATACAAGTACGTCAAGTGTACCTATTTTCCTCTTTTGGTGGAGGTTCTTCTTCTTTAACAGCATGTTCCTTGTGGGCATAGCTTCCTCCAACGATAACAAGGCCTTCATCTGACTTCTTCACCGAGTGTGAGGTCACAAGTGCTCCCATTGACTTTACGTAGTAATTGTCAAACTGTTCCTTAAAGTCAAGTAGCTGCTTCTGCCAGAGAAGGTTAAGGTCTGACGAATAACAGAACACCCACCAGGTGTCTGTCACAATCACAATTACCTGAAACAAAACGGTAAAGGTAACTGAGTCATATCACCATGATCACATTATTGTGATAGATGTTGGAAAATACAAATAATCTTAAATGTTGGACTGTTGTTATTCGTCTACCATGTAACTGATGTTCACTGTTTTTTTTCCCCATTAAACCATTTCAACATATTAAAATAAATCAAATACATGTAACTCGGACATTTAATTAAGCAGCTTTACTCATTTCAAGAGTTTAAACATTTAAATATATGGTCTCTCACTTCAAGGATTTCTCACTTAACTATCTGGTCTCTCTTCTAATTTTTCAACTTCTTGCACCATCAAATTGATCTAAAAACTTCCACAAATTAAACTAGCTATTCTAAAATATTTCTCTGTTAAAAGCAAACCAAGTATATTGAAAATTTACTTGTTGCCTGATCTGCATCATAGACATATATGGAACAGTAAAACCTGTCACCATAACAACAGGCCAGCCTGATGGTTGATCTTGACTTCCATTGGATGCCTGTGGCAACATGACCTTGTGTTTGACAACAACATGTGGTAGTGTTTTATCTTCCTCATCCTGTTTGACTGGGTCCGGCAACACCATTACACTCAGTTTCAAATCATTTGTAATTAGTATGACATCGTTAATTCCATCACTGTCTAAATCAGTTATTACTGGTGCTGGGAGCTGTTCTGCTTTCGTTGGAAATTTCTTATTTTGAAAATGATGATATTCGGCCCTCTTCCGCCACACTGGCCGCAGCTCATATGTGTCATGTGATCGCATAAGGTATCCTATTACAGCACATAGCAGCAATAGTACAAAGTGATTTTTTGACGGGCTTCTTATCTTGTTTAACACTGACATTGTAGAGAGGCTTTAGGGGTACATAATAAAAAATTTCCCACTTCTGTTGGCCTGAAAAGATAAAGAATTTTAATACGTTTCAAAAGTTTATTTGTTTCTGTAAAATCATCAATAGAGCCATGATGATCCTACAATGTATTTTAATTTTCTTTGCACATTATGTAACTCATATGAAAACATTTCAATTTGGTAATAAATCACAAAATGCAATTACAAAATAAGAACAAATAAAACTTTACTGTGATCTGGTGATATTAAATACATGTATACCTGTACATGTATATGTATCTAATTATCCAAGGAAGGTACAGTTTTATAATATATAATGCAGTACACATGTAAGTGTACTTTGTTTTTAATCATTCAAGACGTGTCTTCATGGAAATTTCTTTAATACCTAGGAAATATCATTTGTAATAGTAGTGTACGAAAAAAAATTTAAAATCACTTGAAAACATTTAGCAATTTCATTCATACAGTATTTTTTGACCGCTCTTTCTCTCTCTCACTCTGAAATGCAAGGAATGGTCTAACGGTTACTGAGTACTCATGTAAATGCACAGTATTCATTTAGATTTTTTGATCATTTCGCATTAGACACGGCAGTTTTTTTGTGTGTTTTGTGGGTGTTTTTTTGTTTGTTTTTTTGGTTGTTTTTGTTTTGTCTCTCTCTTGTCATGCTTGTGGATGAACTCATCTTAAAATAGGATTTAAGAGTTTGTTCAGCAACCAGACATCATATATCATAAAATCATCATATCAATTAAGGTATTAATTATAGTATACAGTTCTCTGTCATAACTATGCATGTATCCTATATGAAATATATGTGTTTCTGTCTATATCATTTAACAATGTATATATGTTTTGCTCTCCATATGTTGGAGGAAAAGTATCTCTGTATATTTTTTTTTGTGAAATAAAAAAAAAAACAGCGAAAAAAATGTAAGTTTTTTGACTACCTGATTGGCAAATTTCACTGGTTTTCAGAGGACACAATGTTCAAAAGTAATGCCATTGCATTTTTAAATTTTCAGCCTTGTTGTTTTAAAGGTATTGTTAAAACAATGTATCCCATTTGATAGTTCTGGCTTCCATAACTAAATTAGTCTTTTTATTGTGTCAGTCATGTCAGTTGACCATGCTATAATGAGAAATAGCAATACTAGCGTCAAAGACTTTGGGCTACCCATTTGATAACAGGGCCTAGTGTCATGTAGGGATGTCATTGATTAAAGTTTTTGTATCGATATATCAATTTAGAAATATTTACGATACAGCAATATATCGATACATGGGCGTAAAAAAGTCACTGACTACATATTCTATCAAATCTCTTGACTTTATTTGTACTAAACATATGGTTCTGGTCTATAATATATATCAACCCTTGCAGTGCTAAAATATTTTTGCCTATGAGACCATATTTCATTAAATTATCATTCGTAAGAAAAACACGGAACTCTGGGTAGAGTGATTGTTTATGTTCCATTTGAGTTTTGATGGAATTTTCGAATGTGAAACAATAATCATTGCATGGTAAAACATTATTCGATATACGATTTTTCAAAACGGCAATCGATATCGAATCGAAAGTGTTTTATTGTTGATATATCAATATCGTTTGAATTGATTACATTATTAGTGTCATGGGGCCGAAACTTCAATGGGCTGAAATGTGTTTGGGACCAAAATGCAAATGTCCAATTTGACTGAGATGTCATGGGGCCAAAACGTCCGTAATTCTTTATTTTTACTGATACTGATAGTCATAAGTTTATTACACTGTCAAAAATGAGAGTCTTGATAAATCTTCAACATGCATCATAAAAGTTCTGCTTAAATTTTCAATCATGATTCTTATCTTGTTATATGATTAAAAATTATAAATACATACTGAAAAGTTTGTCCAGAAATTTTGTCCGAAAAAGTACACACTTAAATTATAAATTAACAAACAAACATCAATAAACATATTACAAAAAATTTGATTAACAAGTATACAGAAACAACACGATATAATGAAATGAACGGATGTGTTTATTCACGAATACATGAAGCACGGACAACTTTCTTCGCCTTTACCTTTTTAATCGCAACCCGAAGCTGTTGTCAAAGTGCTCTCCCCTTTTCAAACGGTGTTGATGTTGAAACCTCCTGCAACAATTGTGAAATGTCACGCGAAATTTTTCAAGTGACATTTTGTACTCTGACAGGCAGAAGAGTTGGCCCTGCCTGTTTGTGAAATGGTCTCTAAAGTGTTTCAAAGTACTGAGAATAGTGAAATTGTAATGATATGTGACAGTGTGAACATATGCCAAAAGTACACTGTTTTATATGATCTAGAGACTAGAGTAGATCTGCATGAAATATATGCCATGAGTTATTTTTCAAACAAATTTGACAGGCATGGTTTAAACTTTTTAAGAGTAGGTGATACAGAATAGAATACAAATTTACAATGTCATGTTCAGTTTTCCAATCAACATAAAGTCAGAAATGATATTTTGCTTTCCACTGTAATGATGACCCAGGTTTGCTGATTTTATGTATTATAGTGGTAAAAAAATATGTGAAGGATTTGTGACATACTGGATGGAATAAATGTTGCCAAGAACCAGGAAAACTGATGACTTCTTACACTGACAATTTGAGTGGACATTACTTTGAATTGACATTTTTTGTCTTTAAATAATGTGATTGGAAGCAGGTCGGTGCTGTTGACAGTGATGCGGATGATATCAACTCATACCTGTTTCATTAATTATCTTTGAAAAATTGCAATTTTGCACTTTTCATACTGTGCATGGTTTTGAACTTCTTGACAATAAAATTTTGACAGAGAACACAAAATCAGCATTCTTTCACAAATGATGCTAGTTATATGTATTATAGAATAAAAATTTAAATTAATTTTTGAAAATTGATGTATACAGTCTGGAGCAATAATATAAACGGAGTGTGAAACGAGCAAAAATCTCAAAAATTCATGGCCGTCCCTACGGGCGGCCATCTTGAATCTAGAAATAAGAAAGCGTAAAGCAAAGCTATAATACTCGACAAATGTTGACATGAAATCTAGATATGGTTTTTTTATTTCTTTCTATATACTGTAAAATATTTCTATCACCGTTTGTTAGTGATTAAATCTGTATTTCAAGAACGCTCAAAAAAACACGCGATTGAAAAAGGATTTGAAATGACCAGTCGCATCCCCCGGGATGTTTTGACTTTGTATCAAGTCGGGCTGCTAAAAATATAATTTCAAATCAATGACAAGTAATGTTTCTAGTGTTTGAAACTTCAAAGTGCTTGAAATTGGCGTATTTTGTTGTTATGTGTACGGGAAAAATGCAATTATCTTTCAAAATCCAGCGCCCCCAATAAAAATATAATGGAAATTAATTTTTCCGAAAGTATTGATTCGTCCAATACAGTACATAAAATTTCAAATGCTATTTTCGTATAGTAAAAATTGACTAGATAAGGTACAAGCTGACTAAGGTACGACTTGACTCTGTACCCTGATGTGCGTTTCTTTACATGTATAATAGTGAGAATTAAACCAAATCAACAGTGTTTCATAAAGCACTTGGCACAACTTTTTAAAAAGTGTCAACATTTGGTTTTACTTGACACTGACCACATAGGATAAAACAGCCACCAGACGTATTTTATCTGTAAATAGCTTTAATCTAATGCTTTCTGTTTAACCAAACCAACATAAAGTTCATTTATGCCAGATATGAGTTTACTACCCATATAAAACGTTTCTGTGGCAATTTATTGTTTGTTTTCACTAATATAAGTGGCAATAATAAGCCAATAATTCCACAATATTGAATAGGCACTATCCATTTAATGTCTCTCATGAATAGAAGTGTCCATACACTCATTTTGTGGATTAATCCAAATTGCATCATGCGAATAATATTAAAACACTGATAAAACTGAATAAAACACTGTCACTTTTTTTAGTACGAGGTGTAGTATTGTTTAATACCACTAAATCTGTTCTTGATAGCTATTGAACCGCTACTTATTCAGTTAAACAGGCATTTAGGTCTAAATTTATTTGGTCCCCCCAACCCAGTCTTTGTTGAGACGATGTTTGAAGGAGTTAATAGAGGGTGCCATAATTATGGACTCTGGTAACTTGTTCTAGACGTCTACGACCATCTGGCTGAAGGTAGCTCGCCTAAGTTCGGTTCTGGAGTATTTTTTGTGAATTTTAAGGGAGTTACCCCTTAATTGTTGGGACATAGTTGATGGAGGTGGAAACAATTTATTTTTCTCTATTTTATCATGACCATTTATAATTTTGTATGTTTGTATTAAATCTGACCTGAGCGTTCTATATTCTAAACTTGGAAGTCCTAAAGCAATTAATCTTTCTGTGTAGTTTTTATTATTTAGACCTTTTACCATACGTGTTGCACGTCTCTGGACATTTTCAATTGCCCTTTGCTGTTTTTTGAATCTAGGGGACCATACAGATGATATGTATTCTAAATGAGGTCTGACTAATGATTTGTATAGGGTCAGGAACATTTCTTTAGACATATAGTTAAATGATTTCATAATCAGGCCTAGATTTCTGTTTGCTAGTTTAACCTTATTATTAATATGTGGACTGAAAGTTAGTTTAGGGTCAAAGGTTATCCCTAGATCCTTTTCTGAGTTTACTTTTATCATTTCTGAGTAAAATAATAAAATAAAGTTTCTTGTATCTTGTACCTACAACAGCACTGATTAGGTGAACTATTTTTCTGTAAATTGTAACGTGAAATACTGTTGAAAAAGATACAATTTAAGTGCAGTTCTATCAGTGGTGTTGTGGTAATCTAGAGATTGTAGGTTCGATACCTTGCTACAGTGTAGCTCCTCGGCTAAAATAAAAAATGTAACTAATGGACATATACATGTATTTTAATTATCAGGTACCAACGTTAAGTTTTAAAATATAATATGAATGGATATTAAACCACAGAAGGGAAAGTCTGTTTCTGTTGAATTCAATTTCAATTCTTTTCTTTATTTTTCAAAACAGCAGAAACAGATGTTAATTAGAGACAGTGATGTCTGGAGATGGATGAAGACACTTTACAGAGAAACCAATTTAGTTGTACTGCTTAGGTCTATCTAAGCAGACAATGGCACAGGTAGAAGGTGGAGAGGAGGATGCCATCTGGGCATTTAAATGTGGGGATGGAAGAAAAGTGAGGTTCAGTGCAGACAATCTGGTAGAATATTCAGGGTTTGTAAAAACTATTCTCATTTAAAAGTTGAATACTAACGTTATAAATACAAGGTCCATGGTCTATTTTTACATTCAGTTTCCTTGGGTTTTAACTTGCTGTAAAATTAATGTGACAATAAAATAAAATCCAATTCAGAAAAGTTTGTCAGGTAACTATCCTAAAGGCCAAGTCCATCTCAGGATAAAGTATATATTATATTATGTGTAATACTAGGAATCATGGTTAGGTGGACTGCCCATCTGTAAAAAGTAATTAAAAATAGTCTGTTTAAATGGGCATTAAATCCTAAGAAAAGAGGAAAAACAGAAATTGCCAGTATAAATATATAATTATGATGTCATTTTTGAACTTTTCACTAGATACTTCAGTGCACTGATGCGTAGTGAGATGAGAGAAACTAAAGACAAGACTCTCAATCTCGGGCTTTTCACCGCTGATTCTATGACCCTTCTCTTGAAGATGTTTCGCCTAAAAGACCAGAAATTATGCGATACTGAAGTCACAGAAATCTTCCAAGAAAGTCTTGATACAGAGATAGTTGAAGATGTTTTAAAGGTGATAGATTATTTAGATATGCCGTGTTTATATCCACGATGCAGCGACCTGCTCAAGATACTTTTGCCATCATTTTGCCTCGAAATCGATAACGTTTGGCGAATGTGGGAGGTGTGTCAGTTTTATGGCTTGGAGTCTGTGGAGAAGGGGATGTTTAAACATATTGCACAAAACATATCAGTCATAGAAAGGTCGGATTATTTTTTCTTCCGTGAAGTTCCTGGAGATGTTCTGTCAGGAGTTCTTGCAGTTCCTGACATCAATATTAGCTCGGAGATTGCTATTATGAGATTTATTGTAGACTGGATTCAATATTTTCAGGAAGAGAGGATTAGTTACTTCGATAGTCTGTGGAGATGCATTCATATTCCATCCTTAACTCATTCAGAGTTGACAGACATTGACAGTATGTTGAAGGAACTAGGACTATCTAACATCAATGTATGGCAATTGTTTACTAATTACATGTCAAATCCTCACAAATTCTTCATATTACGACCTGAACTCAGTGAAATACGTAATGGAAAGGAAGTATTGATGCTGTTTGGTGGCGTGTATGATCCTTCTGTGATGTCACATAGGCAGCAGCCAGGTGGTCGGCGACGGCGTCATCATGGTCCGGTTCCACTTCTGTATCAAGATCTTGATGAAGTTCAACTGCAATGTTTGAATGAAAACTATGAGGACTCTGTGGAAATGACCTTGGCATGCAGCAGCCCAAGATCAAAAGGTCAGACATCAAAAGATAGCGGTTTATTACTGAAGCCTATGAATAAGTTGCAGTCTCGGTTAAGGTCTCCTGTGCGACTGGTGGAATTTGGTATTTGCCTCCATGAGAACTTTGTATATCTTGCTGGTGGACAGAGAAATAGGAACGATGATGCCAAGTATGCTGTGAAAGGAGCCTACGAGCTGGATCCCCACATTGGAGAATGGAGTGAGGTGAAGTACACTACTTTGAAGTTATTAGATCTATAAGAAATTGAACTCACAGTCTTTTGTCCAAAATATAACCATATTGATAAGTGTTGATTATTGAAAATCTAGGAAATAGTCAATTATTAAAAAAAATTTACTTGCAAAACAATTATGTTAAAATCAATAAGCTTTTAAAATTCATATATTGAGAGACTTAAGACAAGTAACTTTTTAGAATTTTATTAAGTGATGTTCCCCCTCCATTAAATTGTTCAAAGCTGCCTTCAGAATTTGAAATGGTTCATCAGATACAAATGTACATGTATTTATTATTGTTT
The DNA here is from genome assembly GCA_022818135.1 of Saxidomus purpurata. Lineage (NCBI taxonomy): Eukaryota > Metazoa > Mollusca > Bivalvia > Venerida > Veneridae > Saxidomus > Saxidomus purpurata. Next base: position 16,745,135 of record JAFMSR010000012.1, on the reverse strand, counting down.
TCCAGATTGCACATATGAAGGAAGCAAGGTGTTTATTCTGTTTGTGCAATATATGGGGACGGCTGTATGCTGTAGGCGGAGCTAACAGGTTTGGAATCCTTGAGTGCACTGAGTATTATATACCAGAGGAAGATCAGTGGTTTATGGGGCCAAGTTTAAACACCAAGCTCCATGAACATGCAGGTGAATACTTTGAATCAGAGAAACTTTTAAAACATGTGAACTGTTGCATTCCAAGGTGCATGTAAAACTCATAATACTTTATTTTACCCTGCTGGCTGCAAGTGATTCTGCTTACATGACTAGTGCAGATCATGATCAACCTGTACAATGATGAGGAAACAGTATTCTTTGCTAAAATACAAAGTTCATTTATTTTTCGTCACATTTTCAGGTTGTGTATTCAAGGACAGACTTTACGTCTCTGGTGGTCATGATAGTACTGAGCACACTGACAAAGCTTGGGTGCTTGATTCAAAGGAGGGGTCATGGAATGCCGTGGCACCACTGCTAGAGGCAAGATCATATCATGCCATGGTTGCAATAGATGATAAGATGTATGTAGTAGGTGGATGCAGGAAAATAGGCGATACAATTAAAGATTTATTCGTAAGTTTTTTTTAATTGCAACACTTTTCTTTGAGACTTGTGCTGTAGGCAACATGGTCAGATTTGTACATGTTGATTGACTGCAGTTACAAATCTGGCATCTGATTAGCCATATACAATTTAATAATCTAGTTGACCAAGAACGCAAAATGCAGGAGAATGTGCAGAATGGGATGGGCCACATAATGTGGAGGTATGGCATTCGAAGCAGTTCCCTGCTGTCATAACTATTAATATTTAACAAAATTTAATATGTTGTTATTATACCAAACCAAACATGATTTTTGAGTTACTTAGAGATGGGTTGGTCCTATTTGTCATGTCTGACCCGTACATACCCTTTTGCAACTTTAAGTAAGAGAAAGAAATTGTAAACAGAACTAGATTGCTTTCAAAAATTGTACATGTGTACATTATCATTACACCACACTAGCTGTTGTATGAGTTAATGTCGATGTCACACCTTGGTTAAGTTTTTCACAGGTTCATGACTCGTTACACCCCCATACCTGTATATACTACATGTATATATCTTTATATATAGTACATACTCATTACACCCCCATACCTGTATATACTTTATATCTTTATATATAGTATATACTCATTACACCCCCATACCTGTATATACTTTATATCTTTATATATAGTACATACTCATTACACCCCCATACCTGTATATACTATATATAAAGATATATAGTATATACTCATTACACCCCCATACCTGTATATACTACATGTATATATCTTTATATATAGTACATACTCATTACACCCCCATACCTGTATATACTATATATCTTTATATATAGTACATACTCATTACACCCCCATACCTGTATATACTATATATCTTTATATATAGTACATACTCATTACACCCCCATACCTGTATATACTTTATATCTTTATATTTAGTATATACTCATTACACCCCCATACCTGTATATACTTTATATCTTTATATATAGTATATACTCATTACACCCCCATACCTGTATGTACTATATATAAAGATATGTAGTATATACAGGTATGGGGGTGTAATGAGTGATGAACCTGTGAAGTTTTTCATACCACCCCACTATATTTCAAAACCATTAGAGGTATGGCTTTGAAACTAATCATACTTGTTGGGGGTAAAATCCACTTATTGACTTAACCCTTTGAGATATTGCTTTGAAACTTTGAATGCTTGTTTACATCATTACCCCCATCTGTAGACAAGAGAAGGTAACTCTGTCAAAGATTTCAAAAAAAATCAAGGCCCTTTATCAACTTAGAATGTTGGTTAAGTGTTTGTACCAGTCCACTTTCTGACTACATGTATACTGTTTGAGATATTACTTTGAAAGTTAGAATACTTGTTTCCCATTTTGATTCCCAAACACAGGCAGGAGAAGGTAACTCTGTCAAGGATTTCGTTTGAATTATGGCCCTTTTTAACTTTTCATTCAAATTTCAAAATTTTCATTCTTGTCCACTTGTCCATTTGAGATATTACTTTGAAAATTGGAATATTTATGTACCATTATGACACCTGTCTGTAAGCAAGAGAAGATAAAACTGTGAAAATGTTTCTTGATTTGTACTTAAAAATTCCTAGTTACAGTCTTGTGTGCAATGGGCACTGTCATGCACATATTATATCATTAACCACTTGAATTATTATTAAATTTAAAACTTTGCTGTAGTATTCAGGGATATCAAACAATTAAGTTTGATAACTCATGACTATCTTGCAATTTGTGGCCCTTGTTTATACAAATCCTTGGGGTTTTTTTACTGACAGTTTGTTTTATTGGCAAGCACTGAAAAAAGTCGAGTGCACTGTCCTACTGACAGCTCTTGTTTTCATTTTAAACTCACACTGTGTAGTTCTTGTTACTTAAATACCTGTCTTTTTCTTATCATGTTAAATTCTGCTTTCTTTTACTTTTCATCAAACAAACAGAGTGTGGAAGAGTACGACCCCACATCTGATACATGGACACACCTACTTAACCTGAATGTACCAATCAGCAGCTGTAATCCTGTTGTCATCAATAACGAGGTCCTCTTTGTAGGTGGTTACAGTTTTGATCAAGAGGAATATCTGCAACAGGCGGTATCATTACACTTGAAGAAAAGACGCTGGAAATTTTCCCCTGTAGAGATCAATCTGGCCAAGAAAGTGGTTGGATATCTGTGTCTTAAACTGAAAGTGCAGCAAAGAATTTTGAGATGATTATAGTCGATGGTAGTTTGTTGGTATATGAGCACAATGAGATAGTGCAGTGCACAGGACCCATAACACCATCTTGACTTATTACAGAGTTATTGCCCTTTGTTACTTGTCTGGAGCATAACTTGAAAAACTACTGGCCGGAATTCAATATAGCTTCATACAGTGGTCAAGCACATTGAGAAGAAGTGCAGTGTACAGGAACCATAACTGTATCTTAAGTTATAACAGAGTTATTGTACTTTGTTATGTTTCCTTGTCCAGAGCATAACTTGAAAACTACTTGCTGGAAATCAATAAAATAAATACGATGGTCAAGCACAATGAATGGAAGTGCAGTGTACAAGAGCCATAACTCTTTCTTGACTTATTACAGAGTAATTGCCTTTGTTGAATTTCCTTGTCTGGAGCATAATTTGAAAACTACTGGTTGGAGTTCAATACAACTTCATACAATGGTCAAGCACAATGAGAGAGAGAGAGTGCATTGTACAAGAACCATAACTTTATCTTGACAAATTACAGAGGTATTGCCAAAAACCATATCTCTATCTTTTTTTTTTGGTAAAGTTTTCTGTTACCCGGTACTTCTAACTTCTTCAGTTGATAAATGGTCTTTCGGGGATATTAATCACATTTAGTGATAGATCTAGTGTATCTTATCTCAATTGCGAAACAAGTTCTTAAAACTTATATCGATCTCTCCTGAGACTTACTCCAGATCGAATCAACCTCGAATAGAGAGAGAGGAAGGCAATGTGGACTAACATATGTCTTGCCTAAGGACACTACCATTATTTGGGCACTGTTCAGGACCCATTTGATTTTGATCACTTTAGATATGCTCAGAAAAATGAGTTTTCTGTTAGATTAATGATTGAGCTGTATTCTGTTTACTCTAAAATGATGTTCACATATTAAACTCTTTCATTTTTATGTCACTTCTTTAAAGAGGTTTATATTTTTTGCAATATTTGTAAAAGAGATAGTGCTGTATCAATTACTTGTACTTTCACTTTAAAAAGCAATCTTGTAAAAAAAAAATTGTACAAGTAATTTAATAATTCACTGGTAAGACATCTTTCTTGGTAATCTCTGTTAAGGAGTAATTGTAACATACAAAGTGATCATGGGTCTTTAAAATCAGTTAGATGCTTGTATATGTCTATTTGTGTGAAGATAATGCTAGGGTTTATTGGTATGCTGCTTTGTAAATTATACACAATTTGCTATTTTGCTGGTCAGTTGTATTTTATCTAGTCTTCATTATTGATCTTCATTTATATATCAACATTTGACCAATATTTTATATATTTTTTCAATTGTTGTTTGATAAGTACAGTATTGGCAAAATGCATGTTATTTATAAAAAGCTTTAGTTTTGATTTGGACTGAACTTTTACACACTGATGAAAATCCAAGGCATCTCGGACACTTTCGATAGAATTATGTCTCCCCTCCCATGGGCATAAAATAAGGTTATTTCCGCTCTCTCCGAAAAAAATTAAGTACATTATAAGTAAACTATTTTAGGAACACATAAAAATGATGTCACACTTTTTAAGTTAACAAGTTTTCAAGGGCTGACAGTTTGCAATGTTTAATAGTCTCGAAATTGTACACATGAAATTTTGAAGTTTCTTAGCTTGCTGTTTCTATGTAAAAATGAACATCAAGTGGCAATGGAAGTTATTAGAATATTTATAAAATTTATATATTAACAAAATATGACACAAAAAACCAGTTCAATGCTAAAAATAAATGTTAATAACATCATTTTTGATAATATGCATTAGTTTAATGATGCATGTACATGCATACAGGTATATCAAATTTTATATCACATACTGTAGTCGTTTTTTGCAGTTGTTATTTTTTGCTAATGTTCCTAGATGATAGTTTTATTTTGTCTCTTCACATTTGTGATTGTCATGTATTTGTATATGTCTGTGATGACAGCAGGTCTGCTTTTGATAGATTTGAATTTGTTTTAGCTGTCAAACAGCTTATCATTTTGTTACAGTGATAATTTATTAGCCAAGAGCTGTAAAAATAAAAGGGAAAAAAATCAGATGTTCCTTAATATTTAACATGTTAGTCGAAGAGACTTGAAATTACTGTAACCTCTTGTTTATTGATGAGCCTCTTGTTTATTGATGGTCATATGTCTGAGCCCAGTTACTGACATGTCTGTTCATATGACAAAGTTGGATGTTAGTTAGAAGGCATGAGTCTAGTGCTGGCCTTTCCAAGGAACAATGATCAAGTAAACTGCCCGTCTGTAAATATATGAAGTTCTTTTGAAACAGTTGTTTAACTTCCAAGAAAACTAGAGGGTCAAGATGGCCCAGATTTGACATAAACCTAAAAATCATTGAATCAATCCGACCAATTTACACCACATGTTAATAAATGTGGCTTGTAGAGTGTTAACAAAGTTTCTTTGATTTGACCATGTGACCTAGTGGTTGACTAGATATGAAGTTAACCTTCTGCCAAGAAATCAGAGACTAACATTCTGGCCCATTTTCATGATTTTTAAATAAATGTGGTTTCTAGGATATTCAAGGTCGATTACTACGACCAAATCAAATTTTCCTTTAAATCTGGAATTGTAATGGACATCTCAAAAGTTTCTATACCAAACAACCCCCTTGGCAGGGTAAATTTTGACCTTTGGGGCATGATTTTAACACTGAAGAGGTTGACTAGATATTGCTACTCACTAAATATCTAGGCTCTAAACCTTGTGGTTTTGGAGAATATTTTTTTTAAGGATTTCATTTATATGTTTTTAAAACAAGTGACACCCTGGGCAGAGCAAATATTAATCCAGAGGCATAATCTGAACAAACTTTGAAGATGTCTACTTTAATACTAAGCAATGCTACATGCTAAATATATAAGCTCCAGGCCCTGTGGTTTCAGAGATTTTAAAATATTTGCCTATATTACCCTATGTTAAAGCAAGTGACCCCTTGGGTGGGGTCAATTTTGACACGGCTCGTAATTTGAACAAATTGAATGTATTTAGAGGTCCACTAGAAAATGCTACATGCCAGATATCTATGCTCTAGGCCTTGTGGTTTCAGGAAAGATTTATAGTTTTTCTTTTTTTGTTGCAAGAGAAACGAGAGTTCTGCATGTAGTGCATGGAATGGAATTCTTTGAACAATTGTGGTAGAGCTTCATGCAAGGAACATCCCTGTCAAGTTTCATCAACAGTTGCCTAGTGGTTTCAGAGATGTTGTTTGAAGCAAAAAGTTGAAGGACGACGTACGACAGACAAGAATCCATCCTAAAAGCTCATCCTGGCAAAAAATCAATCTACTAGTCACAATAGACCATGTTCGTCTTGTCTTGCTTCCATAATATAGTGCAAATACTCAAACTAAAACATATTAGTATTTATTGAGCTTCATATTATATAAAATACACAAATTATATATACAAGTTAGTTTCATAAATACATCAACCATTTTAGGGGGTGGGGTTTGAAGTAATAGTGAGTGACAGGAATGAGACAAAAGAAAGGAGGGACACTTCTTAGTTGGAAACTAAATTAACATTTATATTATGAAATTACAAAAATGTTACAATATTGCGAGAAAACTCAAGAGCAAAGTTACATCTACAAATACACTATAAAAGTCTGCAAATCTGTACAACAATAGTCTGACCTGCAAAGGAAACAGTTATTGTAATTTGTATGTATAATGATTTTTGATTGGTCAGTTTTGAAACTTCTGGCCAATCAAGAGTCAAATAGTTTTAAATCAATCTTTAAGAAAAGTATACAATCTCAGGCACTTTGTAAAAATGGTTTTAAATTGTTCACTTTATACTTTCTTGAAGTTGAAATGATAAAACAAAGAATAGAAGTATTTTACATTTTGAAATCTAATTTAAAATAAGTAAACAAGATTTAAGTCAAAAGCAAAAACTGTTGGTAGTTTTCACACAGTTCTCACATTTTAATAATGTCTTTGTGAGATGCAATGATACCACAATTTTTTTAATGTTTAATATAAACAATACAGGTATCGGGTACAGCAATCACAGAGACGGAAGTCTAGAACATGAAGAGAGGGCATTAATAGTTCAAATCACAATTCAAGGGAGGTCAATCAGAACATATTGTCTTGCTGACAGCAAAGTCTCAAAGAGAAAAAGAACTCTATTTGTCAGCTGAAGCAGCATGTTTGTTATATTTGTCCACAACAATTTTCTTGTATTCTGTTTGGTTTTCCCACTGTCCAGCTGCCTGCGCGTTCAGGGGACTCTCATTGTTTGGTTCTGTAAAAACAATTATATGTGTTCATTCATTGGTTATCATAGCCAGTATATAATGAACTTGAAATACATATTAAAAGGCATATACAAAATGGAATTTTAAAGACCTCTAACATGTTTATGTGAAAACGTTGAAAATTTCTTGCTGAGGACAGGATTCTAGTACTGGTTCTTCCCAGGAAAGATGGTTAAGACAAACTGGCCTTCTGTAAAAATGACCCCATTTCAGTTGAAACGGGTGTTAAACTCAGTAAAAAAATAATAATAAAAAAACACGCTCTGAAACCCAATTTTTTAACTTCAATGGTCAATATGATTCTAAAAGAATACATAAAAAGTTTGTTACCAGTGTTTATATACACAGAATAAAAGAATAATGCCATGTAAATCACAACTAGATTGTTAGATTGCCCACCTGAGTTAACAGGGAACATCTGCAACAAAGATCAGACCTGCATGATTAACTCAGTGTTGTTGTATCTGTTTTACTCCATTCAGTGAATAAAATGTGGTCTCTAGAGCCCTCTGATTTGACCTAGTGACCTAGTTTGTTTTTGCATCAAACTTATTTTATTTCTAAATTAAGTGAAGTAAATCTTTCAACCAATGTCCATGTTTTATTAAGTCCCACTTAGAGAAGATTCACAACTTTTAATGTGTGTTATGAATATTAATTAGATATTTTCTAACTGATTGCGCACTATAGATGCAAGAGCAATCCACCTGGATACAACAATGACCGCACTTAGATATCCAAAAGTTTCTTTTTTCTTTTGATTTGATAATTTCTAGTTTTTACAGATTCCATCTAAATCTATGATAAAAATCTGACTACATTTCATGCTGATCGAGTACAATATGTGGCTTTTAGCATGTTGACTGTGAGTTGACATGAACTTCTACATGTACTCTTTGACTACACGTAACCAAGCTTCAAACAGTGGTATTATGTCTTATTTTTCAGGAAATTTTGGTAACATTTTATTTTCCATTTTACCATGCAAAAGCTTACCTCCGAGAAGACTTTGCAGTGAAAGAAGTATTGTTCTCACATCATACAGTGCTGACCATTTCTCTTTTAATATATCCAGGCAGATATTTCCTGATTGGTCTACATTGGGGTGCCAACATGGGGTCTCATATTTCACTGTTGGCGCCTGATATGGGTAACCACTTGGGAACTCTACCGATAGTTTGTAGCTGAGACCCTCATATGCCTGAAATGTGTAATAGCACAATAATACAATAATCATTATTTTATATATATCTTGTACATAAATACTTGCCTTTACTAGTCGCCCCACTATGACAAAACAAATCAGGAATTATTTAAGAATATTTTCTTCAATGGGGGCCTCAAGAAACAAAACAAAACAAAAAAAATTGTTGCTTTTTCTTTTTAATTATTTTAAATTGAACATAAGTTATGCAAACCAGGACCTAACTTTAATTTTTCAACAAAATGATTTAAATCAACTCTAAAACATTGCCCATATACCAACCAGACTGGCTAGAAGTGGTCTCAGACAGAACTGAAAATACAGGAGCAAGACATTAGAAACTAAACTCTTACAAACAGATTAACTTTGATGCCTTGAACATGTTTAAGCTGCTGACAATTCTGTCTTCATAATATCTGACAATTCAAACAGTTCTCTCCAAGAGTTTCTACTTGCTGGCATAACTGTAATAACACGTGTAAAAATACACTTACTGTTCCCTTGGGGCCAATCAATGTAGCCACCCATCTAAAGAGATTGTCTCCTTCAGGAAATGCCGAAACTCCAGGATCACCGGACATCTACAATAATATGAAAAACATGTAATATATAAATTGTATGCACAAACTTCATCAGGTAATAGGTCAACTGAATTCGTCAGATGCTACAATTGGCAGTATGGCTACTCAGCAATGCCTTGTTTTCAAAATTTTACTTCTTTCTTTGGCTAGCAAAGAAATATCTGCTCAAATATGAATTTCATAAGTTGGTGGTATCTTAAATTACATGAATTAGACCATTACAGTTTCAATGAATTAAACCAATTTCTGCCAGAGTAGAGTCAAAACCTAAAGGCACTACTTAAATTCTACATCTTAAGTGTATCTTGACCGCATACCTCAGATATTTAAACCAACCATGACAATGGTGTCTTCTTTGGGAAATTTAGTCTTTGAAAAATCAATTTAATTTACAGTACTTACATAATAAATGGTGTGCAACTACTTAAGTGTTAGAAACAACATATTGTACTTTGTTTATGTCAACATGTAAGAAATTCAAACGACTGCTACATGTATGTACATTGTACTACTGTACTTACGAGAAGCGTCCTTAACTCCTGCTGTAACCTGTCCAAAAAAAGAAAGAAAGTTAATACACAGGCTTAAGATGGACATAAAGTTCATAAACTGAAATATGTTCATAATTATTTCAATACTTTAACAATCATTATCAAACATAGCTCAAAACCTGGGTATGAGGGGTGCAAAATTAAGGAAAAATCAAAACTACCCCAGTATGTTTTTTAATTTCACATAGGTAATCAATTTTTACGAGGGCCATAGGAATAACTTTTCCCCTTTCTGTATTTAGTTTTCTATGTCAAACTGATCATAAATCATTAGCTGGAGGTGAGATCTATGCATTTAAACTATTGAATGGTAAAATATTTCAAAGTTAGGTCTCTAAAACTGACGATCAATGTTGAAGAAAAAGCTTGATCAAGCTCTAAAATCAACTTATCCCCATGCTTTTAAAAAGGTAACTTCAGCTAAAAACCTTTTAATGATGCATCAATAAAAATGGCTGACAAAATATTAACCGGGTAAATTGTCAATCAATGGGACCTTTAACAAATGTTTAAGTATGCTGTCAATTCCTTGTAAAACTGTAATGTATGTTATCTAAGAACAGATCTCTGTCATTTTACTGGGTCACACCTTTATGCTCCACAATAAGTGGATAGTTGAGTTTCAATATCAAGTGCAATCGGTGCATTATATACAATTTTTAAAACCTTGTCAAATAACAATTTTCTGCTCTAAAATATGGAAATTAAATATCTTTTCAAGTCTTTTAATGAAAACATACAGCATTTGTACAGGTTTATGAACAAGAGGGCCAAGATGGCCCTAAATCGCTCACCTTTTTAAGTCTACTTGCCTGATAAAACATAACTTAGAAATGTTAAGGGCACACAAAGTTTCTTAACTAGGAATTTCTATGTACAAATCAAGAAACCCCCTGACAGAGTTATCTTTCTTGCTTACAGAAGGTCTCATGATGGTACATACTTTGAAGAGACTCCAACTTTCAAAGTAATATGCTCAAAGGCCTTAAGTCAACAGGTTTGACAGAGAATGAAAATTTTAACTGAGTTTCCTAAGATAAAAAGGGCCATAATTCACACTAAAATCCTTGACAGCATTACCTTCCCCTGGGCCCATATTTTGGGATCAATCTTGGTAAACAGGTATTCTAACTTTCAAAGCTACATAAATATCTAAGCTCTAGGCCTTGTGGTTTCAGAAAGAGGACTTTTAAAGTTTTCCTATAAAGCCTTTACCAAGATTCTAAGTCCATAAAGGGCCTCAATTTTTAAAACAACCCTGAGGGTTACCTACTTTGCCAACTAGATGGGGGTAATAGATATAAGCAACATTCAAAATTTCAAAGCAATATCCCTAGTGGGTTAGAGAGAAGATTTTAAGTGGATTTTACCCATATTCAAAGCCTATCATTTCTAAGTAAAAAAGGGGCAATTTTCCCTGGGGGTCAAATTTGAACAACTTGACAGAGGTCTACTGATGCTACTTGCCTATTAAGCTCTAGGCCATGATGGTTTTAGAGAAACATTTTATGGTTTTCCCTATTTAGCCTATGCAAAATACCTGCCACATGGTTCTGAAATTTGAACCTGGGGTCATAATTTGAACAATCTTGGTAAGGCCAAGCTCAATACATTTCTACATGCCAAAATATTGGGCCCTACTTGTGGTCCAGAAAAAGATTTTAACAGAGTTATTCCTATTTGTCTGCCATAGCTACCGGAGGTCTGCATGATGGTTGAACAACTTTGGTAGAGCTTCATGCAAGGACCATTCCTCCAATACTTTTATCAACATTGGCATAGTGGGGTCAGAGGAGATGTCATTTGAACCAAAATGTTGACGAACGACGACGACACCGGACAATCATCAATTAGAAAAGCTCACCCTGGTGTAGCCAGGTGAGCTAAAAATCTCACCACTTTTAAAAATATAAATGTCTAAATCATAAACAATGCAAGTTCACACATACACTCATAAATAACACTGTTTACTTCATGTTTGACTGATTGCTGCCAATGGTGAGATAGGTAAATGTAATTTGGAATTGTGTAAGCATCATTTTTAAACATAATCCTATCATGTTAAATCATAAATACATGTACATTTATTATATATTGCATTTTTAATTGCCCAAAGAGATGTGTAAATAGCTATTTGCACGTCAAAGTGAGGCGTAGAAGGCAGACAACTCTAAAATGTCAAATTGTAAAATTAGGTTGCCTTCCAAGTAGAGATGTCATTGATTAAAATTTTTGTATCTATATATCAATTTAGAAATATTGATGATTCAGCAATATATTGATACATGGGCGTAAAAAAGTCACTGACTACATATTCCACCAAATTTCTTGACTTTATTTGTACTAAACTTATGGTTCTGGTGACCTGGTCTATAATATATCAACCCTTGCAGTGCTGAAATACTTTTGCCTAGGAGACCACATTTCATTAAATTATCATTCGTTAGAAAAACACAGAACTCTGGGTAGAGTGATTGTTTATATTCGTTTTGAGTTTTGATGGAATTTTCTAACGTGAATCATTATTCGATACACGATTTTTCAAAACAGCAATCGATATTGAATCGAAAGTGTTTTATCGTTGATATATCGATAGCGTTTGAATCGATTACATCCCTACTTCCAAGCTGAAATATTGTAAGATTATAATTTAAATTACCCAGGTCCCTTCTGAAATAATAAGATCACTGAATTTTGCCATATTATCACCTTAATTTATAGTAATTAAGTCAGATTAAGTGGCCATTGTTTTGAGGTGTGTAGGTCCAGAAGGGCCCATTGTGACTACCTAAAAGGCCCAGTCCAGAATGGCCCACATATTATATAGTAAAACAATGAATTAATAACTGAACATAAAAATTTTGAAGTGAAAAGAAATGTTGCTGTTTAAAATTTTGATGTTACAAAACATTTTCTAATAGAAATTTCCAGTTCTAAAAGACCTACTTTTTGTTTTTAAAATGAAAGTTGTTGTGTTATAATAACAGAAGTTTTAAGAGGCTGTATGTATTGCGTAGTCATAAGTGACTTAAGTTTTTTCTAGGAAGAAATAAACCCTCTGCATGTCATAATATCAAATTGTTATTTTGCAGCACAGTACTAGAATTATGGAAGAAATAGCAGACATGTCTTTGAAAAGAAAAAATATCAGGCAGATTTTGTATTTAAAGAAATAGTTCAAGATTTTACTGATTTATCTTGTTCGATGTAACCAACACTCATTCACTGAAGAAAATTTGCTCATTAACTGGCAAGGCATTTCTCCCGATTACAATAAAATCCCTGAAAGGGCTAAAATAGCCTGAGCCTGCGAAAACATAAAAAACAGAAAAGTTCAATTCTTTAAAAAACCTTTTTGCTAGGAAAAAGTTAATTTTTTCAGTGGATGCCGATTTATATTATTGTAAGCAATAAGAATGAGCAAATTTCACGTTAATATCTTTTTGGTGAAATACTGATTTTTTTACCAACTGAAAACCCAGAAAGTCTGAAGAAATTATCTTGCAATCAGGCTATTTTTAATTTTAGCTCATTCATGGGATTTACCCTGATCAAGAGAAATGCTCAGCCTAATTAACAATTATTACACAAAAAACTTTAGCACCAGCGAATAATTCATTAATATTTAAAAGTGGGCTGCTCTTTACCTCAAAGTGGGCTATTCAGGACCGGGCCTAAACCATTTTGAGGGAGGAGACAAAAGAATAAGGCTATTCTCAGCTTTGCACATCTGGGTACTGAAAAATTATTTACATTCCGGAAAGGTGATTCCTTGGCTGTCATCGCTGGTCTCTATGCATCTTTAACTTTGAATAATATAATAACCAAGAATAGAAATGAAAGAAGACGACAATCTTCCATGACATTGAAACTATCAGATTGTTTTTATAATAATTCTATGTGTCAAAAGCTTTTTGTTTCGTTTAAAATAAATTTAAACCTTCATATAAGTCAAAGGTGAAGACCGAGTTATTACCTTTTACCGAACGAAGAAATGAACGCGACCTAATAATCTTATTGGTTAACTGGTCAGTATGACATCACGTCAAAGCCGAGAATAGCCTAGGGCAGACAATATTGTCTTTGTCACAGACCTGACAGAATTGACTTTTACTGGTAATCTGAGATAACAAAATCAATGTAATACTATGGTTAAACTCAATTTTCCCAAATTTGACAATCATTTTTTCCCATAAATTTTTACAGTTGGAAGGGACAAGTTTTTTAAAGTTTTAATATATCAATATATGGGGTACCAGGGTTGTAAGGGCCCTCTGGGAGGGGGCACCTTGTAAATTGAGATAGCTAATAAATTTTAAAAAGTGGGCACAAAAAGCAAAGAAGGTTGACTAAAGTAAAAGCACATAAAACAGGAACACGCTGGTTACATTTAGCTTGTAACCCTCAAATGAGAAATTGAAACAACGATAATTTGGTAGATATATCACCGTCGCGTAAACGTATGATAATATTGAAAAATTTCACGAGGTGTTCGATCATCTTTCGTAAATCTATAAATCACCTTTTGCTAACGGAATGTGTGTCTTTTGCTGTGGCGGTTGATCTGGTATTTTCTTTTGTCCTAGGTAAGCTAAGTGTTGGATCAATGTTTTGTTCAGACATTTTCGACAAAATGGCAAACTTTTTCAAACTTCCCTGGCAAAACGAAAGAACCAATGAAAATCAATTCTTTTGTGAGCGTAATTTTCTGTTTTTCGTGAGATTCGCTTCATGCTTAATTTGTCGTGGTGCTCTCCCTTTGATAATTGTACGCCATTTGTATCAACGTTGGAGTGTTATTAAGATAAACAGCTGAACAGTTGCATAAAATACTTTTCTGCAACACATTGTCAAGTAATTAAATTTAAAGAGACATTCTCAAAATTATTGGAATATGCCATTGTCTCCAATGAAATACTCGGACAGTTGGATTGAAGAAAAACTTTGTAACTGAGCAGGAAGGCTGAGCAACATTTTCTTTTAATAAATCATCCACATATTGGGGTCGCAGGTATTGAGGTAAACTGTTAAAAAGCATGACAATAGTTTGATCTCACATAAAAGCCGAGAATTTTTCTTTAAGTGCTTTCATACACATCATATAAATTTTCCAGTCGGACAAGAATGGAAAAGTGCATTTTGAAATTTGTTTTTGTCTAAAACCCTAAATCTTATTTAGGATTTGCAGGAGGGCGAGGAATTTTGGGAGAAGATTGAGATGGCTACTTAGGTTTAGATATGTTCAGCAGCTTTAGAAGAGCATTCATTTCAGTGTTGGCGGGCGATTGCAAATATAGTACAGTGTTCTTTTTTATGCACTGTCCTAGATTTTGACCCATTTAATAACACGGACATAATACCTAAATGTGTATATATAGGTCTGTGTTAGTACACAATGTTACAGGTGTACCCAGGAGCATTACAGTAATCTTTTAATTTCTGGATTGCAAGGTTAGTGATGCATTCATTGGATAAACTTGCTTGTGTTCAATTATTTGAAATTTTGTGATGTGTTTTTTATACTTATACAAAATGTTCAATAGCTTGGCAGTTGCAAATGCACTTTTAAGATACTGAACAAACTATCTCTTTTACTACAGAATAAAAAATACAAATACATAATTATATTCTTTACATCTGATATCTGAAACCTTACTGAATGACTTTGCATGTTCTAAATTTCTTTGTATAGTGTAAACCTGTAGACATGGTAGAAGCTCATGATTTTTCATAATAACAGAACCACAGTTTTGTTAAGAAGTATATTTGATTCTTCTCACATAAAAATTATAAGAAATTAATCTTAATAATACAGAAACATAGATTTAAGAATTACTGGTAAGCACGTACATGTACATTGTTATCAACCTGTTGCCTGCATGTCTGTGGATATTACAATGAAAGTTTGCATTTATATTTGTTCACAAAATTGTATATATATATATAATATTATATAGTAAATATAAAATATTTCAAGAATCATGAGCTTATTGCTGTTGTAGGTAACATGGCAGCCACAGCGTTAGGACTTTGGGATGTTTCCATCACCCAGAATAAGGCAGAAGAGATAATAGATAAGGCCAAGCAGTGGGCTCTTCTACATGGTAAACATTTTTATGATCCATTTTTGAATTGACTATTTATTTGACCATTATACAAATTGCTTTAGATCACACAGAATTAGAAAATTCTCCAATTTTGCACACAACTTAATGTAAATTATACATGTTATGCACATGGTCAGTATGTGATTTTTAACCAGGTTTTCAATTTTGAAAATCCTGGTTATTAGATTGGGGTATGGCGGGCGGATGGGCGGATGGGCGGATGGGCGGGCGTCAAACGAAATTGTGTCCGCTCTGTAACTCTTCAACCCTTTGAAGAATTTTGATGAAACTTCAGACAAATGTTTACCACATCAAGATGACGTGCAGAACGCATGTTCCGCATGGCTGGCTCCAAGGTCAAGGTCACAGTGACATTAACATTGAAAATCCTGTCCGCTCTGTAACTCTTCAACCCTTTGAAGATTTTGATGAAACTTAGACAAATGTTTACCACATCAAGATGACGTGCAGACGCATGTTCCGCATGGCTGGCTCCAAGGTCAAGGTCACAGTGACTTAACATTGAAAATCCTGTTTACATGATTTTAACTTGATTTGGCAGTCAAAGGTCATATCTCTTTGGAGGTAATTTAAAAAGATATGATATTTATTTCATGTCTACTTTGTAACTTGTTTTTTTTAATAAATGTATTATTAATTCTAGAATTTCTACAGGCGCTGTTGAAAATCTGGTTTGGCGGCATTGCCGCATTTCTTGTTATCAGTTTAAGTGTGGTACTTAATCTCAAGTTCAAGGTCTGAGAAACTATCATTTAAAACATAGTTCACACAAAAAAATAACAGGATCCATGGACCTGAATTAGTTATATTAGCATATTTATCTGTCAACTTTACAAAGTTGACAAATTACCATAATACTGTATTATGGTATTACACAATACATTTATATAATATAAAGCTTATTTTAGGTTACTATTTGCATTTTTATTTGCTAAGGATACCCAGATTGCACTGTATCTGTTTGGAGAAAAACTCTGACACCTTTGTTTCTACAACACATTTTTAACCAGGTTTTCAATTTTGAAAATCCTGGTTATTAGATTGGGGTATGGCGGGCGGATGGGCGGATGGGCGGATGGGCGGGCGTCAAACGAAATTGTGTCCGCTCTGTAACTCTTCAACCCTTTGAAGAATTTTGATGAAACTTCAGACAAATGTTTACCCATCAAGATGCACGCGCACCCCCTCCGCCATGGCTGGCTCCAAGGTCAAGGTCCAGTGACTTAACTTGAAAATCCTGTCCGCTCTGTAACTCTTCAACCCTTTGAAGAATTTTGATGAAACTTCAGACAAATGTTTACCACATCAAGATGACGTGCGACGCATGTTCCGCATGGCTGGCTCCAAGGTCAAGGTCCGTGCATTAACATTGAAAATCCTGTTTACATGATTTTAACTTGATTTGGCAGTCAAAGGAAAACCTGGTTTCGTGGCATTGCCATGTTTCTTGTTGTTGTATGCTTTAGATCACTATTACACCTGCAATTTATATTTGTCATTTGTCCAATTCAGTGCTTTCTAATGTATTTCTTTATGCAAAATTGTGATTTCAGTATTTCAATAGAAATGTAGAAATGTAATATTCAAGTTCTGATAAAACTTTATGTAAATAGATTGCACCTTGTTAATGGACCCTATTGATCATTTCATGAAATATCTTTTTGGGTTGTTTTTATTTTTGATAATTTTCTCAATTGAAAACACTTTGTGAATTCATCCAACTCGCTAAATAGCAAACAAACAATGTTTGAACATGAAATAGTGATCGCTTGCGGATTAAAATACTCGTAAATAAATAGAAAATTGGAAAACCACAAATGAACAACTTATGAATATAAAGACTTTTACATTAAGTAGATCCATTGTCATAACATCTCCTCAGCTGTGTATTGTTTCCTAACCATGTACATGGGAAGGTAATCTAAAATGCCAAATGATATTTTGCTCTTCTTTTCATCATTCTACTTAGGGTTAGTGATATGTTTAAGTCCTTGCACTTTATTATGCCATATTTAATTATCTGTTCTGCTGAATAGTATACATTACTGCGGTAAAATAGTGATCTACCCGGAAAATGAATTAATATGAATTTTCTTTGAAAGCTTGTTTTCAGATTCAGCAATGTAACTCATGCAAGAATATTTCTTATGAAGTTGAAAGTTTCAATGCAAAAC
Organism: Saxidomus purpurata; assembly: GCA_022818135.1. Lineage (NCBI taxonomy): Eukaryota > Metazoa > Mollusca > Bivalvia > Venerida > Veneridae > Saxidomus > Saxidomus purpurata. Next base: position 16,727,352 of record JAFMSR010000012.1, on the reverse strand, counting down.
TAGGTTCAGACTTCTGTCTAAACTTAAAACAAGTAGACTTCAGTATGTAATGTTGAACTTACGTTCTATTTTGTTAACTAGGAGTACAGATGAAGCCCCAGCATGACCATCACTCAGTGTGTCATTGTGAGTACGCCCCGATGACATTGTTCCCCAGCCCCCTACCTGTTACTGTCCTGGAGGAAGCCAAGGCCTTACAGTCACACTATAACCTCCTCATGCACAGAGTGGCTCATGATCCAGATTTCCTGGAGCAGTGCTTGAAGAAGTAAGTTACACTTTCTGTCTTCATATGATCTGATCCTTAACAGAATGGTGCCAAAGTCATTTAATTATTGTCTATACAGGTGTTTTAAAATGACTATATAGATTTGAAAGTAATGATTGTTTAAGACGGGTGGATGCTTAACACAAGAGATTACTGTATTAAGTTTATAAATTCATTGTGTATTACAAGTAAGGGATTAATTACAAGGTCTGTTATATAATATGTCACAAGCAGTACCATTGTGTACAGGCAATCAAGGGGTAAAAAGTCTTAACTGTTTTAACCAATGCCAAACAATTTTCCAAATCATGAAACCTGGGTTACTGTTGTTTTTTTCAGTGTTGTAAAAGTTGATGAATTTACAAAGATGTTGTTTGATATATATAAAGAGACAGGAAGGGATAAAGCAACACAGGTATTTTTCTTTTTTGTCAGTCATACTTTTAGTGCTCCTGTCTTACGATGGGACATATCATGGGATCAGCTGCAGCAGGCTGGTAGCATCCACAAATTTTTTAATTGTCCAGTCTCGATCTTAAACAATTCGTAACCAATTTTCACTAAACTTGCCGTAAATGTTTATTGACCTTATATCTGAGCTGAGTTCGATAACCAACTTGATTACCCCAGTCAATCCAGAGTTATAGGTCTTTACTTGCCAAAATATTGCATGTTTCTGGTCTCTAACTTAAACAGTTTATAACCAATTTTCTCTAAACCTGCTGGTAATGTCTATAGGCCTTATATCTCACGCCAGTCACTTTCGAGTTACAGCCCTTTAAATGCTACTGTAACACCATTTTTTTTTCACGTATTCTGAAAGTTTGAGCTTTCCCTTCTATGGAAAATAGAACCGTAATGTTGATTAGTTTTTTACTGAGTTCTTAATGCATGGGTCTGTCAATCCACAAAATCCATGAAAATTAGTACATACAAATGTTACAGGTTTTACAGAATTTTCTTTTATGGTCAACTTTTCAGCCTGTCACTCTTGGATTATTTCGTAACGATTACATGATGGATGTAAAAGACAGTTGCTGCATGATTCGAGGGCTGCCGGCCAGTCTGAATCTGAGACAGATAGAGTTTAACACCATAGCTTCCAGCTTTGCCGGTCTGTCCTCGGGAATCTGGAGTGTACATAGGTAAAAAAGTTTGTAACAATAGTTACTGTGTATTTGGTATTAAACTTGATAATATAATTTTTACCAGGTTCATGAATTTCCTACTTCACTACTTTAAAAATGTCATGAAAGATTCAGTTCACATAGATTTACTATTATATTAGACAATTATACTTTCACGAAAAAGTCCGTCTGCCCCTCAAATTGCCATTTTTTTTTACATCATACAAAAATTACCCAATTTATAGAATACAGTCAAAACTGTCCGAAGCAGGTAGTCAAAAATGCATAAGAAAGGGGATTGAAAGTAGGTGACTGCTTATACAGGTGTATTTAATGTGGAAAATGGCCAATTAGGATACTTTATAAATGGCCTCTTCATGCAAGTGGCTGTCTAATTGAAGTGACCTCTAACACAGATTCAACTGTATATTTGTAAAAAAAAACTTATATAGTACATGGATCTGTATAACATGTTCTATAATATCAACGAAATAAAATAATTTTGTACCTAGAAATTGATCGGTTTTATCAATACTTGCAGTCTGTTGAAATATTTAATTATTCATTATTTAAATACATGTAAATGAATATTTGTAATTATAAATATGTTGATAGATAGATTCATTCGTTATAGATATACAATGAAACAGGCTGGAGTTCAGTGTTCATGTGAACAGGTATATATCTTAATCCCTGCTTTGCTGTACACAACTTTGAATCAATGGTCACTATAAATACTTGATTAACTGTTTTCTATCTAATTATCTTTGGTCTACATGTATACCACGAACCTATATATACAGTGTATAAAGGTCATTGTCTTTACCGATTGCTACTGCAAATCATTAAATATTCACAAGAACTTTATTTTCATGTTTATTTGCCCGAGCACTCCTTTACGAATTCATCATTTTGCTAATTCGATGTTTTCTGGAAATGATCAATATTGTTACAACAGTGTGAATCGGCAGAATCCCTTGTTTTTGAATTAGTTGTGGTCTCATGAATTGACCTTGAGATAAAAATATCATGAACTTTTTATCTCGCGAAATTCAAACTGATTTACGGAATAGTATTTTGTCTGTAGAATGAAAACTTCTGTAGATACTAGAAATTGGACAACTGTCATATCAACACTGTTTTGGCCAAGCCCGCGCAAAGAATTAAAGGTAAAAATGTTTAGGAAAAAGGAAAAAGAGAGCATAAAAAAAAAAAAAACATCATTGTTATTTACAATTTGTAAAGTTCCAGAACAACGATAGCCTGTACCATGATGTACTTGAATGCATATAATTTCTACCTCAGAGTCATGTTTGTGTTTACTATAATCTTTATAGAAATTGCAATGTTTCTTGAAGTTTATGTAACTTTATCTTTATTGAACTTTTTTAGCTTCCAGAGAACACTCCAGCCCATGGTCTTGCGGTTGGTCTTGTCAAGGCATGGGAATGCTATAACAAGCCGAGGTAACATTTTAAGGAAATTTAGTTGTACTTACTTATTTATTCTCAATTGCATATCAAGTGTTAACAACATATTATAAATCGCTCTTGAGACTTACTGCAGATGGAATCACCCACCCTTGAAAAGACAGAGGATGTAAATTAATGTGTCTAGCCAAAGGACATGCCCACCGTGGAAGTGGTTGGGATTGAACCCTGTTCAACTGGACAATGGCAGCCTATTGACTGAGTTTATGATAGTTTAGCAAAGTTGACATTGAGTCAATGTATAGCTGTGTTTTCTGTTACAGCTGATTCGACACTTTAATATGACTAAGCAGTTCTAAGCTTTCCTTTGATATTAGCTTAGCTTCACTTTATGAAGCAGTTATAAATTAGATTATATCATAAGATCAGTAAGGTGTAAGTTGATGTAGTCTTAAATTAATGAATGCTAAATATACGACAAGACTTGTTTGGTATGTATTTATTTTCAACCATGCGTTTATCTTTTTCCTGCGGTGAAATTGATTTTGAAATGCAAATGTGCAAACTTTCCAACTGATCCAAGAATACATTTTATGCATATTTCATGTTTCGTTTGTTCTATATTTCATGCAATGCAGTGCGGTGGTGATGTTTGTGGTGCAAGCAGTGGAGAGGAACTCTGTGGACCAGAAATGGTTGGAACGCAAAATGCATGAAATTAACCTTGGTGTAAATGTGGTCTATTGTACATTGCTCTATGCATATGAGCATTGTCAACTCACAGAAGAGAATAGATTACTGCTGTATGTTACCATCTTCTTTTGTCTTGATTAATATGGATTTGTATACAGTAAAACCCATTTAAAGGGGCGCCTGTATTTTACACTCACCTGTGTTAGACAACCTGCTGACCTTGACCTTTCTCTGTAAGGTCATGGACATCTGATCACTAAACCTCTCACTGATGAGGGGTCATATGTTCAAGTCTAGCCAACAGTGTGACACCTGTGATAATGTTAGCAGTTTTTTTACTGGGGATTGGTGTCTAGTACTGATTCATTTCAGGTAAACTTCCTCTTTAGAACTGAAATATTGTTGAAACCAGTCTTCAACCCTGTTAAAAATATAGACAGCCTCCCATTTATTATTTTCTAATTGATTTATCTGCAAAAGTCGCTTTTTAGAAAAGTATCACAAATACTTGAAATTCATTTCTGTTAGCATCATGAAAGAATTCTCCTGTAATAAATTCTTAACTCTCGAATTAGTCTGTCTGCTTAGAAATCGCAAAATTTTCATCACACAAAAATGTCCCAGTTTACAGTATATGTGTTACCCTATTAAATTATTTAGATACACGTGAATCCATAATTTGATATTGGACATGCTTCAGCTCTGCTTAATAACACATTTACTGATGTATTTGTTGCTTTGAATTCTTAATGCTTTGTGATATGCTTCAAAGATTAGAGTGAGGCTATATAAGATATATATAATATTGATAGAAGGTAATGACTTTGCAATTTTAGTCCCAATGAATGCCCAAATGATTATAAAACTGTCACATGCTCAACTTAACTGATAGTTTAAAATTTGAAAAGTCAGTTTAAATGCTTAAATTAAATTTGAGACTTGTTTGTTATGAAGAATTTATGAGCCATGTCTGGGAAAACATAACATTATGACTTTACAACCAGAATGGATGCAGGTTAGTCTGCGCATCCGGGTAGTCTGTTTTTATGCTAATCTATTTGATCTCTATTGCAATACAAGTTCTAACAACTTATATTAATCTTGCTCTCCAGACTCGCTCAAGATGGAATCAACCTCAAAGGCAGTCTGGTCAGGATCAGTACTGTTTGTTTACTGTTTCTGCAACATGTATATAGTCTGAAAACAAACAGTATGGATCCTGCTGTAATGTTTCATTGAAACAAAGTGTGAACATGAAATTGATTCAAGCACAGTGGTAAACACATGGCCAGTTGACATTAACCTTTCTGCCATGTGGTAATGATCCTACATTGGCAATCCTAGCTCATTGACTGTGAAAATTTACATTAACCTCTTGAAAACAGGGAAGCTCTAGTACTGGATAAATTAATCGTTTGTTTCAACTTTAGTAGAAAAGTGCATGAAAAAATTTAAAACGATAAATGTATGTATTTGTACAGGGATGGTAAAGAGATAGCTGTGATCTATTACAGAGATGGTTATATACCCTCCCACTACCCAAGTAACAAGGTAGGGTTTTAAACTTTCTTAACATGGGTTGTGGGCTCAAGTACTTGCAATTCACATTAACTCCTCTGGATGACTGATTGCTTGGGTAGTCTTACTAGAATAAGTATTCACGCTGAAAGAAGGTATTGTAGAGGTCCCACTCAAATTTTGCTGATGGGATTCGAACCTGCAATCTGCAGGTTTAGTAGTGCAGTGTTCTACTGTTACACCATGACCTCTCCATACCAAACTTAACTAGGTAGTAGAGGTAGTCTGGCACATTGTTGGATATGCACATCTCGCCTAACTTACAATTTGCCAAGGATTATTTACATGTATGTACTGTGCAGAGATAAAAGTACCTGTTTAAAAAAATGTTCTAATTATTACCTTCAGTTTGTTTCAGTTCCATATTATAACATGTGAAGCTACCGTTTGAGTCAGAGATGTGTCACTTAGTCAGTTGTAACAAAACTGTTATTATAGGTCTTGGTTGCAAGAAATAAAAACCATGTCTGGAACCAGACTCGAGTTTTAGGTGTCTCAGTACCTGCTAATCAGCACAAATTCAAATTTAGCCAATCAAAAAGCAGTATTACCATAATGTGACTGGTTATAATTTACGTAACTGCAATTTGATTGGTTAAAACCCATTTAAACTGTTTTTCAGGAGAGGGATATAAGGTTGATGATGGAAAAGTCCTATGCCATTAAATGTCCAACAGTGGGGTTACAGCTTGCAGGATGTAAAAAAGTCCAACAAGAGCTTGCAGTTCCCGGTGTTCTTGAAAAGTTTCTGAAGGATCAAAAAGTTTGTGATTGTGTGAGGAAAACGTTTGCTGGCCAGTACAGTCTTGATACAGTAAGTTATTGTAAATGGTTACCAGGTGTTCTATTTTAGACTTATTTATTATGTCAGCTAACAGTGATTATGAGGCCATTGGTTGGAGGTCTGCTACCAACCATAACTCTTTCTGTGAAAACAAAGACAGTTTCTTAAGCAATTGAAGGTTAGTATTGGTGTTTTCCAGGAATGATGATTATGTGAATTGCTTGCCTGTAAGTGACAGAAATAATATTAAAAAAATCCCTAGATAGAATTTAAATGAAATGATAAGGAATTGTAACATTTCAGACTGAAGAAGGGAATAAGAATGTTGAGATGGCTCTGGCACATCCCAAGAAGTTTGTTCTTAAACCTCAGAGAGAGGGTGGAGGTAGGTGTAGTTATGACCCTATACATGGTTTGGAATGCTGTTTAAAGGTGGTCAGTTACTATTAAGCAACATTTTATGACAATTTTTACTTTTTGTATGTTCTGTTAGAGATAAATTTAATGAACAAAAAGACCCATTACATAGAGTTAGATCCCTATCAGAATTTACTTTTATTGCTTTTATAAAATTTTGTTATTACTCCCCTTTAGTATGAAAGTTTTAAAACGTTGATAATATGAAAGTTTTAAACGTTGAGTTTTCTTTTTTTTTCAATATAATTTCTACTTTTACGTTGATTGGTAGATATCAATTTTTAACATTCTGAACCAAAATGCAAGTTTCAAAACTACAGTGCTTCTGAATTCATTTATTTCAATCTATCTTGGGTCGCACCCAAGATAGGTAAAGGGAGGTATAATAATTTTTCAAACTTGATTTCTAGTGATTCCATCAAATTATTTTTTAATGCAAATATTTCACAAATATAATACACGGTTTTTTTTATATCTTTCCTTAGGCAAAGTATGTGTATCAAATTTTTACTTATGATAAAATTACTCTATCTTGGTTTGGAAACCAGGATAGGAAATCAAAATTTAAAAATCCTCCATGAAAATTTATTGAATTAGGTAGTGAAATAATGGTGTAAATGTCGATGTTAAGTTTCAAACAAATCTGTTACATGGCCAAATACCTTTAATCTTCATCTTTCATCATTTACTGCATAGTTTAAATAGGTCAAGAATCAAGATACCTGGTAGTGGTTCTTTCTGCTGAAAAGCTCTGGTGGACATTCATTTCTTTACCAGAGCGTTGCATAACTTGCAGTCTGTTCAAAACAAGAAAACGATTGACCTAAATTAAAGAAGTCTTTTGTGAAAGGGAAACAACTGTGTAAAAACTGTATATGCACTTCGAGAAGAGTTTCTTCCCTTGAAGTGTGAAACAAACTGTCATTCACTTTTTATGTACATTTTTGTTTAAGTAAATTATTGAAATTAGATATAATCTCTGTAGTAAAAAGGTATGTACAGTACAACCTGTCTTATAGGTCACCTGGTTTTAATGGAAAATAGCCTATAGGGCTTATTCTTTGTTCCATGTAACATAAATTCATAAAGAAAAAACAGCTTTAAAGTGTTATTTGTGTAACTCCCTACAGCATCAGAAAGACAATCAAAAATAAACATGTATAGACAATTGTTAGTTGGCCTATTTAAAACTTTAGAAGAGAAATGCCACAGCTTTTGACATTTTAGGGCACAGATCTATATGCAAATGTCTTAAGTTAATTAAGAAGTGATTTCTGATTGTTCAAGGGAATAACATATATGGGGAAGATATCAAGTCATTTCTCGAAGGGATCAAAGACAGTGATGAAAGAAATGCATACATTCTGATGGAGAGAATATTCCCCTGGCCACAGAAGAATTACCTGTTAAAGGAGGGCAAAGAACCAATACTGCGAGATGTGATCAGTGAACTAGGCATCTATGGTGTCTACTTGGGGTAAGGAAACTCATTTATTAAAAAAAAGGAAACTTTTTACACCCTAAACTAAGCAATTTGGAGTGGGCTATAGACAATTTGACATGTTCCTTGGCATTCAAACTTATGAATTAAGTGTTCATATCAGTATAATTTTTATAAATACAGTAAACTCTGTGTATTACGAACTCCTTTTTACTTTACTTTTACTTTATTTCTTAATATCCTCCTCTTGGGCGATAGAAACATATTTACAAATAACATATAATAAACAAATGCAATGTAGTTAATTAAATAATCCACAATAAATTTGTTGCTTACAAACATAATCTTGCATAGATAATTGCATGCAGACGTACATGCGTGAATATTTATATTTCATACGTACAATGTACATGCCTTGAACATTCAAGGATACATAGATCTGCACTTATTCACAGTACGTGATCTGTTCATCCGTTTGCCATAGTCAAAAGTTAATGTTTTCTTCTAATATAGTGTCATGAAAATAGACAGCATGCACTTCTTTAACATAAGAGAAGGTCAATCTATAAAAAATCTTTAAGTATAATTTTTATAAATACAGTAAACTCTTTATATTACGAACTCCTTGGGACCAGTTTAATTTGTTCCTTATATCAGAAGTATGTTATATCCAAAAGAATTTTCATAAAAAAATAAAGAAGGAAAATAATTGTGGTGGAGCCCAGAAAATTTGTTTCTTGTATCCAAAATTTCGCTATGTCTAGATTTGTTGTATACAGATTTTACTGTATTTGCTTCATTGCTTTCAAATGTTGAATGACTGTACAAAATAATGATACTGCTAAGCCATATTAAAATATTTGAAAATTTGTTGCGATCTTGGAAGCATTCAAGAACCGAAATGTTACGTGGTGGCAGATTTAATTGTTTATTGCTTTTAAAAAGTTATACTTCATTTGAGTGTATCATATGAAACTGAAATAGTTTATATATCAATATACACCGTGTACATGCAGTATCGTTTTTCTCTATATCATGTTTTAAAATTTTTGTAGGACTGCGGACAAGGAGATTTACAATGCAGAAGCTGGGCATGTTTTAAGGACCAAGTCCAATGAAGATGATGAAGGTGGTATTGTGGCAGGATTTGCAACGATAGACTCACCTTTACTTGTACAGCCCCCGGTCTAGTTGCACAGTTGACACTCCTATTTTACTTGTACATTCTCCAAAAGTGTGAAAGCCTTGCAGCTAACACCCATCTATACCTGTACATCCTCCAAAAGTATAGACCTCATATGGCTTTAACTTACATGATATTGTTACTTGTACAGTTTGTTAACAGTGTCATATCATGGCCGTAAAGTTGTAACTTTTAATTGTACACCCTCCAAAAGTGTTGAAATCACATAGTACATAGTCCTCTGTGACAGTATCATGGGCATATAGCTGGCAAGTGGCCGTCTGCTGTTTTTAAACTCTCAGTTAAATTTTGTACACAATTTTTACATATAATTTTACTATAATATAATTTTATATTATCTGTTTTGCTTCATACATAAACTTTGTTGAATTGCAGTTTTGGATTACAATTTTACTTTGTTTTAAAGGTTACAAGAGTAGAGCTCAAGTTAAGGTGAGACGGTTGCCAGGGTAACTTGGCTAGTATAGTATACCATCAGATATTGTTTTGCTAGACAGTTTCATTTGCAGAAAACAAATAGGCTGTGATATTATTTGTGTTCAATTTGAAGAAATTCCATCAGACACCATAATCCTTGAATGGATTGATTTTCCAAGCTTCATTTGTTATTGCTATATTTTACTTTGTGTTTTTGGATGGTTTATCGGGATATATTGGTGGATTATATCCCAATAAACTCACTCTCCAATCAGTGATGTCAAGAAGTATGCCAAGCATACAACAATGACATTGTTAAAATGGTGTTATGTTTGCTATGCTTTCTGATGACATTTTTCTCAATTTTCAACATTTCATATAATATCATGTGGATTTCACTCATGTACACTAAAAATAGTTATTTTCATGTGTGGCTGTGCCAATCGTGAAAATATCACTTTCGGTTCCTTCTCGATGAAATTATAACGAGATATTACATGGAAACCAACAATTATCCTCACATCCTTACATGTAAACACATGTACTTTAACTGTTAACCATTGGCCAGATGTATGATAAAATTGATTAAAGTAATACAGAGTTTTTTTTCTACTATATGTTTTTAGCATTCATACAGCAAGCAATAACATTACTATATTTATAATTACATATCAAGAGAAGTTTTTAACTCTTTGTAAGATATTGTATGTATAGATACAATATGATTGTATTCAGACTTGGATTTTTACAGTATGGGCATTCAAGCTTATAGTTTGTTAAGTTTCCCTGATCTGAACTGAGGATAAAATTTTAGACTTTGTATTAGGTAAGTGGGACAATTGGGTCCACCGTCAAAACTTGAAATATCTGGAATATTTTGTTTCTTTCTTTTTATCTAGTCCAATATCTTGATTTAAGTTTGTGTTTAAAATTATCGGGTTTTTTTTATTAAAAATATGGGGTTTGTATGGCACAGTACCTATTCATTCTGTTGACAAGTCTGATATGAAAAATTTGTAATGATACAGATTTTTGCCATCATGTCTCACAGTAAACTTAGGTAACTGGTCATTTGTCTTTCCTGTAATACGATGCATGTTTTTGTAAAAATGGAAGTCTACATTTAAATTGAGTTTGCTTTTTTTTTTTGAGGTTTGAAGTTTTAAGAACAATGAATATTACTACAGAATGTACCAGTATTATGACATCTTCTAATTTCTTGTCTTTGAATATAGCTCTAGGGCTTTTTCCAACGGTGCATCATTTGAGGTAGACAGTAGTTGTGGGAAGCTTTTCCACTGTCTCTAACCTGTAAGCACTTGTTAGCAACATGTGACCATTATACTTGCTACAGTAGTGGAAGGCTGCTAAAAGTAATTTATTTGATCAATTTACCATGGAGAACTTTCACCATAGCAACTTTTTGCTTTGAAATACAGTTTCTTGCTTTGGATAAGTGTTTACATGGAGAACTGTTGCCATAGAGAACTGCTTACATGAAGAACTATAATAATGGAAAACTGTTGCCATGGAACTGTCACCATGGAAAATTATTTTTCCATTGAGAACTGTCATCATGGATATCTTTTGCAATGGGAACTGTTATCATGTCGAATTCTTAAAGGAGAAATTTTACCACAGAGATATCTTGGAAACTGTCACAATTGAGAATTCTTGCAAGAACTTTTGCCATGGAACCGTTTGCCATTTGTACTATCACCATGGGGAATTTTTAAGGAGACACGGTCACCATGAAGAACCAGTGCCATGGGAACGGTTACCATGGCATTTCTTTTCTAGGCGAACTTCAACCTTGCTGAATGTTTGTCATAGGAACTGTCCCATGGAATAATTCCCTGATGAGTTTTAGAGGTTATGTAAGCATGCTAATTTGCATGATATTTTGACTACATACAACATGAAGAGTGTAAAAAGCTAACCTTTTTGTTTTGTGTAAGGGCTGTAGCACTAGTTTTGATTATTGTTGAATATATTTTAGGGGAAATATGCTGCTTTTTTAGTGTGTATGCATTTTATATGGATATGTTCTTGTTTTACTTGAAACAACGCTCAAATTAATGCACACACTTTAGCTTGTATATAATGCAAATTGATGATGTGTCCAAAACAATTTGAGTTTTTGTAAGTCACAGCTGAATATTCCAGTTGTAGTGTAGAAATGACCACAATGCATCTTATTTGGTGACCAAGAGTATGTTGGGGTTAACATATAGCTTTCCTACACACAGTAGTATTTAGAATGAGTAACTGTGTAACCTTTCACCAGTCTGTTCCTGTCATGTCTATTTTCCTGTCTGACCCCATCAAAATTTTGTATATGATATAAGCTTCATGATTTTTTGTTTATGATGTACGCTTCAACCAGTCTTATGCAGGACAAAAGATGTTGCATGACTAGATCTTACACATCACGATCAGGTTGGGTGAAAAACGAGGTCACAATACAGTTTCCATGGAAACATTTTAGCTGATCGTCTATCAAACTTAGCCAGATGGTGTAATGTCAGATTTCAGCACTTTTCATTTCTGGTAGTTAAACTTTTATATAAAAGTCACTAACGTGCTCAAACAATGCTTATGACTAAACAGGGCAAAAACTTATTCTCAGTTTTAGATCTTGTCAATTCTCTTTCGATAGTCTATTAACACATATTCCTTTGTTGACCATTTACTCAAGTCCTGCAAACGATCTCAGTTTGTAAACTTCAGTACTACTAGCGCCCATTTTTTCCCCACTATATGATTAGAGAGAAAACTTTTAAAAACTTAGCTTTCCGGTCAAATTTCGAATAAGTATGACTTGTCTTAACTAATAGAAACTTTTGAGAATGTTGAGAATTTTCTTATCTGAAAAGTTAATTTTATTCTTATAATCCTTATATGGAGTTTTAAGAAATGTTAATGACGAGTGATATAGGGCCATCATGACCCTCTTGTTTCCTTTTTAGATTTGGGTTTAAGTTTTAGATATATATGGTATTATAATTGAATTTGTAGACATGCTTGATTTTGTTTTATGCCCCCGAAGGGTGGCATATTAAAATCGCACCGTCCGTCTGTCCGTCCGTCCGTCTATGCGTCCCCACTTACAAATTCGTGTATGGACTGTAACTTTGTCATGCATTGAAGGATTTTAAAATAACTTGGCACACATGTCTAGCACATCAAGACGACGTGTCGCGTGCAAGACCCACATCCCTACCTCAAAGGTCAAGGTCACACTTTGAGTATGAAGGTAATGGATTCCTCTATATATGCATATATACACACATTCGTGTCCGGACTGTAACTTTGTCATGCATTGAAGGATTTTAAAATAATTTGGCACAAATGTCTAGCACATCAAGACGACATGTCGCGTGCAAGACCCACATCCCTACCGCAAAGGTCAAGGTCACACTTAGAGTTTATAGGTAATGGAATCCTGTATATATGCATACATTTGTGTCCGGACTATAACTTTATCATGCTTTGAAGGATTTTAAAATAACTTGGCACAAATGTCTAGCACATCAAGCGGATGTGTCGCGTGCAAGACCCAAGTCCCTACCTCAAAGGTCAAGGTCACACTTAGTGTTTAAAGTAATGGAATACTGTATGCATGGTTACTCTGTCATGCATGGAAGGATTTTAAAATGACATAGCACATTTATTGAGCACATGGAGAGGACACAGACTGTGAGGCACCTCTTTCGGAGGTATTCGTCACTTGTGAGGGACAGCTCTTGTTATTTATTTATCTGGTTGCTATTTAAAATACTTACGTTTCTGGTGACTTACACACATATATATCTACATATTTCATATGATGAAATAAACATTAAAACATACATTTACTGCTCTTATGTATATGTTTATGAGTCAAAACAGACTGTTTGTTGTACTTTACCTTGCATTTTGGCACTTACTTAGTTAAGTTTCTGGCTTGAGCAGTAAACTCCGGATATAGCAAAATTTCGGATATCGGGGACATTAATTATTTTCTTGGTCCAATATTTTATACAAAAATCTATATGGGTATAAAATACTCAGGATGAAAGGAACTCTCAAGGAATTCGTTATATACGGAGTTTACTGTAACATTTTAAAAGTTATGATTCAAAGATTCTGAAGATCTTACTAAGATACAGAGGTTTTCTAGCACGTTGCCAGTGTGCTACACGTGCATAGATATATAAAATCAACTTGGGACTTCTCTTAAGATGTAGAGCGACATCTAGTTAATATGTAACCATCAATATCGTCTTCTGTGGAAGATGGAAGAGCAAAAGTATCATATGGGCTTCAAATCTTTTTGTATTGCTTCACCTCAGCGGCTGCTACCACGTTACTGTCTCTATTTGTTGTGTAATCCTTGCCGAACATTTTTTGTCCGTTCTAATTACTTTAAAAACTGTGAACAAATGAAGATTTTGATATTTGTGGTTTTAACAAACAAGACTGTTTTCTTCCCGATTTCTTTCGATTTGTTCACGATTTGTACTATGCAGACAAATTGACTGCCGCTGAAAGTTTGCTACATTAACGAAGTAAACGGGGTCAAAGTGCGGATGAAAGAACAACATGTTTTCTCTGTAACAACTCCTTGTTACTTTACTAATTTAAAACTGAAAAAGTGTTGGGGGGTTTTCAGGCTAAAATCCCCCTAGCTTCATCTTTTTCGTAGACTTGTTTGTCCGGCATTACAAAGCGAGATTTCTCCCAAGACAGATTTCACAGTTGCGGCCTAGACATTGAAACAAAATTCTAAACGGTAGTTGGTGAGTAATAGTGCAATTTTGAGTTTTATAAAGAAAGATTTTCAAAATCAATTGATGTACATATTAAATAGACTAGACTAGAAGGCCAACGAGTTCGAGTATGATTACATGGTAACGCCTTCTAAATGGCCACGCTAAATTATAGACGAGTAAGATATCCAAAACACAACAAATGCTTTGAAAATATAGAAGAGTAAAGTTATACTGAGATATTTCTGTTATTGACAAGTAGTTTTTAAGGAGTACATAAGAACATGGCTGACATTTTAATATACATGTATGACTAAAACAGTGAAAATAAAATATTCTGTTCGTTACAGATTTTCCTTAAAATTGCTATGGCTGTGGTAATATTTTTCCATTTATTTTGTGAAGATTCTAATAGTCGGTGACAAAATGTTTTAAAATTGTGATAGTTATTTTGAACAGTCATATCACTAAAAGAAAGGGATCGTAAATCATGACTGCCTTGTCTGTGTCTATAAACTCGAAATTATAAATTGTGATAGACACTGATTCTGAATTCAACATTCAGACATGGAACATGAACGTGTTTATCAAGTTTGGCTCGAGTCAAAATTTCTAGTCTCCAAGGCGCAATACTTAATCAAAAATGTTCAAAACATTGTAAATATACAACTACATTATTACATTTGCATTTGTTCAGACTACAAAATTGGAGCAGGTTTTTTTTAAATAGTAGAATAGTAGACAAGATGACGACAAAACCAAGTTCGGTTTTAAGTTCCAAATTGTCATCAACGAATTCAAATATTATGTATGGGTCAACAGCAGTGTAAACGTAGTAATTAGAATGTATACTAATCTAGTTTGACGGTCCTTATTCAAAAGTATATCATGTTTTTACAGACCCCTTTCCAGAACAACACCTGTACATTTTGAATTTTGTAATATATTTTGACATATATTTGTTGCCAGATAACTGCATTGTACAGTGCTGGTAAATGACAAAGAAGTCGCTTTATACATGCAATTTTGAGAATAGTTAGAATTCATATTTCTTTTCTGTTGCCAAGCTGTGTCCTGGTACTTTCCCGTTGACCTAGATTTGAAAAAGACAAAAATTGATAGCAGAAATCAATGAAAAAACAAGATCTATCTACGAAAAAAGATAGCCCAAATTAGTAAGACCTATATCATTATAAGCATTTTTTATGAAACACTTCCTGTTTGTAAATTGCAAGTTACTTGGTTCAGATCGAGATGTTGTTGACCGATTAGACTTACTGGCGTTTTGCTGTAGATGTTCCATTAGTCTCGACATCTTGCCTGACTGGAAATCATTGAGTGGCTTCATTAGCACTCATGCTGTTAAACAAATCAGGTTCAAGTAATTTACAGCTCTTAATGCTCTTTTATTACCTGTCCATCTACTTGTTATCGTGGAAAACAGATTATAACTAAT
Source organism: Saxidomus purpurata (assembly GCA_022818135.1). Taxonomy (NCBI): domain Eukaryota; kingdom Metazoa; phylum Mollusca; class Bivalvia; order Venerida; family Veneridae; genus Saxidomus; species Saxidomus purpurata. The sequence continues at coordinate 16,711,786 of JAFMSR010000012.1, read as the reverse complement.
AGACTACACTTGTAACTTCATGCGACAAATAATGCCTCATTCAAAATATATCTGATCAACATCCACTCGATTAGATTGCTACCTCTTTGAACATTCCGACGGAAAAGTTTTCCAATTTCCTTTAAAGGAAATTTCAGGGAAGATCAGCGGGCTTTTCTACGAAATTCCGGAAGTTGAAACGCACCTGCGCCATTTTGAAGAAATCAATATCCATTGAAGGCTTGTGATGAGTCGTTGGATTGATCAAAGTCTCGGAAGTGCTTACCTCTGCAGGATTAGGATTTATTACTCTCCCACAGAACTGTAAAACTAATAAAAGTCTTAACATCATCTTTGGGACAGATTCGTAATTTCACGTTGTTCAAGGGGTAAACCAGGGCCTTTCAATACCGAAAGATCCTGGATAAACCAGGGGATGTTGTAGTACAATGTACTCTGTTTTACACATATTTCGCTAGCTTTGAAAGCTAAAAGTTCCAAAACATACCCGTTGAATAAAAACGGTTGAATGATACCGAGAATTGTCACTGTCTATCATCGGTCAAGTTGATCAAATGTAAGTGTCCATACAGACACAATTGGTTAGCTCTGCAAGCTTCTGACACTTGGAATTCTGTTGCCGTTTTGCTTTAGTCTTGAGTTCAATGAGCAGAGATGCGAGTATGCTTTAATAATACATTCACTGTTTATGTTTCGGTAAAAGTTAGCTACTCATTTTATTGATTTGTCATGTACAAGAAAAGCAAGTTGATTATAAGACTGGTATATTCTGTTTGGTCCAAACTTGGCAGCATGAAGATGTTATCAGATGCTTTCAATAGAAAACTCTAACAAAGTAATGCAAATACACCTTCGCACATCTGCTATATTCTACCAGTTCTGGTAATGATGCACAGAATGGCACAGCTAAATCGAATAAATGTGCACCGGTGTGCTCTCTGCACATACCAGGAATATTCATGTTTGGCAATGATTGAAGGTGTATCCCTAAATGGTTATAGACGTTTCAGCTTAGACTATTTCATACAATACGACCGAAATCACAAGTGAAGAAATTCTTTTCATAAGTGTTTAGTTTTAATTATCAATAGTTTTAAAGTTTAAAAAAGACATTAAAGCATGCGTGTTTCAGTAAGGCATAAACAGAAAATTTACCACTATCCGCATAAAAACAATCAGCGTCTAATTGCCTGCTGCCTTCCTTCTAGATATGTCGATTCCAGCTATTGAACAGTTGATGGCTTGTAATGGCCTCCGTGGCAAGCAAGACTGTGTTTATGGCCTCTCTAATGTTGCAGCGACCAGTGATAATTGTCCGCCAGTTTTGCGATGAACGTAAGATTAATTTTTATGTATACAAGTGTTATTAGCCTAAAGTGGCTTTCCTTTTGACGGAGGAAATGACATCATCGATTCTCGTCTGCTACGGGAGATCGCGTGCGGTGGAAGCAAATCATTCAAGTCAGAAGTGTCATAAGTAAACTCATAGACACAGTGAAATCGATGAAGTACAATGGGTTAACGTATTCTTATAATGTTGTTAATGATGTGTAAGGTCAGGAGTCACATTCATGGTTTTGTAAAACATTTTAGCTCGTGTCACAGGCAAATGATATCCTTGATTTTTTCATATTTCATATTATAAGTGCTCTTGTTTTGCTGTGTCTTTATCCATTGAACAGCATCAACAACAAGAACAACAACAACAACAACAAAACACTCAAAATGTACCAATAACATTTGAATATTAGTAGTTGGGCTAACATGGTTAAATTTCGTTTCAGACAGGCACCCTTGATAACCCTACAAGTTCCGGGATGACTATGCCGTGTATAAGTTTTTGTTTTATTCTCATATAGTACTTGGTTGCAATGCCATTGACGTATACGCAGTCGTAAGAGTAAGATTTTTGAAGACTTTTAACACAATTAGCGTGGTATTTGTCTTCATTTTGTACAGACTTTCCACTAAGCTACATGACAGTTTACTTTGATATTTACAATTACCTTTTCTTAACATGTCGCCGAACACAGAAGGTTGATAAATTGAATATTTTTTTAGTTATTTTCCCGTAATTGAAAGAAATTTTATCCCCCCATTAATGATAGCCAGAGATGGCATCGGCATTGGTTAATAACTCACGCGCCGTTTAAAAATATTTTACTAGACAACTACAGTCTTTAGGGTCAAAAGTGATTCCACAACGCCAAAATTTGCTAAAATATATATTTCATATGAAACTATCATTTTGTAAAAATTCTCTTGAATTTATTTCATATCTCTTTCAAATTTTAACAATAATTTTAGATAATACATTTTAAAATGTATTTACTAGTCTCACAATAGTTTTATATTCTTAATTTTAAAGGTATCATAAGGCATAATAACATGGATTTGTAAATTTGAAAGCCGGTATCCGTATATATATATGTCCATCGTAAACTTTTACGTCAAAAGAATGAGTTGTTTTTTAATGATATTTTTTTTAGATCTACAACAGGCAAAACTTTAAATGATCTATCTGAAGAAACTTTTATTTACTTTGCTTGTACTAGTGTAAAATGTAAAACACTATGGAAATTTTCTTCTGCAGGAAAAATTGAAATTTTATGTGTTTTTTTATATGAAATATACAGTAACATTTAATGTAAATGTTTCTGATTTTTGTATGTGTCAAACCAGAAGAAAGACTGGAGTTTAAATTGCTTCAATGATAATTGCCGACTTAAATTATACTTCAAAGTGAATCCTTGCTTAGTAACAAAGCTGAAGCAATGTCGTGAGCTTGTCTTCGAAAGAAAACTACAGCATTTTCAGTTTTCAGTGTGAAATTACGATCAAAGCCTTGAACACTTTTTTGTCTTAAGGTACACAATGATAGTTTAATAATACAAAAAATCGTAATTATTTGCTTTAATTAAGAATATATGTAGAGAAATTAGCTTTCTGTCATATTTTAGAGTCAAGTCAAAATACCTTTATTCTCTCATGGTTACTTGAAAAAAATGAGGGTTAGTTTGTAAAGTGTTTACAGAGGCATACAAGCAGGTATATACATTCCCGGGGCAGACCAACTAAAATTACTAACAGTCTTTCGGATGAGACTAAAACCGAGGTCCCATGTATGGGTGCTATACACCTGGCATGTATAAGAACCAGGGGTGTCTCTGGAATTGGGACGCTTTCTGTATCTTGCACTATCCTCCGAAACCTAAAATAAGTAACCTCTTCTGGGGGTATACGGTATATACATTATGAAATAGATAGATAGATAGATATATAGATAGATATATGTATTTCAGTATATCACAGATGTACAAGCATGGTTAAAACAAACATGATGCATACATATACAGATAATTAGATGTATACACACGTTTATAAATTTTTCCATTGTGGTCCTTGACATCAATTGATAGCACACCACAGAATGGCATGCTTATTTACTTCAAATGAATCAATGGTATCACATTTGTATAGTATCACAGACCTAGATTATTACAACATCATTGTAAACATGACATCAAAGCAGTGTATGACTAAAGTTTCAGTTATATGAGCATCAAGCAGTCTTATGACAATAAAAGCACTGACTAGATTAAAAAGTAATATACCAAGTATATCTATCAAAGCATTACACTAAAATGCAAAGAGATCGTTAAGAATGATAAGACACTAAACTGCAAAGAGATGATAAGACACAATGTTAAAGCTAGGACAACAAGTGATGTTTGACGGCTTCCTTAAAATGCTTAAAAACTGTAATATTACGTATCAACTGTGGCAAGTTATTCCAAAGGATACATCCCTGATAAGCAAAAGACTTTTTACCAAATCCATTCACCTTAACCACTGTCATTGAAATTTAACCTGGACGAATCCTCAGGATTGGGACAAGAAGTTACCCTAAACCTTGTACAATGAATGTGTAATGAGTGTACAGGATTAAAATAGTACACATAAGCGAGATGCTTGTTTAACGTTGCAGCATATACTTATTTAACAAAAATATAGGTGCTTAAATAAATCATTAGATATAACTCCCCATTTCGTTGATGATAGAGCGGGGAATCACAAAAATCTTTCTTTAGATTAAATACTATGAGCATTTAAGTAAACTTTTATTTACTGATTAGACAGAAAATAAATGATAAATATGGGAAATGCTAGCCTAAGGGAAGATGTTCGATTCCCGTTATTGTGGGTGTATGTAGTGATGCAGTAGTGATGCAGTTAGGGTTCAAATCCTTTTGTTGGCCCGTTACATTTGCCCTATAAGCTGTATAGGTTTGGCCAAATTTGTAATTTTGTCATTAATTCAATGTCCTCGATCAGCTGTTATCCTGAAAGAAAAAATATTATGTTGTTTAGATTAACAATGTCCCGAACGACCATGGGATTTCTTCCCTTGTAAACTTGCCTTAAACAGCATGCTTGGAATGTTAGAAACTCTCAATAAAGTAAATGCTCGACGCATCTAACTGCCGATCCTTCTATATATTTTAAGAATTAATACACTTTAAATCTTGAATCTTTATGCTTGCTTCGTCATTATTGAATTTTCCCGTATCTTTATTTTCCTGTGTTTTCCTCCCTACATTATACATTCAAAAGATGAGCTTCTGATATAACCACTTCAGCACAGGTTGTTAATTGGTTTGCCTCAACTTAAATATTGACAACCTTCTCTGTAAGGTGACCCAAGTCTATCACGACAACTTTATTATATGACAACCCCATTACAAGCTTTTAGGGAGCCGGAAAAGCGATATTATCTTGTTCTAGGTAAAGCGTGGTGCTCACATAAATGCTCTATCTGTTTTGTTTAATTGCTGATGTCAATTCCAGGCGATGTTATCGGGGTAAAATATCAATTACAACTACAATTACACATCCGCTAACTCCGATGATGATCCTGAACATTCGATCTGTTCTTAAAATATAGACCAAAGTTAATGTTTGTCGAAGACAACAAAGTATGTGTCTGTTGTTATTTTTGTTTTAAACTAGGCGTTTTGTGCTTAGGTTCATTTAGTTTACGCTATTTTTTCAATTTTGTTATGAAACAAGTTTTCTCCCAATGTTCTAGTCGCCGTTGAGATACCACCATCACTTGTGGGAGGTTGCGGTTACAGATGGTTACATACCGAATCATTGTAAAAATTATCTTGCTTTTTTTTGTCTATGGTAAACCAATGAAAATTTTTTTAGCCTTTTGCATTCACATAGTAAAGCGTCCAGTCATGCTAGTTTGACTAATAACTTCAAAATTGCCGTGGACTTCAATAAACTGGTTTTCCACTTTCATCCTAAGTACGGTCTTCGGTCTTTAAGATCCTTAACCTGTGACCTACTTTGGACTAACTTGTATGCAACTTATTTCACTGAAAATACTTTAAACATCACACATATTTTTCTAAGCTATTTATGTTTCACTACTTACATATTTTTTTCAACATAATTTTGTCATTATTTAATTGTATTTTCACAAGCCTCACTGTTGATACAGAAATTAGTTCAGAAATCACGCTTACAGTGACGAACAAGTTTTAATATAGTTCCACAGCATTTACTGAGTTTGCGCACTCTTGCAACTTTGATTTTTGTTTTTGTGAAGGATTAGCAGTATTTCCAATTGCCAATGATTCTTAAAAGTTCCAGTGTAATCTTTGATTTAAAGTTCTTGTAGTTTCATGGAAATGGCCGTTATTTGTACGAATTTGCTTTTTGAATAAAAAGTACATGTCATAAAAATAGCGCAGTATTTTTTCAAAGATATTGCAAAAGATTAAGAAACGCTTTTTTGAAAACAGCTTGTTTTGAAGAAGCGACAAAAAGTGAAAGAAAAGTGTGCGCGTCAAAATTATTTAAAAGTCTATAAAAACAGTTATATCGTTATTCTGTCCGTTACTTAATCATATGTTCGTGGGATTTGAACTTTAAAACAACATGTGCTGTATTCAATTTAGTTCTAAACGATTTCGTTAAACACATAAAAATGCCCCTAGCAGGTGACATAGTGTTTTGTTTTACCTTCAGTACGGACCAAAACTCTTCATCGCCTTGTGACAGAGAAATATTACGTCCCCTTTCAACAGAAATATTAATAATAGTAATAATAATAGATTCTTTATTTAAAGAAGGTAACAGATACAGAAATATGATCGAATATTCATATGACTTAGTTTAAACATGGCCTTCTGAAAAAGAAAACATGAAAAGTACATAAAGAAAAGCTTATTATTATTATTGTTATTGACAACAATGCGTAAATAATAATACTGGTTAAATACCAACAATATGTAACTAATACTGGCTGAAGTACACAGATCTTACTTATAATATTATATCAATATGGTTCACATGGCAAGATTATAGTTCATACATCTATTATATATTCTGTCGTGTATCTAGCATTGCTTTACGTTTTTGAAATGCATAGTACGTATACATTGCTAAACCTATAATGACCTTTTCAGAATTACAGCTCATAGAACTGAGTATAAAAAATTAAACATAACATCAGCCATCTAAAACAAATTGCTTAGACTTGCCTCTTTTCCGAATGCTACTCCAGTACCCTTCATGTTTGCAACTTTGACTCTACAAAAACATGCAAGTTTGACTCTACGCAAGTTCAACTCTACAAAAACATGCAAGTTTCACTCCACGCAATTTTGCCTCTACAACTGTTTGACTCTACGCAAGTTTGACTCTACAAAAACAAAGTTTACAGACTGATACTGTTACACAGTAATAAAACATGACTTAAAAGTTAAACTGAAGTACACAAGTACCATCTTCTCTTTCATTTGCTTCTTAACATGAAAGTCGCTGCGACGTGTTTGTTTGTAGATATCAAGTCTTAAAATGATAAGAAACGTTCGTGCATATTCCGCGTTAAACACGCCCCTAATTGTACTTACATGTGCAACTTTTCCCCGTGATCAACAATACACTCAATCTTTTTCAACATATCAAAATACAAGATTTCTGTTTTGTAATTAAGACAATGGCTGACTGAAAAATACAAATGTTACATGCATTTTGTTTGCAATGTTGCAACTTAATATTATAGGTCACACCAGAAACATAGAGTACAAATTACTAATCTAATCTATGTCTGGTCACGTCGCCTGAAATATGTTATTTGCAATGACGCCCACTCATGCGAATTGAAATACAGCCAATCAAAACTTTTGGCAGTTAAAACCGGACGCCAAACAAGATTTGATCTGTTTTCATTTTCCCTATTTTGGTAGGCCAATGCCTTTGACGAGCGACGTTTATTGTCGGTCTTTGTGGTACATTTCATCTAAAGAGATCCACTTGTTAAATGGGCAGTTATATTATTTGGCACAACTTCGTTTTCCCACTCTTTTTTGACGTAAAGAAAACTTACATTTATTTCGGTATATATGCATTGTTTACAATTACATAGTCAAACAAATAAATGTATTGTATGTGTGTATATACAAACACATGAATAATGGACCATGGCATGGACATTAATACCAAGGATAGCACCAAAAAGAGTAATACTCTTATTTCTTTTGCGGTCCAAATGGTTAAAATTGCTGTAGGTTTATCACCGCATTCTTGAACAAGCATTTTAAGATTCATTACCAAAAATTGTTTAAGTAGCAGTCTGACTTTAGTTTTAAATATTTCACTGATTTCAGTTTTAAATATTTCACTGATTTTAGTTTTAGATATTTCACTGATTCCAGTTTGAAATATTCTACTGATTTCAGTTTCAAATATTTCACAACGTGGGCTTCTTTCCAAAATTTGTTTCATATATATTTTTGTGCTATTAAGATTCTGAAGAAGTAAGCAAAACAAAACAAAACAAAAATGCATAAGCAGAAGAGAATGTGAATAAAACAGAAATACATTATCAAGATTAGTATATCTCAAAACGCTTCATCCAAATTGTTGATAAATTATTTTACTGCTCTTCTGTGCAATATGATTATTAGATAAAGCCACCAAGGTGGCACAGTCGCGTACTCCGCACTGAAGATTAAATGTGTTTTCCATGTTCACATTGTCGTCGCTGGCGAAACTTGAGAGTTTTCACAAATGAATATCAATGTAATTACTAATATTGCGACTAATACCCCTAATTTGAATTCTTTAGAACACTTTCTACATTCTGTATGACAGGGCATATATTGGCTTAGACTGGTGCTGCCACCTCCTATTCTGTGATGATCATGATTGATGAATGGAATTGCTCGCTGGTTTAAGACGCTCATTACCTTAAGTAACACGAAGTTGGCATTTTGGCTGTACAGTCTGTGACACTTAGTGAATCGGTCGAGTGCCAGTCTTGTGTCATGACTCCGCCATTAATTTTTATCCAGTGTTACTAAAGTAATTATTTGCTTTAAAGTATTTGACCAAACCAGTGTAACATTCCAGACATAACAAATTGAACAGGCCAAGTGCATACCAAACATTTTTCGTGCTCAACTGAGTTTCAAGCTCAAACTTTGGATAACATTTTATATATTCTTTATAAAAGTGTGTCAAACAAGTTTTCCGTATATATTTAAAATGACTTTTAAGGTATAGCTCTTTTGTTTCTTATATATATATATACGGCGTTCAAAGTTAAAATCATGTTGTGCCCAAACCCAGTTTAGCATGAAAAAAGGTTTACATGCACGGGGCCAGGCTGTTTGAAACTGTCAAAAGGGATTTTCTGGTTTGAAAAGTGCTTACAAGAGCACGAGATTTTTTCAATGTTCTCAAAATAACACCTAGTTATTTTTAGTTATTTCATGACATGTTGACCATGTTCCAAAGCAGCAGTGAAATATATCATCGTGACAACGCCTTAACAACTGATATTTAAAAAGCATAGAATCATAGACATTACTGTATGTAATTATATTTGAACTACGTTTCATTACGCAAGATACAGTATTTTTTTTTTAATTATTACATTCGAACTTCGCTACCGACCTGAATCTTTAGATCGTTGTGGAAAACTGACAGCCTGCAAATAAGGGAAGTATTGTTGAAACGGTCGTTGTACTCCAAGATACAGAGCAACATGCAAATATCACGTCAACAGCTTTCAAAATTGGAACACACACTTGATGAACCGTCATTGCAGTGCGTTTAAGCATTTTATACAACCTACCCCCAGCACGGTGAGTGAAACATTTATCTGGTCATTGTATTATTTCTCAAATTGAGAATGATTTTGACCATCTACCTGTCTGAAGCTATCGTAACTATGTCAATGAAACAATGAAATTAATGGCATGTTAATGGAAGACAATTACATGGCCATTTCGGTATCGTCATTATCTCTAACAACATGTAATTTTCCATTATTTTCTTTTCAGTTTTAAGCGGCACACAACAGCTTGACACATCAAAGATTTAGTTATAAATCAGTGAAAAAAGCAGCACGCAAGCAACGGTATCAAAGGGTTTTCAAACATCAATGAACTTAATGACGAATAACGGCTTTATGTCGTACCGTTTAGGATAGCACAGTCATAGTTTCATGATATTCCAAGTTTGTGCTGACTGCAGGTAAACAATTACCCTTTTGCAAAATTTGTAAATTTGTACTTTCTCATGGAACATGTTCATTATTTTGCAATAACATATTATTTTAAAAACTGAAAACAGTTGTAAACTAAAATTGCCGTATATATATTCTTCTATAGTATGTGCTATATAGTACCACATTGTTAGAACTATGTTTGATATGTTAAATCATTTCGTGGATATACCCTTTTCTTTGAACACAAAATAATTTTTGAAAGACATAATGGCTGATGATTTATTTCAATATTTGGCTAGAATCTGTATTCATGATATACTGTATTCATGATATACTGGATAAAATCCTCAAAATTACATTATTACGCTTCCAAATTTAACCAACCGACTGTTGCCAGTAAGCCTTTTCATGCACCACACCATTGCATTGACAGTGATGTGATTTCTTCCACTTGAGATGCTTGGGTCTAAGGCTGTTTAAATATGTTGCTTATCCAATTACTGTTTGCACAAAAATAAGGTCATTTTAAAGTGATACAGTTCAAAGTTACATCATTTAAGAAGGACATTAACCACAATATATAGGGAATAAACATTGCCATAGTTAAAACCAAAACATTGGAATCTGTATAAGTTTCAGTCTCATTTAATATAGAGGAAATCTGATAACAATACTATTATTATCCTAGTCAGAAATAGAAAATCTATCCTCTCCCTGTTGGTTATACTGTCAATAAGTGAACCAATTCAGCATAACTCGCATGTTGCATGTTTTCGATGCATTTACTGTGCTTTCAGCTAATTCAATATTTGTATTTTTAAGGATGACAACTTTAAAAAGTGTATCAACATTTAAGAAACCCAACATGCAATGCTAGTTGATGATCACTGGATGTTAGAATTACACGCAGCATTTATATTACCAAGAAAGATGTCTTACTGGCGAAATTGACTGAAATTTATACAAAAAAAATTGTCAACCTAGCATATTAATCGAAAGTTCATGCCGCAGATATAGCACAGTATTTTTTCCAATGATATTAATGATATTTTAAACAATAAGAACACTTTCTGACAAAACCTTTTCGTGAATATGAAAGAAACACATACGTCAAATATGTTGTGTAAATAATGTTGACTAGATTTTTTTTATCATAAACTCTGTATATTTTATGTTCTCCTATGCAGTTTCAGCTTAATCAGTTTATTTCTGATCTGATCAGAGGTAATAATAGTTATTTTAAAACATTTTGTAATTGCGCATTGGTGCTTATTTTCCTGCATCAGTGTTTTATCTTGTAATGCTTTTGGTACATTTTTAGGTTTCGATTAGCAGAAGGCGCATAGTCTTACCTGTATATTTTGCATGATTCAATACATGCTAAATGTATGGTTTTATTTGTTCTCTTAACCTCTAGATGACATTCGTTGTTTTAAGTGTAAATATAATATAATATAATAACTGTGATTATTTGTAATTTGTCATGCTTATAGTCTCTTGTAATTCTATTATAGAATGGTCATTTGCTTAATATTATCTGTGCTGTTTTATCATCAGTCTATCTGAGCAATTCAAACTGGTCATCATGTGGGACTTTAATTGTAAAATCGGGAAGAACAATTATGAGATTCGGTCGTTGGCATATTGTACTTTATCGTAACTGATTCAAAATGAATGTTTAGTTCAGTGTCCCTTCAAATCAGGATCGTTTTGCTATCTTTATTTCGCATGTTTCCTTTCTTTCCCGACTTCTGATGCATTTTTTTATATTTCACCTATTTGATTGAAGGCTACAAGTGTCCATTTTAACTGAAGCGAATGTCTCTTTCATACTTAATATAATTCAATATCTCGACTTAATAACAGCTGAATGAATCCGTAGATGTTCCTGAAAAAGGGAAATGCAAACGATCAAAATTCATTACTGGATACACTATACTATTGTTCTGCTCTACCTGTAAATAGATGTAATCGGAACCTCCCGGCTAATTTGTTTTCAGTTTGTTGAGTGGTAACAAAATCTGAATATCGATCTTGTTTTTGTAATTGTAATGACACGTGTAGTTTTTTTGAACATTAACCTTAATTGTCTGGTGATTTCCATTGTTATTAAAAGCTTAGGAAGCAAAATGGCGCCCAGTCACCGGAAGTGAATACGGTTGAGCCAAAAGAATGAAATCGAACGAAATTAATAATTACAAATTAAAAACCATTTCGCAGAAAATTTAGCTCTGTATAATTAATATATTCTATCACTGACCCACCACGATATCACTACAAACCTGTCAGTTGATACAAGACATATACGTGTATTTTATGTCAACCGTATGAAATTTTTATGCTGGTCTTTGGTTCTTGCAGTATACTAGCTATAAGCCAAAAAGTTATTATTTGTTGTCAAAAATGTCATACTTGTTTATAGTAGTGTATGGCTATACTTAAAGTTCAATTCAAAGTGTAATCGATTCAAGGGCGTACCATACTACCAGCAGATGTTTTACATCAAATATATAAAATGGACAACATGTACGTTTAATGTTAAATAAATGCATTTGTCAAGAAGAACATATTTCAAACAAGAAATGTGTCCATAGAGTCCATAGGACACAGATGCTCCCGCTATGTGCTTTTATACACAGACGTTTGTGGTTTGCTTGTGATAAGAATTTGTCATTCATAAATATTTATCATTAGCAAACAATCTCTTAATTAATCTCTGCTGTGCGCATATAATTTGTTCTTAAATTAGAATTTTATTTAAAGTCAGAAAAGGAAACAGTAGCAGGATGATACTATGAGACTCAATACTGTTGATATGAATAAATAACTACCAACTCAAAATGATCATGCACAGTATGGGCATGTCACATGAAATAGATATGCAAAAGAAAAACCATAACACCTTTCCTATAACTCTTCCAAAACGTTGTGAAATGTAACAAAACATAGTATTTTACATTGAACTATATTTTGTTATTATATATGTACACGTTTGCAAATATGATTGAAATACATGCAACCCTTCATGAGACAATGAACAGAAATAAAAAATTCTCAGAAATCTAAATTGAAAAGGGGCCATAATTTCTGTAAGAATTACTGGATTGTAACTTAAATTAAATTTGATCTGTATCTTATGTTCATAACGCTATATGTCAAATCTGAATTAAATCCAAGCTATTGATTAAGAACTACCAGTTTGCTGCAACTTAAGTTGAAAAGTGGCCATAACTCCTTGTAACCACGGATGATAATCAAAATCTAACTGGACCTGTATCCTATACTGTAAATCTGAATAAAATCGAAGCAACATTTCAAAATTTATGTTATTGATCGGGACCACCATTTTGCTGAAATTTAAGTCAAAAGGGGGCCATATTGTGAATTGTAAATGAAATAGAACTTGAACTGTAGCAATAAATTAATAGTTACCAAAATTGAACTAGACCTGTTATTGGTAGGAAACTACCGTTTTTACTGAAATTTATGTTTAAAAGGGACCATAGTTCCTGTAACAACTGGTGCATTGTTATTAAAATTTGGGAAAAAAAAACTTGAACTTGTATTCTATGTTTATAAACCTACATGTCAAAAACTCTTAGATATTCTCAATTTTTTTAAAATTTAGTTTGATTTTTATAACAGTGGCACAAATGAAGATATGTATTAAGAGTTAATGAAATGTAGTATGTTGTGTGAACAGAAATAGAAAATTAATTCGACCTTTTTACTGTGAAACAATACGAACAACGAATAACATCTTGCAACATATTTTACAAACTTTTTTATCGCAGTTTAACTGTAGGAAAATAGATCAGTAATTGCATTTTAAACAAAAGTTTCTGTTGTCATAACAGTGTCATTGATGATTTTTAATGCATTGTATTTTTATACTAGAAACATTTCGCTACGAATCCAAGAGTTTTTGTTGATCTATGCAAATCGCAGGTTCACTGGCTGCCTTCAGCTTTTAAAGTATTTATACGAAACTTGCCAGACACTTCCGCTTGAAATCGAGTTTAGGTAATTGGAATCATATAAACGGAATGGTAAGTTCAACTCTAGTATAGATAACTGCTGAAATAAATTGGTTGTTGCACAATTTTTAGATATCATGCCTTGCATGCTAAATGCTTAATTTATGAAAACAATAGATGTTGTACTTAACTGTAATTACAAGCTGGGAATGGACGCTGCTGGCGGCTCATGTGTTGACATACCGGTTTACAATAACTGAATGAAAGCATCACCTCACTCATATAATTTATATCAGCGATGCAATGTATTTTACACATTTATATACATGTGTGTGTAGCATTTAAAATGTTTTATGTATCGTTGAATTGTTTGCAATAGTTCTAATTGTTCAGTAATTGTATTATCACTGCATCTACATGTATATTCTGTAGTTGCATGATGGGACATGCTGTCATTTCGTTACAAAATGACTGCAAGCTTATACCATCATGTAATTGTAGAATATACAGGTAGAATAATTGCACAAAAATTAACACCGATTAGAAAAATTGCTGAATGTATCATGTACAATATAAAGATACAGAAAACTTGAAAGATAAGACTTAATTGAATATAGGGACATTGGAAATGCATCGGTTGTTTCAGGTTAAAACACTCATGTATATACAGGTTACTTTAATACATTAGGAAAAGATAAGTACAGTTTATTATTAATAAGAATTTATAGATTTACTAGCATATATATTTATATGTAATAAAGGAACGTAGACTCTAATTAAACTTTAGCATCAAAGAAACCTTGATACTTTTTTGGTAAAATGCAGATTGAAACAAAATTAAAAACAATTTCTATATTGAACTATTACAAATAAATAATTGTGTATATTGTAGTGTAGAATCAATCTTAGGTAAGTTATCACAATGAATACAATCTCATACATTTATTGCATTAATAAAATACAGTATACATTAACAGTTAGAAATAACCTTGGATGGCCCATTTAAGTCAAAATGTTTATTCTCAATGAGGTCAACGGCAGCATACACGCATTACAAAAAGCTAAACACTTCGTAAAGGTACCATACCAGAAACGATTCTATAATGTATTTAATAGAACAGAGCAATGCTGCGGTATGCTGTTATGTTTCTGCATACACTTAGCCAGATAGTTATCATGAAACTTGTGTCATATTAAGTCGAAATATTTCAGGTAACGGCCAATTTGATTTGAAATATTGCTAAATGATAACATAAATTAATCTTCACTACTCTGCCAAGTTCTGCAAACAGTTACTAACTAAAAAATAAACAGCAACGCATTATTTATATGAACTGAGCTTAAAACAGTGCAGTTACAAACATTTAAAGTCAACAAGTGCAAATAGACATAATTCTCCTCCTTCGATCTGTTCAGTCCATTGGTTTTGAACGATTTTTTTAAGTTATCGATCTCCTTGATATCAACGAGTAATGAATTCTAGTCATTGATTGCAGTGTGAAAGAGAATGACGTTCTCTCCCCCGTAACATCTAGGTTCGCTAAAATTGCAGATATTTGCCCTAGTAGTGGAATAAGAATCTACAGCTTTAGCGAACATTAGAATTTCTTCTATGTAAGAACACTTTTAATTTACAGTTTAAAAAAACATGCAAGTGTAGTCGTTATTGCTTGTTTAATATTACAGAAACGTTTTAACAGAGCCATTTCAGCAAAACAACATTTATTTACACTGTTTTTTTGGTCTCATGCCTTTTATAAATGTAACAAGTTTATTTAAACAAATTTAAAACACCGTATTTAAACTAGGGTCAGTAGTCCAAATGACATAGCTTCAATGCAGAACATAAATATTTTCCAAATATTACACACTTAGTTTTACCTAGGTGTCTATATAACTTATTATAAATTAGCCAAGAGGAGCAGGACTGTAAAACACGTACAAGTCTAGAAAAAAAACCCATAACACTAACATCTTTGCGGACCAGTAGAATTACAAGGTCACCAGAATCGGAAATTAACTACTCAAACTTATTGTAGTCAGGTCATTACATGTAGTTGAATCAGAATACCATTTTTATGTAATGACTTAAGAGGAAATATTAAGGGAATGTAAGTTGGTCCTATGTACAGAAATTCAACACCATTATGCCAACAAAAGGTTAAAAAAACACAACAAAATATTGCAAAATTTGTGAAAGAATCAATGAACCTATTACAAAATACCCTTGATTATTTGACTGTTTTCAAATATAAAATGAATATTTTTTGGATACTTTTCATACAATGTATGTGTTTTTCTTTGTTCAAATTATATATTAATATGTCTTTGCCATAATATCTAGATTTAAATGGTCAAAGACAATATGCCAATAAACTTGAAACATAGAAACGAAATGTATTGTTGGTACTTTTAGTTTGTTTTCGTACTTTTAAATAAGAAATGAACCAATCAGTATTATCGACACCTGCTAATCCAATATCGAGAGCAACAACATCGAAATATTTGATGGTCCTAGCATGGCCATACCTGTATATAATCCTTTGGAACAATCACTTTTTTTGTATGAATTATCAAAGTATATATTGTGCAATTCATATGTTTATACATTTACATAATTTTCTAAAATTTTATACCTAATATTTGAAAAACTTACCACTCTTATATATATATATCTTACCTCAAGATTGATGTTATTCTCATACAAATTTTTTCCCCTTTCAATTTTCATGTTATTAGACACCTTATGATCTGAGTTTGATATATCTGCAACGTATTTAGTACCTTGATGAAAATTGCAGCATCAACATCTAGCATACTCCTTTGAAGAATTGAGATTCTGAAGTACCTTGTAGACAAAAGACTCCTTACTCTTTTCACATTAAAAGGATAATTACTTACTACATTGCAACGTTTCATACGTTATAGCTGTTAGATAAAGTGAAGTTGCATCCAATAGAATTTCGAAAGACATTATTTGGTATTTTCAGCATTTTCAAATTGTTTTTATAAGCGAAACAAACTAATGGTAATCAAGTGAAAACTTGCCAATATGTCTAAATCTGCATACATTTACAAAAAAGAAAACTATTAGAACTATAGCACTTAGTTGGTAGGTGATGTTTTCAAGACTAGAAGTTGGTAGACGATGGCTGCAAAAACTTGAATTCACATAATTCTTTTCCAAATCAATAAACATATCTTTCATTGCTTTCTTTTGAAGAATAATCAATGACTAAATAAAGAAGAAAAGAATAATAATGCATCGAAAAATGATACGTTTTCTGTAAAATATAGTTTCCGTTTATTTTCGTATTATGAGGCCTTGTATTTTGTTTTCAAAATGGCGATGCTGTCTCGCCTACCTTTATTTTTGTCTCAAATTTATCTCGTGAGGTCAGTGGTCGGATGTTATTCGGGGAAGCATATCTAATTATAAAATGTTCTAAGAATTAATGAAAATTTAAAATTTAGAAGTTAAGGAAATATTGTTCGTGAATAAGCTCTTTTTAATTTTCAAACATGTTCATGAAAGGAGTTTTATTGCATGTTTCTTTACTGAGACGGATTGAAAAACAATGTTTCTGTTCAGTTTATTACAGCAATTTTCTGGTTAAGAAAACCTCAAAGATGCGGTATTTGACATGTTCTATATGATAAGAAATATTAAAATAATCTTTCGTTGACCTCTTGTTATTCCTTTGTGACAATGTTCTGTTCTACGTTTACAAATTGCCCGCGGACAAAACTCTCGTCTCCGCGAATTGGTGCGAGATCGTAAATCGCGCGCGCTCGTGTCGATGTTCGTCTGCCCCGAGAGCATCAGGCAGACTTCAAGTAGCCAATTACTGTCATTGAACTTCTTCATTATTAATAAATATATGAAATAAGAGCAAACATCATTTAATATATGAAGAAACTTCAGTCATCCTTACAAACGAACACTTTTTTCAGCGAGAACATTCGTTTTGACTCAGCAATTCGTTTCGCAATGTCTTTGATGTGACATTGGATTGTTTTTGTCTCTTTAAGCTTTTCAAAATAATAAATTAAATTATTTTTTCCGCATATCTTTTGGTAAATTTAATTGAAATCAGACAAGTTTTGATTTATGTTGATCCTTTGCATGTGAGTCATAAAGGACGCAGTTGAAACATTTTACTATTTCGTTTGACCATTTTTACCAAAGTGCGACTTTTCATATGGTACACCTATTAACCCCTTCATGCAACATTCATTCATTTAAATATAGCGAACAATTGCAAAAAGTTAAAACGAGCATATTTTCACTCTGCTGAATTAGGTTTACATGAATATCTATCAGAAACATAACATACAAATCAAAACGGTGCAAGGTCATCTACACAGACTGCTCTTGTTAATAATTTTCATGCATTCCCTTTGTATCATTCAGTACTATCATCAAATATACAACAATGTACGTTAATACTAGGCTTCTACGCTGTTGCAATTAGGTGCTAGTTTCTGAACACTGACACCTCTATATCAAATGCATATGCCTATCACATTTTGTAAATTCTGTTTAAATGAAAAACAATTTTCAAAACATACGTAAATTAACATAGTACCTTTAAAACAAAAATTTATAAATGCATCACTTTTATCATGTCTAATTGAAATGCTGTCCATGTTTACCATGGTAATTTGTTGAGGTTTCCCGCAATTATTCAGTGCAAAAATTTTCGGAGTCAAAAATTCATAACCATACGCCCTATACGTGAATGATATTAAACTTCTGAGAAATAGAAACTACTAAACTAGATGGATACATAAGCCTTGAAAGTGTCTTTAAGTTTCGATGGAAAATGTATAAAAGTATACTTTTCATACCAAAGAACGCATATCATTAGATTGCATGTTAAATATAGTATCTCAATCTCTGTACATATTTGCTTTGGTCTTTACAAAATTATTCGAATCCACTAAGTAACTCAACAGTTTTAGCTATAGCCTGTCCGGCATATACTCTTCAAATATCTTATTTTTGGCATGGTTGTATTTCTCGTATTGCGTTTTGTCCAAAGCACGTTTTTCATGTCGTTTCATTCTGTTACTTTGCATCCCATTGACCTAATTTGATACCGACCAAACTTAAGTCTTAAAACTTTTAAGTCTTTGCCACAGGTATATGGTATATATTGATTGAATAAATGTTACCGTTTGAACTGTGGTTAGTTTTCTGTTCTTCAGCTGCTTGCACATATTTGATCTCTCTAAATAGTCATTGATTCTTTTTAGAATACTTCAGCGTTCAGTCTAACGTTGCTCACATTAAAGGTTTACATACAAGTATCTGCCGTTTCTAACGTTTTACATATTATATATTTTGTATTCTGTCGTTTTGTTTTGTTTCACCTATAGGAGTTTAACGCATTTTTCAATTATATTTCAATAACGTTCAAACTCCAACTTTCTCAAATAAATGCATGGCCGATAGCAGGACTCAAATCCATGCATGTTGAATGTCAAATATCCAGGTCAGTGTTTAGTTGTATCTGAATGGAATATGAACATTTGTTCAGAAATGACACGACTTGCTGCGGCGATTATTAATAAAATTCAGTAAAAAAGACGATTTCAAAGGTAGCGAATTTTTCTATTCCTGCATGAAAAAATATAAAGGCATTCTGAACTTTGTTGTTTATTGCAAAATGTTTTGAAATTATATATTGATTGCTTCATTATATGCTGAATATAAGTGTTTATCTAATATAATTAACAACAAAAAGAAATTATCTCTATACATACGTTATACAAAGCATTTACTAATAATAGCGGCTTCCGTTACAATCTTTTGAATCTGTACAATAATTGAACATGATTATGAATATTTACCCAAAATTTGAAGCCACACATGTATCAGACCAGCAATTATCTCATTGAGTCCGGGTCTAAGTACCCTCATAATGGGTTTCAGATAAGAACGTTCCTTTCATAGGCTAGAGAAAAATAGCGACATTTTCCCGAACTCGAGAACAAGTCATCGATCAGATTGCCCGGATCGGAAATCGAGGGTGCACTTAAAACCTTTGGTGCTCGATAACATTGATTTTGAAATTTCTGTTGTTACAAACTGTGAGAAATAATTCAGATCATTAGATCTAGCTTTAATTGACTGGGCTATACACTCAATTACAAGTCGTTATTCCAAAAATATCGTGTCGTCAGTGGGAGAACAATTGGCGCGTGCCGCGTGAAAAGCTTCCAAACCGGAAGTGATCAACAGGCAAGGTAATGTGTTTTTCATGTTGCTTATTCATTAGAAGAGTTTTGTAATATGGTGTAAAACAAATGAGAAACGTTAATATAACATGTGTACTGAAGCATTTATTTATCGTCTGCTTCATTACGTCATTTATTATGTCTTCTTTTCAAATGACCTTCCGCTCAGCCGCTTTATTTTCCTCTTCGTTAATGTAATAAAATTTTCAGGTTTCTTTTGTTTTCTGCAACTCCAGGTAACGCTAAGATGTCTGAAGCATACCTGAACGAGCTGCAACGATGATACAATACTCTTAATTCCATACCTTCCTGACGCATTTGAATCCCTCAAAGAACCTTTTAAGGTCAATTACATGTTTTGTTCTCTTGTCCGAAGTGAAATAAGGACATTTATTAAGTGAATGTACATTGAAATAAAATTTCATCATTTTAAGATGCAGTTTAATAAAAGATAAAATTTACCGCCAGTTTACTTTTGCACTTATTCTGTCATTTTGCAAATTCGTGCGTAATTATCGTCTAGACTATGTTTTTTTTTGTAAAGTAAAACGTCAAGCCAGCAATGTCATCCCAAAACATATGTTTTTAATCATCTTCACACCACATGTAGCAGAACAGTAAAAAAGGACAGTGTGTTTCACAATTTTCTAAAGTCATTTTCTTGATATGTGCAGTAGTGTGTTTCCTATCGTTTGGTCTGTTTTTCATCGTTTCTTATCATTGCGTACTAACTGCTATTATTTTTGTGTTACCGTTTATTACAAGCAGCTCGATTTTTTGTGTCGACGAACTTCGAAAATTGGGAGAGTCCCATAACCACACTTTATCATGATATGTTTTTTCTTTTATTTAGTGTCTTGACAATGGTATCTATCCCATCTATTCACAAGAAGTCCAGCTATTGAAAAAGGACCCACCCAACTAACACAGACTAACATGGATAAACGTGAATGTAGGTATCACACCCATCCTGTTCGTCAAGTCTCACCCGCCAGTCCCTACTCCAATACGTTTAATTTCTTGTGGTATTTAAAAGGTCCGAGATCTTTAAAAACATTTATTTGTATTTGGCTGCTTCCGACTTTTCAACAGGCCCATTTGCGTAAGTCGCGTAATTATTTGCCTGGTACTTTTCCTGAAGGTGTGACCCTCTATTGTTTTTCTGAATAATTACCGTGGTTTCCATACGTGTATATTTACATCGAGGGTATGTAAGTGTTTATAGGAAATTATAAATTTTGGTATATCAAATCTTAATATGATAATATCAGCTGCAACAAAAACGTTCTTTTACCAGTCATTCAAGATATGTCGCAAACTTATGTTCAAATTAACCGTAACTATCCGGACGACCAGAGCATCATTCTTGTATACGCGGAACACACAAATGCCACAATTGCAGCGATTACAAACATCTCAAACAAAACAACCTCTATCACTGTTCCAAGTATCAACAATACAAACAAATTCCTTGTGTACTTGTCTTTTTCGAGAGGTTAATCATTCCTCACATTTATATACAGTATAAAAACTAACCTAATGGCAGTAGTATTGACTTTTATAACGTTGGAATACAGAAAACAACAGAATCCTATATTGTTGATCTGGTAACATAACAACACCAACTTTAACCTTTGCACAACTTAGCGACAGAAGTATTGTTATACGTTTGCAAATACCTCTGCACCATGTTTGTTCTCTGCTTCTTGATTTTTATGCACTATATTTTCTGTTGATACATCTGTTTTCTGTTGTATCGCATTTGTAACACCTGAATGTACTACGGTGATTAGTGTCGACGGGTGCTATTACGTAAGAATCTGCATGGTGGTGTTTAACTGTCAGATATTTCCATGACACAACATAAGCTGCAAGAGTAGATAATCGTGAAAATATTGTCATTTACTAAAAGGCATATGATAGTATCAATTCACAGTGTTGATAAAAATCAGTCCAGATTTATACATACGTGTACATTGAGTACTGTCTTCAAACAAGCGTTTCTGGTCTGTTTTGACTTTACCGTCATCATGATGGACGAAATCGTTTCTTTTTTTACTAACATTTAATTTGTTTCTCTGTATCGACCCGATACACGTAATACTTGCACAAAGGCCGTTTACATTCTAGCTAAAATAAAGTTATGGTCATTTACTTTGACTTTGTTCTTTATTTATCTGGCAAAAGTTTTACCCACTTAAACATTTTTTCTTTAAGCGTTCTTGCAGCAGTTTCACAAAAACTTATTTTCATAGTTTTACTCAAAAATGATATGGAAACCTCTTTTTTTGTTTTCATTGCCAATCAGCTGGCAACAAAAAGCTCCAATTTCACAATTGCATTTCAAAATCCAAATATTGAGAGTGTTGCATGCACCAAATGCATGTTTAAAAAATGAGATCTCGCCACTTCTTTCGGTAACAAATTTTATCGAAGCACTCGCCTTAAGAGAAAAGGAGAAAATGTCTTCATGTTTAAGTATATCAATAAATCCCAGTATCAAAACACACGTTCTTGCCTTTGAGCATTTAATATTTTTAGGGTTTTGTAATCCAGCGCTTATAGATGACACAGATACAAAACAAATATAAACCCCTTTTCATTCTGTTATATTCTTGTTGCGTATGTTTACCTTTTTATTCTTTTTTTTATTCTTGTGGCTTGTGTTTGTTTATCTAAACTGCTATTTAACTGTACACGCAATTTTAGAAAATAAGCCTCTTGCTATGTTTTGCAAAACATCGTGTTCTATTTTCCTTGACAAATTTGTCCTCATATCTGGTGTTTTGTCTGCAAAAGTTATCGTTGTACATTTTATGCATTAAAGTTGTAATTCTTTCAGTATTGCGCTTACTTAAAACCAAACAAGCTTCGTGTGGAAAGGTGTATTGGTATTTGTGTGTTCAGTGTCTCACTTGTCTGTCACATTAATGTCCAACTAAAGTTCTTTAAAATTAAATTTTGCAACCGAAAAGTAGACAAACTGAATCTGTTAACACAAATGTTAAAATTGTTACATACTTACAGCCACATCAAGTATAATCTACATTAAATTGTACTATTAAAATGAAGTCAGGTTTTGTTGGGACGAGTGCTTACCATTAGTAACACTTGCGTTCTTCGTTGAACGTCAAATGATTCTTTTAAAGACCAACTTTAATAACATTATGTTCAACATTATGTTTTTCAGTATAGAACTCCCGTAAAGTTATCAAAGTTATCCCGGATTGAAAATTGAAAATAATGCACAACCACCTGTAGCAGTGAATAGTTGTCGACTGAAGCGAGTCGCTTCTGAACATTTCTAAGCTCTCGTACTCAATTCTCAAGCTCAGTTAATTATTTCTAAATGATATCAACAGTGTTCCATCAGTAAGTACATGTTTTTCGTATTGACCACACAGAGAGTATGGTCTTATCTAATCTCGAAGTCTCCAGCCTTTCAGTATCTACATCTTCTTGGTAATAGTGCCGGAGGTCTCCAGGTGCCGAACACCCGTCATCGTTATGTGCGATGATGCTAATTGTCAATACGATACTTCCAATATACCACCACGTGCCTTATGACTGTTGACAGGCAATGCATACCGTTCCTGAACTCATGGGCTTATCAGGCCATGTCTATCTAAAATGTAGAACAAGCTTGGACTGTAATATCTAGCAGAAGACTTTTTAGCTATGATAAGTATATTCCCTGATTCCTATCAACTCTTGATTAATATTACACTGGTCACTTCAGAGGGTATTGCTCGATGAGTGTTGCTTTGAATCTAAATTGGATAAATATGATGAACTGGCCTATGGTAATTTAACCAGACCTCTTGCTAAGCCAAACACAAAATAATATTTATGTATCACAAAAGAAACTTGAAAATAATATGTTGTAAAAATGAATTTTCAACTGTTTTCACACACTGTAAGCTTTGGTTATCAGTAAATTATGTACAAGGCATTTGAAATATCTGCTTTCTTTCAGGTTCATATCTTTTTAAGTATTAGCACGTACCTGTTTCTATTAATATATGCTTACATCGTTACAGCATAGTAACCCAAAATACCAATGACCTTTTGGGTTTTTTGTCTGTTGTAATATATGTCCTGAAAATATTTCATGTTCGTGAATATTTTCAGAACTGAGCAGAATTTCCTTGTTAACCCTTAGGATAACAGAATAAATCAAAACAAACACTGACTAAAATTGTCTAGACGTTTATTGTCTTCAGAAAAAAATCAAAAGTGTATAACATGAGACATATGTATAGGTTACACAACTTAACCTGTCATTTCCAGACAGTTTATCTAAAATTCTTCCGAATTGATTTGAACACAGAAAAGTGATTTTAACACTTCCGTATATAAAAAGCCATCTTTCGTTTGAAGCTGTAAAAATATATTCACAAAGAAATCTTTAGCTGCTAAAATTTAAAAACTGAAAAAAAGTGAAGATGACATTTGAGCTTGCTTGAACAGGCGATACCTTTACTAAAAATGACAGTTATGGTTTCACTTTATATCTTATGCAAAAACGTATTTGTATATGTCAGTGATTTTTGTGTTTGGATTAAATATATCAAAAAGCAGCAAAGACGACAGGTTAATTTGTATGACCTATAGTATTTATTTGAAACAATTTCAAAGTAAATCGGAATGACATTAGATATAATTCATGCATGAAAACAAACATTTAATATTACATTTTGTGTCAATTATAATAAATAAAAAATTGTGGAGAGATATTCAGCACAACAAAAATTAACAATGTCATAGCACTTGTTTATTTATTTACACGAGCAACCAGTGGTTTATGTCCCAAGATCACTTTGGAAGTGCTCGTGCTACATATATTACTGTGAAATATGACTTACAAGCAACATCGGTGTTTATCTGTAGAATAAAAACATTCCTAAGTTTACTTTTTAAAATACAATGTATAGAACAGTAGTTTTGCACAATTTTGCACAAAAAGGAAACGCTTTCCCACAAGAAGTCAAGAAGTGACATAAATATGAAAGAAAGGCATAAATCCGCATTATTTAAGAGTAAATTCATTACTCTTCCTGAGGAAATTCAAAATAATCATAGGACTTTTAACAGATCTGGAACGATTCTTTAGGATTACAATTAAGTAGAATTTGTAATATGTATATATATTTATTTAAACAACTATTGATGAATTACTTACAATTAATGTTAAAAAGTTTGGGTTCTTCAAAAATTACATATGCAGCTGTTAAAATCGCACAGAAAACATCCGTAGGTTTAATTATTTTCAGTAAAAAAAGATAACATATATCAGTCTAGTAGTAAGTTAATGGCACATCATTTAAACATGTATATGAGACAGCAACCTCCCGAAGGTTTTCTATTTTTATGGTAATTGTTTTCTTGTATTTAGGAAATGATCAAAACTAATGTGGTTAAATGTGAAGTGACATGGATAAATAATGAGACAGACACAGAAATGACTTACAGTAAAGTTAAGGAGTAAAACAATCAAACATACAGATCGTTAACGTAATGCCCAGTAGTACCGAGGGTTGTTGAAAATATACGTAGACTTTCACTTATATAGTTCCTTGCACATGGAAAATTATAATTCTTGTTGGGTTGTAAATTTAATAAATATCGTGGATTTATCATGAAACTGCTTCATCTGCATATGAATTTGAAATTGTCCACACACGATCGTGTTAAAGTTCTTTAACTTAAATTGAATTTAAACATCAGTAATTCAAAGTATAACGGTGCAGGATGAAGTCAAAAAGTTAAACGCTAGCATTTAATTATAATCAAGTGCCATGAAATCCGTTGTTTCTCGTGATTTCAATTAAGCATCCTCATGTATTTCTTAAAAAAAATGTAGAACCCATGACGTCAGACGAACTGACTTCAGTGCATAATAATCATGATCCTATGGAAAGCATTTCAGTATGCATTGCAAAAACAAAACATGGGTTGAAATTAAAGAAAGTTCATTCTTTCAGAGGTCCTGGAATATGACTCACACGTAAAGCAAAAAGAGAGAGAAAAAGTCCAAAAATAACTGAAACATTAAAACCCCTAAAATACGACAATATTCTACAGATGTTGTCTTCCTTTACTTAATTTTCTCTGATGACATTATCACAAGTAAATTTGCTACATTTTCTTGCATTCCTACATATTTCAGAGAAAAAAATAACAATAATTGTCAAAATTTAGACATAAAGTTCAACACTTATCACCATCATTTGAAAAAAAGAATATATTAAAATTGATACATTACAATGAATAAACAAATTCAGTAATTTGTGTCTTTGGCGAAAATGTTCATATAAAACATGAAATGTATTTGTTAAACTACATGACACTGTAACAATAAAACCTGAAGCTACAGCAAAAAACTACAGACATTAATGGTGAAAGTTGTGTCTAACACTCGCAATGTTAAGCCTCCCCCTTGCACTATCAAGGTACATTGTCACTACAACAGTGACGATTTTATACAAGTATTTACAACGTTAATGTCTTCCTTGACTCCAATTTCTTAATTACCTTACATAAAATAACATTCAATCTTTTCCATCAAACATCATTTTTGAAAGGAAGAAAAAACATAGCACATTCAGCATAAGTATAAATGTCACTAAGATGCACATCATTCACAAACTTTTACTTTCATGTTCAAAAATACACTGGTTTTGATGAACATAATCAAATGTAAAGCTGTTAGACAAATATGAGTTTTTGCAGACACTTTCTGTCATATTTGCATGTTCTGTTTAAAAATAGTTTGGGAAGATGTACGTAGACAGCAAATGAATTCGCTATGTCAATATTGTAAAACTTTTATTTGAAAAGGACGTCTATTAAATATTATATACCATACGTTCGAAATATATTCACTTTGGTCACATGTCTAAATTATTTCTTATGGCACGATACAAATAGCCATTTAATAATAAATACATATATATAATCGATATACTAATATCAGAAAAGAATCAATAAATGTCAGTGCACACCTACAGCGAAAAGATTGGTCACAAAGTTTCACACAAATTAGACATATTAACAGTTGGCTATCACCTACTTGTTGCCTGTGCTTTTTGTCAACAGCGACATATTTACCTTTAAAAGTCAGGTATATCGCTACATAATGTCAAAGTTTTTTTCAGAATAAAAAGTAACAGATCAGATATAAAAGAACAAATGACAGTTTCTTCCATTAAGATTAATTGCTTTAGGCTGCTTATCCTTTTATTCGATCACGAGTATTCGGAATTTTGTAGTTTTTCTATCGGAGTACAAATTTTCTTCAATTTGATTGGTTGATTTAACCTAGAGAGGCCAGATGATTCATGTTGGCAAAACAAATGATGAATTTGCTGTCACATTAAAATAAACTTTCTCACTTTATTATTTCATGCAAATTCATATTTTCCTTTTCAATGTCGAACATGTATTAATCATCACGTAAGGCTGTGCATTGATATTATTGATTTGAGAAAGTATTTTTTGCATTTGGTATTAATGCAGTGTCCAATAAATATCGCTGTAATAAATTACATTGAAAAAACTGCATTTTCTTAATGTTCTTTTTTTGTTTTCCTAAGCAATAACTGCAATTTTTGTAACAAAACATATAACCAATAAAATATGAAATAATATTACAACTTTCCGATGACATCAAGTTTCATTATAAAGCATACAATCACATAAGCAAAATGTCTGCACTCACTTTTTATAATAACATATATTTCAACAAAAAAATTCACCCGTATATATGGTCATGTTTCCAGGGACACAGTTCATAGATCACTCCGAAGTATCAACAACTTTTTTATTTCTTCAAATGTCATATAAAAGTTCAGGTGTTTGTCAGTTTTACACTGAACTTTATTTTAAAGAATTTGTGCAAAACTCAACATCTATTTCTATGGCTTGCACTTGTGTGCGTCTTTTTGTTTTTGTAACATCAAAGACTACCTCCCACTGTAGGGCAAATAGACTAAGTCGAATATTTATTTAGACCTTTCCTCAACTTCCAAACAGTTTCCGGTTATCAGTTAATTTTAACTCAGGAGATCAATCTTCAGCAGCCAATTAAAGCTGACCATATTATTTGCTGTGTCTTTCCATGTAAGGGTATCGTAGTAGTTCAAACCAACTTCCTTCTGCTAACTATATTACGTCTCGAAGGAAGGATTTGCAGAACATTTAATTCTAGTCAGCAACCTGAACCAGTCTACGAAGGAGGTATGTCCCTGCACAGATGTGCATTTCTCCATGAATAGTCAACAGACGCACGTTTGTTCTCGTTTCTCTATTCGATAATTCTGACGGTCTGTTACACTTATTCATTCAGTTACTAATCACGTTTATTCATGTAAAAGTCAATATTTATGTAAATTATAATCTACAAACCAACATAATCATACTGTTTATTCTTATTTCAGTGTATAAGAGTTTTAAAAGAACAACCAAATATGGCCACAGTTACCGCACTATCTTTTCATTTCAAACGTTCGTAGTGCCGGCACTGTATACCGTAGCATGAACACTGGAAGCTACATGACTAAGATCGTAGATCAGACATGGTATCAAGGTTTCTTTTTGTGAGATCTCTGACTGGTGTATACAGGGAAGATAGACTTGGGTAAGGTCTTGACAGACCTGGAGAAGACAGACCATTCAGAGAGTTCAGACTCTGGTTCACCATGTTAGAAGGTGACTCTCTTGGTCTTTGGGTACCTAAAGTATTATAGGTTCCAGACATCGGGGAGAACAGTGAGGAGCCAACATTGAAGGTGGTCTCAAGCCATGGTCTCATTGTGCCTCCAGTCGATGTATAAGTCGGCGCAGACATCGATGCTGGGTTCGAGTTTGGTGGTTTTAGTTGTGTCAGATTAGCGTTTTGATCTTTTTGTTCCATCAAAGTAGGTACTAGCCCTGATGTAGACGTTGCTACATGAGCTAGGGACCATATTCTAGGGCGCATTGGGTCACTTTGATCCGATGCAGATCCATTTGTAGACATAGAGCCATTGATATCGCTGAGACCTGAATCGCTGCTGTTCGAACACGGAGAGCCTAGGCGTTTCAGATCGCTACCTAAGTTTAAGTCTGGGACAAGCGTTGCCTGTGGTTTCAATGGCGGTGGAGTCAATGAAAGACTTGCTTCTAAGCCAAGACGATCTTCAGTAGGCGTGGTGAAGCTACTAGCTAATGTCTTTGTGTCTTTATTTTGCGTCAAGTGTGTTTCACTTCCATCTGAAATAAATGAAAAGTGTTGCAAAAACATTTTGAACAGACTATTATAATTGTGAAAAATTGCTGCCAATACAAAATAATAAAACTATAAATGAGGTGTAATATTGGAAAACATTAGAATACTTATGCACATATACAGGACTAGCGATATTATTACCACTATTAGAGAAATATAAGACGACAAGACACTTTTCGATATTGTTTTGAACAAATTCAAAAACTGTTGAAACAGTATTGATCTCGTCAGACTGGGATTTCTTTCCTGATATATCAATTTAAAAATCGGGAGGTGAAGGGTAATCATCGTTAATTAAACTTGCCAAAAGTTATCTTGTTAAGCCATTTATTTATATACCTACTTGTCCTGAACTCATGATCTTTGAAATCTAATGAAGGAAACTATTTTAAGTAATGGGCTAAAGTCCTTGAAAAGTTTTAACATACTCTTTGACGCATGGGTATCTACAATTTTGTAAAGTATGTGTTTAACAAATGAAAATGGCTAAAATATCCAACACCTCGCATACGAAGTAAATGTCACAACAAACACGTCAGTCACAGGACTCATGCAAGTTTCCAGTATAACAAAACATATCACTTATCACGGCAAAAGTGTCAAAAATCGCTGGATTATGCTTATTTTCAAAATACATAAAATGGATCTTGAGATTATCGTTGGAAAATCTGATATCTTAAAGATTGACATAAGGCGTTTTTAACTGCCACAAAGCTCTCCTAGTTTATCAATGCTAATCTAGAAGCAAATACAAGCATATTAACTTGACAGCCCTTATCATGGAAAATTAGATTATCACTTCACAAAATAATTTATTACAAATATGCCAGATTTTGTCATAATTATGTTTTTCGCTCGTGTGATGCTTCCGTTTAGTTCTACGGGATTTCAGACTACAAATGTTTTTTTGAAGAAATGTGTTTTCTTGTAAACGCATTGTAAAAATCAGATTATTTTTATTTTTCTCTGCACGCACATCTTTATCAGTAGTTTCTGGTTCGGAATATAATCTATGTAAAATGTTTTCATAGTTTTATGGTCTATACTGACAGGCGTTGAAAAAATCTTTCTGTGATCACTCGTTTTGAATTCTGTAATTATTTCATGAATCGCAGACAATGATATTGAGGTAAATGCATAAACGACATAAAAAGTTGCACTAAACGATGATAAATTTCCCAGTCGATGCCAATCTAGATGTTATTCCCTACAGTTGTTTCCATCTTTTTTATTCATAAAAGCGACACGATACAGCGTGTCATTTCCGAAGAGGAGAGAGCGCTCCTTTCATTGCAAATATTTCTTCAATTTTCGCTCTAAGGGAACATAACTGGACACATCTATTGCATTTTTATTGCAAGATAGAGATATTTGTGATCAGGCAATAATAAAATAGGCACTTATTTAAGAGAGCGCGTGTAGCAGACGGCGGTGTGTGCCTGTAATTCCATTGAAACTCAGAAGCTCCAGCCGGGCGAAGAATAGACCCAGCCGATTAACTTTTGAAGTAAACTCAACACAATATAAGCTAGAATCAATCACATCTAATTGGAGAAAATTGACTGAGCATCAACAAAGTTAAATATTTCTACGACAGAAGATCTGACGACCGTTGTTATGGCAGCTCCTTGACAACGCACGTGCATAACTTCAACAACACGTGACCGTGTTGTATTGCAACCTGTCCATAAAATCCTGTCAGAATTATGTTATAAATTACATTAATTTATTGTCACTCTTATTTATTGATTTACGAAAGTTGTCCACAAAAGAGATTTAATTGCGGTTATAGGGTTAATGCTTAATTAGTTTTAGGCAGAATGGAGCTTCATGCCCCGACAATTACAGTCGTCTCAGTTGAAAAATATATTTCTCTGTCGTTTCTCGCAAAAGTTTTGTTTTGGGTGTACAGATACGTTGCAACGTCTGAAATTCAGTCACCTTCGCTTAATTGCACATTGTCAACAATTCTCAAATTAAAACCAGTCCAAATATTGACATATCAAATGCATCGTTCCCTCTCTGTTAATAATACGCTGCATTATAGGCGTTCAGAAGTCATAGAGAGATACTATTTAGCCATTCTACTAGGCCATCATATTGAGTGTCCTTTTTCACAAAAGCCACTTGGCGGCTTCAAGTAAACGATATGAATCTAATTGGAAGTCAAGGGGTTAGAATACAGAATTTAATTAACCTTCTCATGAATGCGTCTCTGGTTGAATTGTATTGATATCATAACTGTTCAAGTTCTTTACTGACGTGAAAATGAATTACATGAATATGTTTGCTCGAATACCATTGTTTTGAATAGATTTGAAACTTGTGACTATTCACTGGCTTTATATGCCTTCAAGTACAAATGTAAGTAGAATTCCTGAGCTACACACAGATGACATTTGTAATTTTTTAATGTTTTAGTCATGAACTGATGGTTTTATATTTTGTCTACTGTTTTGTTTTAGTAAAAAATATTATTTCCCTGTGTAACATTGTCTTGTGTTCCATAAAGTTGTTGCAATGTTGTTAACTGTCTTTTTGAGGTACACTGAATAAGTTCCAGTACTAAATTTCCTTTCTTTATTCTAGTAAACCATCTCTGGTCCCTATTTTGATTTAACAAATGTAGATTGCGATACCACCTTTCTGCTGTGTAATGCAGCATGTAGTATGGAGAAGTCTTCAGATTTCTGCATCACCACCCGTTTAGACATAACCGTAATAAATCATTATTACCTAACGTAGTTATTATTCATTTGACCTTATTTGAGGTATGTATTTTAGAAAATGACATCGATATTTCCTTGTTGTTTGTTGTAAATAATTGAAGTATGTTATAGCTAGTGGTAATACGCAGTAAGGCAGTATAACCTTTAAAATATATCAAAGTAAACACCCCAGTGGTTATGACGTAATTTTAAGCTAAGCTTGTGTTTAAAGAACAAGGTTTAATGAACGGTAACTAATTGTGATATTTAATTTACAAGTTCTCGTATGCATTTTGACAAGGCGTGACAGCGTTTTGTCTTTATAAACAGGATGTCCTCAGTTGTTTTGATTTATTTTTATTTTAATGCAACACGATAGGCTGGGGTCTCAATTAGCTTTGATGTTTGCCGCTGTCATCTGGTCCGTGATATGCTGGTATGCTTTCGTCTTTAATGACTTGCGTGTTTACACGTGTTTGAATTTTAAAAGGTAATAAATTTTAAAATGCCCGATTCCAAGTCAAATATGGACCGAATAAGCATTTCGGCAGATTTTATGTGTTGATTGCTTCAGCACGAAATATTTTCCAATTATTTATATCTAATCTAACATATGCACAAAAACATTTGTGATTAGATATCAAAATAAATATAATATTGTTTTATGAGATTCATTCCGAAGAATTAATCTGGTAAGTTGGAACCGATGGTAGAATGTAGTAGCACTATTTAAAAGGAAACGAATTAGGCGAATGAAAGCTTCAAGTTCATTTAATTGTCAAAAGTCATGCATTGGTAGCAAGTGTCCAAACTGCAAATTTTAAACATATGCTTATACTTTGCCCATCTAAAATATATCAGGCTCTTGAGAAAAATGTTATTGCACTATAACTTACAGAATTGCATTTATTCATACGAAGTTCGACATATAATATTTACATTATAAAGAGTACCGCTGACTGTGTCTTTGAAGCATGAAATCATATGATTATTTTCTAAATGCTTCACTATAGCCTATTTAACGTTTACAACATTTCGCTGTCTGTTTATGTTGACGGACGGTTTCAAAATTAACCTCTCCATTATTATAGCTGTCTGCATTCTTGCCTTTGATTTGGTGAAATTGGGAAGAAAGACAATGCTAGTTATTAACATGGCGTTTGCTATCAACAGCGATTGTGCCTAGTTTTTGTTTCGCTTGTGCATCCGCATTTTCAATGAAACTATTTGATTAAAATACCTATGTATATTTTTAACAAAATCTTTAAGAAATGTTTTTGCAAAACATATATGAAATAGCTGATCATTTTTACCTTCAATATCTTTGTCTTTTGTGTCGTTGTTTGTTTTGTCAATATCCTTCTTATCATCATCGTCGTCGTCATCATCGTTTTTGTCGGCATCGTCGTCATCATCATCCTCTCCGCATCTGTTTCTTGGCGACCATGTCATTTTGTTCTCCTTTTTAAGACGTCGCCTAGCGTTCGCAAACCATGTTGAAACTTGCGTCAGAGTCATTTTTGTTATAATTGCTAGCATTATTTTTTCACCTTTTGTTGGGTACGGGTTTTTTCTATGTTCATAAAGCCAAGCTTTTAATGTGTTGGTAGTTTCCCGTGTTGCGTTTTTCCTTCTCGCTGCTCCATTCAGATCCATGCCGCCGTAACTATAATTAAAAGAGAGACGTTTTGTTAAATTCTATTTTTATGTATGTCCAATCCTATTTGTATCGAATCTTTTTTCTCAGTGTCAGCGCTGCGTTCTAGATACGGTTTTTGTTATAGCGAACATATTTTGACATAGTTTTCCTTTCTCCTCGGAATTTCTAGATGGGTCAAAAACGTTCTTACAAAACATGTTTTGACTTCTTACAACAGTGATACTGCTAATGCATTCATTAACTGTCAAAGAAGATTGCGCATATGTTGGACAATAGCGTACAATAGAAAAAAAACTACTTTTGGTAAACAAAACATAAAACGAATCATTTGATTTGAAAAGTTTACGTTTACTTTAAAATGCAACATGCAATCGTCAAAATAAGACATTAGAAATTTTACAACTTTCTTTCCTTTATCAATATCACCGGCAGATGTTTTATTAGTTGTGGGGCCAATCAATCTGTAATATAATTATTTTGAAATGCGGATATATTCTCATCATTAATGCCAAACAGGTACTTTCCCCGGAAAACACAAACCATTTTACATGGAGTTAAAACAAACCGCGAAATTTTAGACCAGCCTTCTGTAACAATAGACAAAGAGTACTTACGTGTTAGGGTATGGATATGGAACCATGGTCTGGTCATACGGGTAACAAGCTGTAGGTTGTGTGATTCCACGCCAAGCGTCAGCAGCGGAAGGATCCTTGAGAGTGTCGTAGTGCGCCGCAGCATTCTGCAAGGCACAAATTCACATGAAAAGGTGACAAAGTCAAGATTTGATATAAAAATAGGATAAAGCATTATGTTAATGATATGATGCGCATTAGAAAGGGAGATGCATAATTTTAGCTGATGTATTTATGACGTGTATCATACATGTGAATTGTTTCCGCCCTTGTCAATCATATTTAGGTCAATTTAATATACATACTATCACATTGGCACTTGATAAAATCTGACATTTCTTGTAGAAAATTCATGTATTTGCACTTATTTAGGTCTAAAGACAATAGTGAACAGGGCGTAATAACCTATACAGGGACCAAAAGAAGGGTACCTCCCCTCAATTGATATATTCATAATCATCCATCGTTAAATTTTTTCATGGGAAACACCCAAAATATATTTCTGTGGTCAAATAATATATCATACTGATTTTTAATGCATTTTCTTTGCAATTACTGCCATAATTAGTATATTTATTTGCATATTAATGTCTAAATTATTACTGACACGCGTGGAAACAGTAAACATGTATACGCGGTGAAACGTTACACGCGAAACAAACTAGTTGTCTTCTGAAGATTTCAGCGGCTTTTGTTTTCACTTTGCATACAATCGTGAATTTTTATAAGATTAATATATGATGTACAACTGCTTGATATTCGTATATTTTAGTTATAATTTTGATATTTATTGTTCGAGGAGAGAGAAAGAGAGAGTATTATGTGTTACCATTGATACTTTGTCGTGATGTGTAATTGGCAGTTTTGTGTCGGTATGTGAAGGTGCAATGTTCTTGGCTTCTAGCGTGTTGTGTGCATTTTATTTTGTTCATGTATGTTTTAATGTTTTAGACGTTGTACAAATTGTTTTTATCAATACATTGTTTTTCATTTTGTTGATAGAAATGTTTTGTTTGTTTTTTCTTTTGCTTTGTTTTCCTAGTTTGTAGATTTAAACGAATTTTTGAAAGCTTAAAAAATATATTATGATTATTTCAGTATATTTCATAAATACAAATGAAAAATAAAAATTGATATATATTCAAAGGTAGTACCACACAGTTAAGGGTCTGTCCCTCACATTATTTATTTGTCTAGAAATTACTATAATTTATTATTAAGTTGGGTAAATTCATGCCAAGGGTTCATTGTTTGGAATCATTTTTGACGATTTGTTTAGAATATCAACTTCATAAAAATGATAATTTAAAACTTTATCAACCTCAGTGTATATAATTTCAATTGTGATATATGCACTTATCTTGCAACAAGCCCTTCGGAATATTTTCGCCATTCTTCAAACAATGTTAACACTATTCACACAAGATACAACAGTAATCAAACCAAACAATTGCCTTCTGTTTGTTTTGAACAATACTTGAAGCTGCTATCTTATCAGCCTGTTAAATTTGATAACGCCTTGAACAATTGGTGACAGTAGCAATCGTAATTGGGAGCCTCGGTGTATACCTCTTTGTTTTAACCTGTGCATCTGTTACGTCTCCGATAAACATTTCAACGGATCATTGACCTGTAATTGCTTAGCTATTTTTTGTCCATTCCTCATTTATTTTTGGCTTATTCAATGATAAACATTATAAATACTCGTTAGAATAATATTTGGCATAGTGCAAAAATATATACTATCATTTAGGATAATATGCAAATTCGTTTTTTATTTATCAATGTAACGAAAATCTAATTGTTTTGTATTCAGTCACAACTAATACTAGTATGTTTCATGAGATTTCGGTTAAAAATGTTACAATCGACTGCAATTGCTCTTTCGGCTATCAGAGTATCTGTAAATACTACATAAATTGAAAAGATCATTGCCAAATCTCAAAGTTTCCGTTAAAAATTTCAACATTTATTTGAAATAAGCGAAAATAAGAGGTGTTGTAGCTCCGCAAAACATTTATTTTCAGTTGGCATTTTGTTCAGAAAGAGAATTATTTTTGGAATATGTATTAAATATGTTTATTCATCATTTTACGTACATATAGCTATATAAAATACCTTTCTGGTTGCGGGGTATACCTCTTTTATCTAATAGTCAAAGCCCTGTTTTTCTATGGGTTCTGTTCTTTGAATTTTACAAAACGATAGTTAGAATTTGCTTTATACAAAAATTGAAAGACAGAAGCCAGGATCAACGTCTACATTTCTTGGTTTTTGATTTTTGTTTATCTTGCTTGTGGCAATACATGGCACTGATCGAATTATAAAACACACGATATTGTTTTGCCTGTTGGTTCCATTATCTACACATGACAGCAATGTGTCGTGCTTCCACGCACTACAGATGCATGATGTAACTTATCAAGCTCTCTCTACAGCAAACTGTACTCTGTTTTCTCTTACAAGAAATAGAACAAAAATCATCAGATTATTCTTTATCAACCCTAAGCAAATTCCAACCATTAGCAGTGCTCGTTAGTCTGACATCTAAGTACAGACCTCACCGGCGAAAGTTGCAAATTCATCTTAATGAGAAATACGATTTTTAAATTAGGGCTGTCATGATGAAATCGTCCGCGTGGAGTGATACAGAACATATTCCTTGGAAAGCTGCTATCTGTAGAACATTGAAATGAGGATTTTGAAGAACGAACAGTCTCTCGCCACGGCTTACGACGCCATCCTGTGGCGAATTAACAAGATACAAATTTGAAGCAGCGTTGAAACGACTCAATAAAACAGTTTGAATTAGACTTTTCGAATCGCCGTGGGCCGATAAAATATAAATGCTTTGCATAGACAGTTAATTTAAACAAATAGTTGCTCATTGCATCAAATTTTCCCTATAAACGTCTTTTTCGTCTCGCAATGAGCGGTATGAGAGCGGTCGTCTACCCGCTGTGTTGAAATTTGTGAAAACACACCACAGACTAATTATCGCTCCCTAAACTATCTTCAGCAACTATCAGAGCGAGACAGGATGGCTGACTGCCGGAGATTTTTATCTCATTTCTGCAAAATGGTTCTTTATCTGCCATTTTAGCAGGCTCTACATCTAAACTAAGTGTTGTAAATGGATCGGGAAGAGAGATCCATAGTGAACAATATGCACCCCCAAGGGAGCAGCAGTTATCCACTTTAGATATAAACCCGCTGATGTTCACTTGCTTCTCCCCTTTTATAGCAGACATGGGGATGACAGATTGTTTCTAAAATGGGTCTAAAATGGTCCCTTCAAAGGGGCTTCCTGATCAGTGGTAAAAGATAAGATTTCCTTTTAATCATATGACTGCCGTTTCGATCGAGAGATAGTGTGACCCTTGCATTTCGTGATATTAGGTGCAACTTTTAACCGTTCCTTTTCTCTTGATGTCTTGCAAAAGTATATGTTTCGATTAATGCTGAGTTGTATTCCTGTTAAATTTTGCAAATATTTCCACGAGAAAAGTCTACATAAAGGAATCGAAAATAGAATTGTCATAAATAAATCGCGTCAGTTTGCCATAGTATCAAATAAAACATACTTGATGTTTTGTAAACATGTTTGTCGTTAATACCCTTTTTCTTTGTACAAGAGATTTACACAATTAACTTTTTTTATAAAAACCTGAAATGATCAAATGGTTAAATGAGTTATCAAAGCATTAATTTGAAGAACTTAGTGAACTCAGCTATTTCCTTTGGTACAAATAACTATTATTTTGTCAATGCTCACAAAAACATATCTGAAAACAGATATTCAAAGATTTGGCATGTATGACACTGATACCATTTATTTTTCTGTACATAAAATTGAAACCGGCACATGGGTATTAAATATATAGTTAAATTTACGTAATTCTCTAACAAGACAAGCTTGAAATCTAGACACCGATCAACATGGTGAATCCAGAGATACTCTAAATAGAATATCAGTAAAAACAAATTACCCGAGTGACTGTAACATTACATCGCATGTTCATCTGACAGAGTTTGACATTGAAATTATCCATAGATTTGCTGGCATCTGATAAGACCAGTTCTGCGATATACTCACGTACTCATTCGTGTAATTAAATACTAACAAAGACAGCTTTCTTCTAAAATTGTAGCAGCGAGCCATTTTAATGTTGGTTCCGATTTTAAAAAGCCCACTGTATAGATAATGTCTTATAAACAAGAGAAACCAGACTTAAATGTTGAAAATTTATTCCGCAATCGGACTTATCTAAAAGCCATGAGTTAGATGTCTGATGTTGATGTTTTGCTATTTTTGAGTTATTCAGTTGAAAGTAAAGTGATTTTCTAGGTACAGTTGCCCTTTCAGAGTCGGCAAACCCTTGTCTTTGTCATTCCTGTTCATTAACATATTACAGGATATAGATTCAAGTATTTGCACTGAGTGCTTGAATTGTTTTGGCCCTTATTATAATGAGTCTCTGATGAGCTTGCACTCAGATACATGCAACTTTTACTTCTCTTTTTAATAATTGAAATGCATTTGTTTAAGCAACATATTCAGGAGTTATATTCTGACATTAGAGAGAGACGAGCTGTAATCACAAAATGAACTTGTCATGATCAAGTCATTATCCGAGTACGAGATGCTTAAGTGAGTTAAGTCTTATTAAGAAATACATAATTTAAGTCTCTGTATTTCCTCTTCCAGACAATAGTCTTTCGAAAAAATCCACGTGCCACTAGCTACACCTATCGGAAGTCCTTCGTTTCGTACTCGAGTGTTTGGAATCAAGCGGAGCCATTGATGAGTGAATTTCGTTTCCGATGCGCCGACACAAAGTACAGAAAAGCTGTTTGTTATTTATGATGTGTTTACATGCAGATTTTACAAGGGTGCGTGTTGATGTGAAGTAACAGTTCACAATCAAAGCCTGTTCGTTCCATATATTACTGGAGCCGCGATAAAGTTTCTACAACAATCAGCCATTTTACAACAGAATGTTATGTTGAAACTAGGAGATGCCTATCTGTACATATGTTTTATTAAGTTTTACTCATGTTTTGTCTAAAGATAAGTGATCAGTATCCAGGTTTTAGAGGCGTCTGATTGATACTGCATGGGGGAAGTGTTATACAAGAAGCCGGTGTTGTGCATGAGAACAGCTTACACATTATTTCTGCTGGCAAATGAAGATACAAGATAATGGAAATGTAAGCATCAGGATCGTTTGAAAAACGTATAAAACATGCTTCCTCAAACTAAAGCGAGCTTGTTTAGAAAGGATTATCACAAATTTATAGTGTCTACTTAGCAACGAAATTAAACTTGCAAAATATTTCGACAGAGCGGTACCTTCTAATCTATTGAAACAAATTATTAAGACTTCGGCAGCTCTCTCGGAATCCACCAATAATTTACTGTACTTTGAGAAAACACAATATTTCGGTTAGGCAAAAGTTTTCTTTTTCTCAGTCCGGATATATAAATTTTAATAAAGTATGCAACAAATCATAGTTTGCACCGAATGTTCAGTAGCAAACTATTTCAAATATGTTTGTCATGACGCCACGCACATGTTCGGATATATTTTGTCTTTTTTTGCCTGTTTGATTGGATCATTGGAAGTTCCGCTCCGTGTACAGACAAGTTCGTCAAAAGTAATCACCCTGTGTCATCATGTTGCTGAAGCAGCTGCAAAGTGGCTCTAGAGAGAGCGATGCTTCCAGCAAGTGCTCCGTAATATATTACCCTCTTGTAATTGCACCTTGTACCGCCTAGAGAAAGTGTCTCTGATTTACTGTACATCATCCCTAACACTCCGTAATGACTTCATAAAAGCAGCGAATGGGTACAGAGCAATGCATGGAATTTTTAAAATTAAACAAAGTATTGGCAAATAATCCTCTGTCTTTCAACTGACGGAGAACATATTAAACAATTCAGTTATAATCACAAATAACTATGGCCAGTAATTCAAAATGTAAGTAATGCTTATTTCCTGTTGTGTGTTTTGTCGTAATATAGCCGTAACCATCGATATAGTGTTAAGTAAGGGAAGAAGAAATAGTTTTTATTGAGTTTGCAATTTTACCTCTTGGCGAACAGTGTACTCAAAGTAAGGTTATAAGGCTAAGTGCGTGTGGTGTCCTTTTCGAAAAAAAACCTGAAATATGTTAAAGGCAACGAATTCCTGACAGGTCGTTGTTTCCCTATGTCCGAAATACGCTATTTATTTATCATGTCTACACGAACTCTAAATAAATTGTTCATAGAAAAATCTTTTCTTCAAAAAAAGTCGGTTAATTTTGGGGGGAAATTAATCAAAATGATATGTCATTAAGTGTATTCTTTTGATTTTAAATAATTTATTTTCCAGAAAATATTTACAGTGCTATGTAAAAATAAATAATTAACTTCCTTTAATAAGTTTTATAGAGGATATACCTTTCAAACAATCAATCAAAGAAATAGACTATTTCAAGTGTATTTCTATCCATCAAATTTGTGTAAAATCTGGTCAAAAATAAACCATAACAAATAACATTTAAGATATCTTGTAACTTGACTTTGGTCCACGAAACTTATAACGAAAAAAATGTTAGACATGTGTTCATTATCACGATCCGGTATGTGCTGTTTTAATCACAGGTTAGTTAGCTCTATTGTTTCTTTTCTTAAATGATACAAGAATCAAATGTTCTTCTCATTTTTTTTATAAAAAATGATTTGCATTTGGTTAAGATTTTCTGGCTGTCTGTTTGTACGATAGTTATAAGCTGAACTGATAAAAAATTGTTTGCAAACCTTTCCAATTTTGTATGTGTGCATTTATTTCTTACAAAACAAGAATTACTTGAAACTGGTGCCATTGATTTAATGACGAATACATATTACAATTCCAGAACACAATTATTTTCAGTATCCGTGCAATTGCCTAATATGACAGAATATTTAAAATATGCACAAAACTTAAATTCAAAAGTCATTTTTTGGACTGCGTTTACAAATTAAGCCATTTAATATTCTGTCCCGTAATTTGTGGTTTTCACGAAGATTCGCATTTTTCGCCAGACTTTTTGTTTTGTTTTTCTTTGTTTATTTTCATAATGCTAACATCTTGTTTGCATGACGTATTACAGATGTTGACAGAAGCACGTAATAGCAAATCGGTGACTCAGGTCTCTAACTCTAGACTCAACGGCTGATGACTCCAAGCCTTGGACGTCTTTGTGCGACACTGTCAGTCGATACAGCCCCACTTTTGTTTACAAGAGAGATGGTTTGTTTTCATAATGAGATAACATTATTTGTTAGTTTATTATGTTTATTGTCTTTTTGTCATTTCTAAGTGTCTTGAATTCCTTCGATTGATCATTTGGTTCTATGTCAAATAAAG
Organism: Saxidomus purpurata; assembly: GCA_022818135.1. NCBI lineage: Eukaryota > Metazoa > Mollusca > Bivalvia > Venerida > Veneridae > Saxidomus > Saxidomus purpurata. The sequence continues at coordinate 16,670,372 of JAFMSR010000012.1, read as the reverse complement.
TTTGATTAAAAAGTAAATATTGAATAAGGCGATCGTCACTACGAAAACATGTGTAAGCTTTAACGATCAGACAGATTTATAAGGGGTTGTGCAAACTTTGTGGAAAGGTCTTGCGCATCTGAAGCTGCAGGCGGTTACTCTGGTAATAAAAAGGGGCCACGACCCCAGAAAGTGGGCGCACAAAGCCAAAAGGACTAGACAAACTCGAACAAATACCTTGTCATAAAATTAGCCGCAGTTAATAAGACGCCCTAACGACCAGTTATATTTGATCTCTTATTTAATAAATAATGAAAAGTTGTTAGTGAATTTAAAAACCGTCTGAATCCAAGCAATTTTTGTTGTCTTTCCAGTGTCAGAATGTGTATGGTTATTGTTTTCCTTATACCGCCACTCTTTTTGTATAGTTTTTCAATCATTATCTGCTTGATGACGTAAGAAACTTTTCAAATGTAACTTTTTGGTCTCCATTTCTGAAGAGTTCCTGTGACAAATATTCGCTAAATTATGAAATGGTAAGTGTATATACTTATCCATTAGTTAGCAAAAAATAAAACAAAATTGTCTTTAATAATAAGGTGTGTTGGCAGTCTACTTCGGTGCAGTGGAGTGTTTTTGGTTAATAGAAAAGGGCTTTGTGTCAAAATTCGTATATCGGCACTTCTTCATTTACTTGATAGCTCCTAATGCGTTTTAAGAGATATTTAAGATAAAGAATTATACTGGAGAGTAGAAACAAGTACCTTTAATGTTAAAACAAATAACTTCATCCGCTCAAGGGTTCTGTGTCGTGCAAATACTGATGGTTTATTTGAAATTTACAGACAACAGTTTTAACAAACTTCTGTTGAGTTTTTGTAAATAGTTAAATGCACATAGCTGCACTAAATGCATTTATAATACGCTTTACACCCACTCTGGTTACCACGAGAGTCTGAAAAAATGTATCGATGTCGCTGACATTGTGAAATAAGATGACATTTGAAGTGCAAATAAATTTCAAGTTTTGATTTGTTTCCGTGAGCAGATATAAAACACGCTAAGGAGAAGAAGGTGGGGGTAAATGTGCAAACAGTTATTTTATTGAATCCATATGAAAAAATACCAAGTAAGCTATTCTTTGCGTTGGGAATGATGTCTTGTTGCGGTGTATAGATGAATCTAATATTTAGTATTAAGCCTTCAAAATGTTTCTTGAAATACTTTTGATAATGAAATTTAAAGCAAAATGTCCCGGTAAGCCAAAATGACAGATGTTATCATTGACACAAAACTTTTTGTTTTAGAACTGCCTCTAATATATTGAGTGTGAGTACATTATAACATGATCTTTTAATCTGGCTATACTTCTTTAATAGCCGTCCCGAGCTTTTGATACCAATATACTCTTAGCAGCATAAAGAACGAAAAAATGTCACAAACCAAATCGAGGTTTGGTAGTTATATAGGAATGTCAAATACTAAACAGACATGTTTGCCTTTTTCTCCCGTCTTTCACAGCCATTCTTTCGCATACTCTCTCTGTCGAATAACCAAATTTGTACTTACTAATGGCGAATAGAAGGCCGAAGTGTCTGTATTCAAGGGCATATAACCCTGTGTCGGGTAGTGTGGCGACGTGTACATGCTTTCTCCTAAACCAGGTACCCGGCTGTAAGCGCTTAATAATCCCGATCCGTACTGGCACGAACAGACGCTTTGTCCGGTATGAGGGTCGGTTATTATTGGCCGACCATTTTCACAACAAGATGTATTCAGAGACGATGTTAGAGAAGTCAGAGATCCAGATGGCGCTGCGGGAGGCGGAGGTGGCACTGGAGGAACGGGGGTTGATGTCATGAGAAGCTGAAGAAAAATAAATATAGGTAAATAATGAATACTTTAACATCTACTTCCTTTGCAACATGTCAGGTTCGCGAAAACAGGCGCCACAAAAACATTCGTCATTTTTGCCAAAATGTCAGATTATCACTTTAATTATTACAGGTACAAGTGCTGCTGTGCACCATAACAGAAAATTACTCCTGCATGCAGATAAATTATCATCTAGAAATTTCAAGGTCTGTTTAATATACCCAAATACCTATAGACTCGAACTAGAAGAAAATAATGATTCTCTAAATATACGAATGCTTAAACATGGACCAATGTAACATTTGTTTCTTTGAAACCCACTCTTTAGATATAACAGCAAATTTCGATCCTTTGATTTGAAGCAAATAAATTATTTGTACCGCGGCACTATTTGGTATTTAAATGAACATTGATTGTAAGTGATGTTTCAAACAGGCTATACAGACTTTTCTCATGAAACCTGCCAGTCGGTGTTTTAAACCGATTCCATATAATAATACTCAAATATTTAATAAAAGGATTGGTTTTGGTATTCAAACGTAGTGTCTCATATTTCACGAGCAAAGGGGAAAATAGTAATGCATTAATTTACATAAAGAAAACATAAAAACGTCCGTAATGGAATGTAAGTATTGTAGAAGAGAATATGTCTGCAGTTACTATAGATAGATAGATATATCTTTTATTACAGTGACATTTGTACATCATAGCAAATAGAACATCGTCACACAATTAAATTAAATACAACCGGCCCGATGGGCCTATAAGTCACTTTTTAACAAAACAAAATATATTGTTACATCAGATGTCAATTCGGTTTGAATTAGCGATGGGTTAAAGACCTTCGCCTAGAAAACGCACTTAAGAGATATTTAGCTGTTTTTCTCGGAAAGTTCACCAATAAAGTTTTCATAAGTTCTTCATTTGACTGTATATTTAGATGTGACACAGTGTAATAAAAAAGACTCTGTCTTAGATCATTATACATATCACATTTAAGAAGAAAATGTATTTCATGTTCCACCTCATTTCGTACACACTGTCTGCACAATCTGTTTTCTAGTTCTTCGCCAGTGAAACGACCAGTTTCGACCCTTAAAGGGAGTACACCAAAGCGAAATTGTGCCATAATTGAGCGTTCGCTTCTTGGCAAATTAAGTTTCACATACAGTTCTGTTTCATAGCTAATTTTGAAGAGTTTACTATAATTGCACGAATCTGTACCAGTTCACACCGTGGCAAAGCGTGATGCATTCGTGCTGATAGTTATGTTTTATTGTTATACTGAATTAAGTCGCACTGACATAATATTTCATTCATTCAAACAGATACATGTATTTTCCGGCACTAAATTGAAATATATTCAAATAAAAGTCAACCAAAACGTCTATGATTTTAAAACTTCGACATATTTTACAATCTACCATACATTACTTTTAAAATGAATGCTAATTGAAGTTTAACAAATGCCTTAACCACACTTTAAACAAACGAACAACAACAGTGAGGGGGAAAGTGAGCTTTATTCTACATAATCTATCTACAGCTCAAAACTAAGTAAAGCGCGCCAATAATAATTAATATTTAGACAAGTGAAACATAACACGGTCACATAGAATACGCGAAACTCTCACAGACCACCTTTTAAAGGTTTTTAAGTGTCGGACACACGAGGTCAAGTGAGAAGTGTTTCCACAGTATATATACTGTGTACATGTATTTGTATGTAGACAAAACCGCAATCAAACAATCGTTGAGAACTAACAAACCGTGGCATCTCAGCAGAACACATTGTAAGTCTAAATATTTTGAGATTCAGATAGAGTCGTTTTGCTTGAACCGTATGAGATGCTTCAGACAAATGTTTTGAATTCAGTGGTTGTCAGCGTCCCGAAACAACATCAAACACGAAGCAATGCAGTTTTATTTCCCGGAATTTCTATCAGTGATCCTAATAACTAAACGTAAAGAGGCAAGACTATGTGCATTGCACGATTGCTGTTTTGATAACATGCAAAAAAAGTATCATTTATCTAATCTGGAAGGATGCTGTGCCAGGTCCAAACATGATGGATATGGTTTACACCTCAAGTACAAGATACCGGAGAAATTCAATCTTATATACTTAAAAACACCAGATTTAATTGTGTTCTTTTTACGAATTTTACAAATTTTATTACATCCGGTCATGTAGATGGGAATCAGTTCTTGAACTTGTCTCAAACAATCGTCCAGTTTGCCCGAACCTTTACTGTAACATAAAGCTGTCCCTGTTGCTCCCTTTGTAAAGGCCCAGAATGATGCATAAAAGAATAAGGTTGATAAGCTCTAGAAAAAAGAGCACATCATATGGGATGTTGCATGAAAGCTTGCTGAGGCATTCTCCTATGCATTTTAGGACAGACATGGCGATGAGAAACAGTGTCTGGGTTTGCTTTATATAAGTTTTTTAAACTGAAGACATCTTATTTTAATGCAAACTAAAGTCATTTTTGTTAAAACTGACATTGTTGAAAGAATCATTTATGTACTTGCAGAAATAAACAGTGTGATTTCGCTCCGCCAGCAAAGGTAATGACATGGCATGCAGTTTCGAGATATCAAAATGTTTTAATATTCAGACAAGTTCGTGCTTAACTATTCAGTTGCAGTTGCAGGAAGTATTGTCCAAAGAGCAATAAAATAATATGTTCATGTATGTATTGACAAAATCACAACTAAGATGATGTTTTGTGCATACTATTACTCTTTTAAATCAAGTTTTCAAAAGAGCTGTTTTTACAACGAATAGAAAAGAAGTTTAGTTCTATTGTTAACATAGGAAAATCGAACATTGTCAAATGTCTTCATAGTTTAAAAATATTTGAATAATATTAATTGGAGACTGTATTTTATTTTTGTTGATAATGTTTGATTTAGGCAGACATGCTGCTCTGATCTGGTTTTATCTATGACATAGCCTTTGTAGTCAAAATCATGTTAATATAATTGGAAAATAAAACTTATATTTCCTATAGTTTGCAGAAAACCTTTAATTTCGTTTGAATAGATATTAAGAAAACGTCTGATTTCTTGAGAAAATACCTTCAAAACGTCTGAATAAAATACTTTGAATGCTTTAAGAAATATGTGTCAATTGAACGACTTTTTTCATGTGCAGTTCCTAACAATTTTCCGAAACGATACGTAAATTCCAATAATGCTTCCTTAACTATTTTATTGTTCTATATAATAATAAAAGCTTTATCATGAATTTAGTTTATACCAATTTATTGTAGCTTTTGTGAAGAAAGCTTGTAGCTTATCGAGTCACTCAACTGTTATTTTTAGAATTTAAAATTCGAAATCGTATACATAATATATCCGTGAACGATAAAATAATTTCCCTGGCTGTTAAAATATCTGCACGCTTTGATACTATTATCCTTCGCATTAAATATGATTGGAAATAAAATGAAAGAACATATTTTTTTCAAAAAAGGTTTTTGTTATCTTCAATTTTAATTTCAGTTTCACCTTTACAAACTGTTTTTAGTATAGTATCATTCAAAACGCACAAATATGTGCTTCAAGTCAAAGAAGAACAAATAAAACAGAAAAAATGGATGTACGAGAGCGCCTGCTTCTGTTTTTCACACGAATATACCAGTTGCCTCCTCGATATCAAGGTGAACATTTGCCATAGGAAATGATCTTTAATTGATTGACAGTTGATGATGCTGACTCAGTACCTGATGTAATGATGCGGATAATCCCAATACGCCCCCATATAAAACAATTATTCGCTACATGTAATTGACCTTCAATATTGTTAATCGTGATTATTGCCTATCTTATAAACTCATATAATCATTCCTATATCATTTTATTGTTCTGCAAATGTATTTTATATGTACTTTTATTTTAAGGATTATATTAGAAGGAAAATAGCAATATTTTTCAAGCGAAGCGTTAAACGCTAAAGTATTATACAAACGTATTTTTTCCTTTCCATATTCTGTTTCGGTGCATTTAAATATTATTTCAAATGCAGTGATAGCTGATCAGAACAGTACTTTATAGTAGCAGTCATATTACTTACTAATAACAAATCTCTATAATAAAAAATATCAAAGCGTGTGGAGATCGGCCAATATTCTCTTATCAAACAAATGGTAACATCGCTATGTTTGCGTCGGCATATACTTTCTTCAGTCAGTTTCCGAGATCATGATTTCCTGTCATTAGTGAACTGGGCTTCATTTAATCAACCTCTCAACTTGGCAGTAAATATAGTGCTCATTTCTTTATCGACCTATCCACCTAGTTCAGAATGCATGCACAACTTTTAAAATAAATTCGTCTTAAATTGTTTTAACTTACGATGGACTTTTACCAAAGTTTTAATCTAAGTTCAATTACATCTACGGGTACTGTCGTCGCATCCGATGATAAATGCGGTCTTGTCCGTACTCATTGTCCGCAAAAATATAATGCTCTAAACTTCATACTCCCAGTGTGAATAAAGGCCGATAAACTAGACAACTGTAAATTATTTGGTGTTTAATATGCTTATTAAACATTAATTGTGCCATTTATTCAGCATTAAGCTGTCAAATATTGCTAACATATTGTCATATTTATATACGTAAACGTTACAAATGTTATAAAGGATGTTTTGCTATCAATAAAACAAAATATTAAAATGTTTCTGTAACCGCAATGTGGATTTTAGTTCAAAATATTAAGAAACAGCCGGTGTTATTTGATGTAATGTATTGTACTTAATCGAATTCTAAAGAAATAATTATATGTAATATCAATCTAAATAACTGTCCGGGTCTTTGCAAAGACGATGGCGAGGTTTGTATCCAAGATGACGTCATTGATCATGCATATATTTGTATAACTGAAGTAAAACATATTTAGGTTTGCATTTGTGTTACTGGTGACATGAAATGATACAAGGATGGAATAGTGAGATAAACTATTTATTGTAAGATTATATAGTCCGAAAAATAAGAAAGAAACAATTCAAAAATCGTCTTTAGAAACAATATTCATTTCTACACAGTGAATTACAATATACAGTTTGTCTGATAATAGTTTTATTAATCTGAGCAACATAGTATACAGCCGCATTTAACATTAAAACTTCTAGTTGTTTTTGTTACATCAGAACTTTTTTCAGAAAGTGACTTCATCCAGTCCATCTTAACCCTGAAACTCTTAAAACAAATGAGAATTTCTAAAGCAAAGACATTTTAACCTTTGAGTATGAAAGAAAATCGACAAAATCATTCTTATCGAATATCAAGATGTTGAAAACTAAAATGTTACAGTATTCACTTATTTTGAAATTCGGTCGATTCATTTTTCGAATCTGAACTTTCCGCTAGCTTAAATTTTACTTAACTTGTTGCCCAACTTTATAAGATATTCCACAATATTGTTCTTCACAATATTGTTCTTCAAACTGTTGAGGTTTTTGACGTCTATTTTGTTCGGAATAAGCCGAATTTTTTGTGTGCAAAAATGGAGTATTACAACCGAAAATACAAACTTTAAAATAGAGATATTAAGTGCATACATATTAACAATGAGCACTGAGAAGTTTGTGGTATAAACTTTCCGCTTCTTCTGCAAAAATAATCAAGATGTATTCTATACATTTTTATAGCACATGGAAAAGTAATATGCTGATATCGTGAACCTCGTGCTGATATAAATTCCAAATGAAAATGTACATTCAGATTTATACTGCAGATATATTTTAAAGCACTAATCAGTATCTTAGCCGATGACAGGTTTATTTGAGAACAAGCGTAAACAAAATTTATCAAATGAATATGACTGAAAAACAAATGTGCATCCTTGTTATCAATCAAATATTTGTGTCTGTTTCCGGTTCTTTCTCTTGCGGCTATTGTTTTCAGTAGCTTACGATTTCGGTCGATTGTTAAATTAATGCATTACATCATTCGTTGTTGTTAAAGCTAGCAAAATCATTTTATCGCATTTATTTATCAAAACTTCTTACTGATACTCGTGCACAATTAACAATTGATATACATTTCCTTTTGACATATTTCATGTTCAGAATACAGATTCAATAAAATTACAATGTTCTTCATTCGTTCAATAGAAATAAAATAAAAACTCACATTAGGGTCGGACTGATCCAAATATTCGGTTTGAAAATTATTTTCCATTGTTATCATCTTGAATGAAAGCTGAATATATGTAGTTCAATCAAAGCATTACTCAATCAGTAATATAATTAAGTATTACTAAATGAATTAATAAATCCTTTTGTTTCAATTAGTTTCACAAAATTGAATTTTCATAATGACACCGCTCATAATATGTGCCGTAGAATAAACGTTCTATCAACTAGCACGCTCGTTGTAGAAATGACGGTACACCGTTTACGTGGTCGTTACAAATACTGAAACGTTCGCGTATCGCTTGGTCATAATTCATACGCTCAGACCTCTGAACAAATTAAGTCATGATAGGCTGTCAACCAAGAAACGAAAGAAAAAATATGACTCAAACGTTTTTTTATCCATGACAGACCGCTGGACGTTGATAGCCTGCGGGCAACTTGGCGCGGTTTTAATTCGTATATACGACGGGAATGGCGGAACTTTCATGTAAGTAAGTTTTTACATATCCTTTTATTTCCATGTCCGAAATGTTACAACGTCCATCTAAGAATCCTAGATAACAGTTAACTACCATAAAAATGTTAATGAAGATGTTAATAGATGTATTCACAGCTTTTTGAAATCACTAAGATATGCACAGTTTATTATTTCTTCGCTTTGAAGGTAGTGTCCTCTTGAATTTAAATAGTATATACATTTTGCAATTAAAGATTCATTATCCTGTTATTTATCAGCCTTTTTCAAAGAAGTTGCTAATGATTTTGCAAGTTCAAGTACTTGAGTGTAAACAACTGCAGAAACAGTCATACACCTTCACATGAACATGCAGTTTTGTTACCATTAGTTCTGAGAAAACTCTTACTGATATCAAGACCTTTTGCTAATTCGTAAAGTCACTTCTAATGCACGAAAAGACAAGGTAGTCTTTCGTTCCCATTACCCAATTATCTGTTACACTGAAATATTGCACCATGGTCCACCACTGAAAGGATCAGAACCTTTGATCACATGTGTCAACGGTTCGATGTTCGTTGAACGCGCCAGTTCCTGCGATTATAGGGTGTATTTTACTGTAACTCTTGTCAAATTATCTCATGTAATTCATATAAGCATCGGATGGGCGAGGTACAGCATCTCGTCAAGTGTTTTAAAAGTAATTCCCATTCATTTTTTCAGTTATCTATTGTATTGATTTCTAAATGATCTATTGTTGATTCATTAGGATGTAGTCGAGAGGCAGATCAAAGTTATTAGAAATATTCTGATCTTTCTTGGTGATACGGCGTATATTTTCTACAGTAAGATCTTCTTCCAATATATCTAAAGCCAGCATCAACCACTTTCGGATCTCATAAATCCTCACAAATTATGACATGCGGTTGATTGACAGGCACTCTGGGATCCAGTTTGTATTTTATTGGCACCAACAACATGTGGTTCATATCAGCCATGAAATACGGAGATAAATTTACGTTTTGTTGCAAGTTTGATCTGGTCAACTGTAACCTTAGTCTGTCTTAGAAAAGTGATTGTAAACCTGGTTTGTTAAAATTGAAGAACAGAAAATTGGCCGATGATTTTTGCAAGAATTACCAAAGTGTTCGTAGAAAGGCAACGGGAGACTTATGTTCTATAAGAAGTAACGCTGAGTGAATTGTTGAAAATGCCGAAAATGAAAGTCTGCGTTTCCTTTTCCATTGTAAGTAGTGTATTTTCCATTTGTAGCAATATACCTTGTATATCTGTAATCTTTGGTTCTGTAGACTGTTCATAAGATCATATTAGAAGCAACGCATGAAATTAATACATTTCCCGAACTTTTGCAGGTCTTTTAATCAGTCATAAAAGTTTATACAATATGATTTAACTAACAGATATGACATTAGCGAGAATATTAAAAATGGGTGTAAAGCAGATGTTTGAGGACCACTCTTTACACTTTTTATACTGGAACTATGAAAACTAAGCAGAAACATAATATATAGTTAGAAAAGCGCGATTATTCATAAATAGCTGAAGTTTCTTGTTGCTTAATTGTTTAACGAAATCTAATTTATTGCTATTAGTGGCTATTGTGTTTGGGAAGAGATCTACTGCGACAGTGATTAAGAGAACTATCCATCGCACGATTTTCCCTTACAAGATTGATCCCGTGTCTGTTCACATTGCTCAGTCCTGTGAGAATCATTTCTTTGTTCACATATACAGAAAATAACTTAAAGTATCTTAAATAGACATGTTTATTGCATTTTGTATTCACCATGCTCGATTACTTTAAGGCCAGTCTAAGACTAACTTGTTAAACTCAGGGCGGGGGAGGGGGAAATCCATCAATAATGGGATTCAAATATTGATTAACCTGAGCATTTCAAAATATTCCAAATAAAGTATGAAAGCTAGGCTAATAAATTTAATTCGATTCAAAGAAAATCGTTATGCTTTTGCTTGTGATCCACGATGTTTGAGTATGTAATCTGTTCTTAAAACAAACAGAGTGGACTCGTGTATTAGACATTAGACATTTGTTTACACATACAGAAAAGTTTTTGTATTAAAAATATCACATAGATACTGGGTGTGTTACAAAATTTGAAATTTATATTTCCAGAATGAGGGAATGTTTTTACTCCGTGACCTTCAGCACAAGCTCTTGAACTAATCATGGAATCTGAAATTTGATGTTATCATTTAGAAAACATAAGCAGAGAGATCCGATTCCCCGCTGGAAGCATGCATTTGCTGGCGGCCGTCACTGGGTGACACATCCCGTCTCTCTGACAGAAATTGTTGTACGAACAAAACAGTAAAATAAACAATGCGCCAATTATATAAAACATGTATTTTTTTTTCAAGAAAACATAGCGAAACAAAGAGGCTTCTAGAGAGGTAGTTTATTTCTTTCTTTTTAATATCATGCTTTTGGTCAAACATAATATACAGGGATTTTGTGATTGTTGATACTTTCTAGTAATGCTGTTAATTTAATCCTAAATTTGATATGATGATTGCAACTTATGACAGTATTATTTGAAGAGTTTTAAAGTAACCACCGAGTTCTGCAACACAAAAGTCAATAAAGACGGTATGAAAGTTTCAGCCACTTGAAAATATTAGATCACATCTTAATTGGATAAGCATTAAAATGTCAGCTATGAAGTTGAGTTACGAACTCGAGATTCTTTTGCACAGGGACCGACGAACACCCAGGGAGAACATTTATTGTGAGCGGAGGAGCACGAATCATAAAACCACAGAGTAAGATTATCATGCATTTAAAATGTGGAAACGGTAGAACGGAAAAGCTTAAGTTTTCAGAAATTCGGAGTATATAATGCATCAATTTTGTTTAAAAGTTGTTCGAATCTTTGTTATATCTGTTGTGGTATCTTGTTGAGTTGAAATTGTAATATGGAACACTGTTTTTGAATTTGCTTAACGAATGTTTAAGCAACTATTTTGCGGGAATTGGTATAGAATGGTGTTAATTTGGTTCAGTTCTAGTGCAGCTGATGAAAGGACAGTGTTTGTTTAATACTGTTGAGACATGGTTTAAAACAATTTTAAACATTTGCAAATATCCAAGCGATTAGAGTTTTGCTTGTTTACGGATAGGTGTTAGTACTGTTTCATAAAAAGTGTATTTATGTGGTTATTTAAATGTATCGAAGGAATGTACGGTGTATATGGGGGTATATCTATCTGTAATTCTGGGTCATCAAAATAATTTAGTTGGAGTTGTTTTGTAAAATTTGATGAATATTTTCTGAGATATTCAATTAAATATGCAATAATTAGCTTAAAGATAGACAATTATAATCATGTAATATGTAAGAACTGTTAAATTATTTGTAAATATACTATGTGGAATTTTGTTTCATTTCAGTAGATTAATTCATTTCATTTTCAAATGATTTTTGTTTGTAAATATTTAGTGTGGTTGTTGTAAGTGTTGTTGTACATGTTTCGATGTTATCATTCGTCACAACAGTTTGTTGTTTACACTTGTGTTATAATTCATTTTGAGACAAAACTGTACTATGATATAAAAGAATAAATATGTTACTTTCAAGTATCATTTTGGCCTGGTTGTCTGTGATACGGTACACCGTTTGAAACAGGTTACTTTTTGCGAGCGTCTGCACTGTTCAAGAGTCTGTTGTGTGGCAGTGTCATCTTTTTGTATAGAATAAGTCGGGCAACAGTTCTACATTCTTTTCTTCGTCTTGTTAATAAAAATGTTCTTGTTCAAGTCCAATTGACGAATTTCTCCTACCCAATTTAAAGCCCTGTTTTGAATATGACAACAATACATCACTCCTTTTAGTAAGTCACTTGTAATTTGTTGTAACTGCTAGATTTAAAGCCGTTTAAACAGTTTTACGTTTTCAACTTCTGTAATTTATTAACAGTTGATCATGTTATGTATAATCTAAATTTTAATTTTTCGTGTTTTCATTATCATACTCATACTTGTATAGGTTTGACTCAAACTTGCGTCTATATGAGGTTTATGTGAATATATTACATACTTAAATGACTCGTTTCTAAATATTGCAATGTTGGTAAAATGTAAAACATTTTATGTAAATATAAACATTTGTTTGTGTGTTTTATTGTGAGGAAACAAATAAAAGTCAGTAGAGTTCAGAATGTTAGTGTTAACTTTCTAGTGCTTTTGAAAATTATTGCTGTACTTACCGAATTAGACAATGATAGTGGTGTGTTGTACCCGGGCTGCAATGACATGTGAAGCACCAGTGGAGTCTCTCGGGTTAAGTGTGAACGTCTTGATTACGAAATAAGCATGTAGAAAACGTTTTCTTTCGTTGAAAATGTATTCCTTTAGAGGTTAACAAGCTTTATCCAAAAGCCCGTGCACTTTTCAGTTCACTAATAAATCATTGTTCACTTAATATTGTCATGAAACTTCCATGCAATAAAGTAGAATATCCGTCAAAATAATAAAATGCGCAATAAATCAAACTGCAGATAGATCGTTTTAAATGAGTTTATTCTAAACATAGACAGAAAACAATAGCGATGTCAACAAGTGACCAGCTCAGAGTACATGTTAATATCTATCGGTTATGCTAGTTATCCATGTGAACTATATATCTTATCAGGTTTGAGCTAGGAAGATTAACATATCGCCCGTTTTGATTTTTACAACGTTGTTCACGCTATAGTCCATGTTTCACTACTTCATACAAGCCTAGTACAAGCGACAACACGATTGGCCCGTGTTCAACCAATCTATTTTCCGATTGGTTGACATGTAGTGGCTTCTATCACGTACGCGCCGTGGAGATAGAAATAATTAGCAAACTCCGCCTCGGGGCGGATGTATCAGCTCGGATTTTCTCCAGTTTTCAAATATAATAACTACAGAGAAGAATCTGCTTCAATACTACTATAAAACTCATAATAGTTAAGAGGAGGATTGCTTTTTCAATTGATGTCAAAAGAGGGCTTTATTTAATTACATTAAATGCTTTTTAGTTATATTTTGTATGCAAAGTCAATAGCATTAGTTTGCCTTCTCGCATAATAAAGAAGGGCTTAGTTTGAAAACAAGATCAAGTGTCTAAAAGACGCGGAAACGTTGCTAAGTGGGCTTGATGGAAACAATGGAAAAGATAATTCAACAATCTTGTCTGCGATATTGCCTCTTGTGCTAAAACAGTCTTGTAATCCAGCTCGATGCTCAGGGGAGACCGTCACAACAATACTCGGGTATTGTTTCCCGGCTTAATCTGCGAGACTGTCAATCACTTATCCGAAATTAATTACACAAGTTTATCCATAATTCAGACCTTTTGCGAAACTGTCTCGGTCATTTAGACTATTTAGAATAAAGCAGTTTCATGCGAAAAGCACGCATCATTGAGCGAAATCAGAGTGCTTGGTTAAGGTTCTCCACTGTGCCGGAGCCTAGCTTACGAGGAGGTCTTTATTGATATTCATACAGCATTTGTTAAGCTTAAGAAATTAAGAGACTCAAAATATATCAATAAAATCCAGACAGATAATACTGTGAATTTTACAAACATTACCAGATGCCTTTAAAATTCAGTATAATTGGTTTGAACGGAGGATTTTAATTGTATTTATTTTCGCAATGTTTTCAGAAGTACTATATATATTTTCTGTATTTCGCTATTAGCCAATTTTCAACGTTAGTGAAATGCAATTCAATGATACACTTATAATTTCATATTCTTACCACGAAAAAAAAAAATCTGCTCGGTCGATTAAAATTTCCAGTGATCCTAAGTATTTGTAGATAATTTGTTTGTAGCTTTTTAGTCTTTAAAGATAGAAGGTAAACAGTCACTACTATTTTCCGATAACAAAATTATCTACACGGTTCAGGGCAACTGGTGTTTTAGGGAGGCTGGGCTTTAACTCGACATATTTTCTTAGCACTTAAAAAACTTTGAAAATCAATATCACATTCTGTATTAGCTTAAAAGATCTCGGTTAGTTTTTCAATTCGAAGCGCGTTTACTCTTTTTCGTAATTTTTTCATGAGCGGGATGTTCTAGACATTCCTTTGAGGCTTCGTGCATGGTCCAAACTTCTACAGAAACACCATTTGATTTACCATATTGCTGCATATGTATTACTTTTTTTTCAAAGGTTTACTGTAAATGTTTTAAGAATTATTTGTTTTCAGCTCTGTGTTGCGTTTTAAAACCGAGTTTTTTTATTTGTAAGAACTTGAGTCTACAATATGTGTTAAAATACAACAGTGGTTGACAATTTGTATAAATGTATTCTATGTTTACTTTGTAATTTAATGGTACCGCATTACAAAAATAATTACTTACTTGACGAAATATTTCACTTGGTAATTACGCTAATCGGTCCTTATGGCCGTGTTGCTAAGTTTGTTTAATATGGTAGGCAGTGTGTGTTGTGTTAAGTTATTTAAAACACATTTAGTGAAATAGCTTGTCTACATTACCTGTAATGTCCAAGTGTCTGTTTTGCTACTTTAGGTATTTAAGTTAAAGAATACGCCACGTGCACTTTGTAAATAAATCTACAAGTTAAATATCTGAAACACCTCTTGTTTATCAATATTTTTCAAGATTAAGTGTTCCTACAAAAATGGATGTCCTACACGGAAGGTCAATGAAGTTTTTGGAACTTTGTTAAACATGTAAATTTTGCCTCTTCACTGAGACAGAAAACACAGAACTGAAAGTTGATGAACATACACAGGAGCCGGAACTGTGCTTTTACAGGCATGTTTTTGTCGTGTTACATAAGAAGCAAAATGTGTGCATGGTCTTATTTGTCCGAGATCTTAACTTTAATATTTCTCTGCAGAAAGTTTTTGGAAGATTGTTTTTCTTTCTTTTTCAGTGTACGGGGTACTACGGTGGTAAAATACAAAAGTTAAGATCCGGGAAAAAATAAGATTTCTTTTTCAGTTTGAATCTTATGTCAAGGTGAAAAGACGGAAACACGCCAGAAACGGATATTCATAACTGCAAGGTCCTATGGAGAACGTGACTGTAACTTGTTTACAATTAAATTACATCCTCTTGTAACGTATTCTTGACCAATTATTGCTTATTTTTGCTACATGACAGTAAATTTATAAATGCCTGCGCACACGCGTTAACATTAAAATTGACTGTTTCGCTATTTAGACGTAAAATATACACTTGATGAAATAAAACATTCAAAGAATATGTGTTTGTTTTATAATGCCTGAATTTGAAACACTATGTGCATCTTAGGGGATTAACTTACTCCTTTTGGTTGAAATAGTTTAGTTTGCAATTTCAGTTATTTATAAAGTCAGTATGTAGATTAAAAAAAATGGGCTGAATCCATTTGGAATGTTTAAGCATGACACTGAAGTTTGATACATGTATATTTTAAAACATGTTCTTTTTATATCATAAAGAAACACATGCACAGAGACACTTCCGTGCAAATGTTTACTAAAGTAGAGTATTTTGTTAACCAAACCTTAGATAAAACTTTAATTCCATTGCAATTTGACTAATTGTTTAGTTAATACTTATTTATTTTTGCTCGATTGTGAAGAAAGCGTGTAGCTTATTAGTCACCCTCGAGTCCGCTTCCTGGAAAAAACAGTCCTTGCGCCCTATGAGGAGGGACTTGTTTAAGAACAACACATAACAGGAATATCATTATTGTGATGAAGCTCTCTTACAAATAATATTTAAAAACACATATTTGATTTACTTTTTAAATATTTTGCCATTTTGTGTTTCATTGTACAGTCCATCTTTGAAAAGCAGTATTGTCAACTTAAATCATGAAATTAGTGATTTTAAATCACATCTTGACAATATTTTTGTATTCGTAATCCTTGGCTTAAAGAGAACCGTTTTAATTACACAATGCATTAATTCTCAATGAATCTGTGGCGCTTATATTTGCTCATTTTGAAGTGTTTACTTTGTAATTAATTTGTAATGCTTTGTATCAATCAATGTTATAGCTCTTGTATAAATCATTACGATGTAATCTGAGCCTGCTATGACAGGGTTTTCAGGCTGCAGATCGGTATCAAAAGTGTAAATAAAGCAACTTTATGCCATGCTAACTGATCAGCAAACAAAATACTAAATAGAACAAATATTGTTCGCATGAATGTTTAAGGTGTCTATGGCGGCTTCTGCAGAGAGAGTGAGAATGAATGACTTTTTGCTCTTTTTAGTAAATAATGATTAAAATAAAGCTGACATGCAGCTGTATTTAACGCGTCATTTGATTGTCTGTTTAAGAGCATTAAGGGTTTGGTAATACTTGTTTGCTTTGTTTTAAAAATACGCGTTTTCTTGCTTTAATAGGGAAAATGATTAAGGTGAGCCTGGTGCTATCACGGTGTAATAATTGTACGAAAAACGAGATTTGATTTTTTTCTGGATTTTATATTGATTTTTGTATTAAGATAATAAATTATGGATTTTTTGTATCAACTGTCTGGTTTGCAGAAAGAAAGGGAGGTGCCGTGGTAGGGGTAGAGTGTCAGACTCCTAACCTGGAGGTCGTAGGTTCGAATCACGGCAGCGGCATTTGACATCCGCCTCCATAATTCCTTCTTTCGACGCGAGTACTTGTCCGAACTCCATAAAGCAGTCATCGAGAGCAGTTAATAGATTTTCAAGAACTTGTTCTGTAGTCGTGGTAAAATAAATATTAAGTTTAAACTAAAAAAAGAAAGAACAGATATAAGAAAGCAAGAAACTAAGAAAGGGATAGAGAAAGGAATGAAGGATGCGCGGAAGTACTGATAAACTTATAAATTGTGACCTTGTGAAAGTTCTAGTGAACGTGAGTTGCTCAAAACAACGTTCCAGCATACCACAGGATTTTTAGCCACAAGTTACACTACCAAAAGGTCACATTTAATACTTCCCCGCAAGAAAAAAATACTGCAAGCACTGCATAATGCATGCAAGTGTAAATAAATTTTAACTGGTATACGATTTAATAGCTTTTAAGCATGTAACAAAATTAATAAAAGTTTTTGTTGGTGTCGTCACAACACAAGCGTTTAAAAAGACAATGTCATGTATATTTTATCATTTAAGGTGATCAAACCGGACTGCCTGATTCGCGCTACAAAATATGCCGTTCTTGCCACTGGGCCTGTCATGTCACTGGAATACATTGACAATGTGTATGAGAAACAACCAAAGGCACCGACGGATGTATGGGCATATATTGCACCGGTTAACTATTTCGAGGGTTGACCGCAAAACTGCAATATCTTATATGAAAGAAAGAAGGACTTACAACAGTTTTGCGGTCAACCCTCGATTTGGCCTAGTATTAAGACTTCTTGCTCGTATTTACTAAACTTGCCCTTAAATGGATTCTTCAGTGTAAATTACATATTGCTATATATATATATTTGATAACATTTTTTAATATTCTAACCCTTTTAAACTTTAACAAAAAATTGATAAAAATATATTTGTCGAAAAGATCTTAATTCAATTGTATCGTAACTTCTTCAAACAATTTACCGTCAATTTATTTGTAAACATTAGACTTGCCAATACCCTGGGGTCACTAAAGGTCTCCCAATGTTTTCATTGATAGTTTAATTTCGCTATCTGTCAAACAATCAATTAACGAAGAAAGATTTGCCATTTTATGGTAGTTAATTTCACAACGTGATTCCTTCACGGACACACCGTTGCCGAAGATGACCGCGCGACACTGAAGGGTTTGAGTGACAATCGTTATCATGTCGTTATAATTCCATATGGTCAACTATGTGGTCATTCATCGCCACTAATTAACTGAATGGTCTCATTTCTGCCACCACTCGTGCTATTTGGAGCTAATTTTACTCGATGCCATTTCCTTGACCAGGTAACCATCATTTTGTATTACTTCTAAAATAGTTTACCCATTTCGGTAGCGCGACACTGCTCGGACTAAATCTGACTACATCAACTGGGTTTAAATAACAGAATATACTAGAACTTGAGCCCCGTTATACGAAATCCAACATTTGAGTTTGAAACAACCATGGAGCCAGATCACCTTAGAGCATGCGCAAACTATCTGGAACAATTTTGATCCTTATTCTGTCAAGAAGAATCAGGTTAACATTGTTCTAGTCATAATCTTCTCCAAATTTACAACAACAAAAAAAAAAGAAAAAACGCTCAATCAGTTTTTTTTTTCAAAACACGTCTGTGGTCAAGTAAATGTTAGGTATTTCTTTCAGCAGGTGATAGATCTTCCTCTTTATGTTTCGTACGAAGGATGTAAAATCTTGTAAAATATATGTTAGACAATGTAATAATTTACCAAGAATATTCAGCGTGGGACAGAGACAGTGGTCCTCAGGCGAGCCAGCAAAGTGTATTGTGAGAGGCTGTTGAAGAAAATGACATCGCAAAATATAAAGAACATTACGACACAGACTCCTGGCGACACGGAAATATGATTTTTCTATGATGAAAACCGCCACAATAGTGACAACACATATCATTTTCACACGTTGGGCAATACGCATGTTAGTGCGCATAATGTTTGTCATTTGTCATCCGGAATATGTCGGATGTTGACGGAGGGAGCCGAGACAGATGGTCAAGACGGCGACAAAAGAATCTAAGGAAGGTGTTAGGGCTAATGTTGCATCAACGTTACATCTTATTTTCCCACAGTGTCGAACCTTGGACATGTTATAATAAGAAATCATTTTAAATATATAAAAAAAAAAAAAAAAATTACCAAAAAATATTCATATAGGTATATAACTTATAGGCACTGGAAAAACTTTTTAAATAGCCGATAAAACATTAAAATTATATATAAAAAAGAAATACATGTAAAACGCTTTGACTTATACAGGCACAGGTGATGTAACATCTTTTACAATTCGTGCGTCTGTACAACAATTTATCTTAGTGACTATTTATAAAGACTTATATGAACTTCAAAAAGTCCAATAATTTGTATTATGTGATAAGTAAGCACCGCTAAAAAGGCTTTCTTGGGGACAAGCAATCATGAATTCATTTTGTGTCTTTGATTGTTTTCTATAGTTGCAAAATCTAAATTATTTATTATCTTTTAAAGTATATATGTATGTGTAACATTATATGTCGACAGCAAACAATGTTCAGTGTAGTGAACCATTTGTTTCAAACTTGTTGATCTCGTGTTTTTATATTAAGTTTTGCACTCAAGTCTTTTATTTATTACATTGCTGGCTGTGGGGGTTAGGGGAAGGGTTATGTTAAGATCGGGGGATGTTTTGTCGCCTTAAAATCTCGGCGCTGCCTGTCTGGACAACTGGTATACATTTTATCTTTTGCAATTGGCTGTAAGCGATGTTTACACTATTTTGACAGGTTGTCGAAGTCTAATTAGCTACGTGGACATAATAATATGCAGGTAATTGAATAATAATGGGGTCGGAACACCAAGGTAATTTGTTATTAGTGCAACTCTCTGAATAAAATTCGCATTATTGTGACTGCATAGGAGACGATATAGTAACATCAAATTCGCGAGGTGTAAGCAGAAGTAGGTAATATAGACATTGATTTGTTCGCCTAGAGTATCGCTGGGTGCCATGTATTGTAATAAAGAAATAATCAAAATTGAACAGAATTGAGAAACTCTGTTCTCGTAGGCACTGTACGTGAAATGAAATATACTCAGTCAGTTTATAAATGTAAATATTATAATGGTTGACGGCATGTTAGATTAAATGTGAATCATTAATTAAATGGGTTTTCTTCACATATAAA
This sequence comes from Saxidomus purpurata, assembly GCA_022818135.1. Classification (NCBI taxonomy): domain Eukaryota; kingdom Metazoa; phylum Mollusca; class Bivalvia; order Venerida; family Veneridae; genus Saxidomus; species Saxidomus purpurata. Next base: position 16,650,103 of record JAFMSR010000012.1, on the reverse strand, counting down.
ACGATGGTGAAAGTTTTCAAAGTTCCTAAAACCTAACAACACTCATATACGTTAAGTTCCTTCAGTCTTACAACAGTTTTCAGCGATTAGGAGAACTACTTGATGTTTTAAAATTAGTTTCTCAAAGAAACGATTTGCATCCCTTAAATTCCATTATCTGATTTTTTTAAATTGTCTTACATTAGTGATTTAAAGCACCAACAGCACCGATCAATGTATACCAAACTTGCTGCAAGAATTTCAACAATCCGATCACCTTTTTCTCATTTTTGTTAAAAGAATGTTATTTTTATAATTGTTTTTGTTGTAAATTTAGTCAATTTTTGATAAAAGAAACTCGTGGAACATTATCTTGATATCATTTATGATATTTTATGACGCGTATTCTCGCCAGATTTGAATGTGCTTTATGAAGCCAATTGCGGCCCGTGGCGTGCCCGTTGTTTACCCATCGATAATGATAGAGATAGGCCAACATTCCTCTGGGTCGCGTACGAAAATAATGCTGGAATTTCAGGTTTTTGCACTTCTTTGAACACAAGTTGACTCAATGGTTCCAAATTTAATAATGTACTTGAGCAGCGGAGAATAGAGTATTTTTATGCTGTACTTAATCGTATTAACTAGAATAGCAACATGGAATACACTCGCAGATAGTATCTTCTAAACAAACTTTCATTACAAAAATATAATTATTTTTTAACCGTTGTGTGCGGGAACATTAGTTTAACTTGTGATGAATAAGTGCAACTCGCGAACTAATCGTATCATAATTGTGTTCAAACATGTTCTGGGAATTCAAGTCTTTCTTTCAGACTGCGGCGCTAATCAACAATTGCCGTTTCATGTAAACTACACCTCATATGAAGAAATTTAGTGGTTTTTTTTTAGAAAATATCCAGAAAATATCCACTTTACACATAAAATTTTAAGAAAAAGTTGCTACTGCCTTTAGAAATAAATGCCTCCCATCAGTTATCATCACGAAAACCGAAGAATATTTCAGTTCGTTCTTGGGCCAGAGTTCTTAATGAAAACATTATGGAATTCCTGTGTTGTTCATTTCGGTCAATTTGCATACACTCAGCCCCTGGGTCCCGCGGGGACGTCTGACACTGAATTTATCATGACATTTTAAACGACTTTCAATTTCTCTAATTATCTTATAACTAAGTTTGGACTGAAAAACCATGATGCTATACACTGGAGGCCGGGGATATGGAAATTCATAATATTTCCAACAAATAAATTTCATAAAATGTCTAAACTAACGATGAAATAAGTCACAAAAAACATTGAGAAATTTTGTAAAATAAGAAAATGTTCGTGTTAAACTCAAATATAGATAAAAGAAAACGCGTGTAAATTAATTATCGCTTGATTCCGTAAACAAAAGAGTGCACGAAAGTATGCAATAACATAGAACCTGGAATGCTTCAGTTGCCAATAGGGTTTTTAGTAATACTGTTAAAATTTTATTTATGTCTTACATTAATACATAACGAAACATATACCAGTCTGTAGTGGTTAAACAGTACCTGAGAGTTTTAGAGAAAAGTAAAATACGCGGCAGTGTGTTTCCTAAACAGCTCGTATTTATGCAGTTAAATGTCAGTATAAAATATGCTGATGCTAATTGAATATTTACGACTTGCATTCCTTAAAGAAACGTCTTTTTACATATGTAACTGTTGTAAATTATGTTCGAGATATTTTTGAAATTCATTTCTATTTAGAGCAAGTGGAAGATATTTGAATACATGTATGGGGGCAACGAAGCAACTGATGAAATAAAGCAACGCCCATAATAGTAAGTACAAGGTATAGTGGTACAGTCGCTGTAGGGGTTACAAGTGGGATTGGGTGTCGCGTTTTACAAGGGGCGACTTGTTACTTTTCCGCTACTTCCAAGGTTGTATTTTTAATGTCATTAGCCTTTGAAATTTCTCATAAGATAAATGATGTTAAATACACGTCGACGTTTTCATTAAATGACAACACATACTTTTTGTCACTCGATTTTAATAATAATGTAATATTGAATTAGTGTTACCTTATCTTAGCACACTGAATAATGATACTCACTTCCATATTCTAACAAGTTGAACAAAATATGTTCGATGACCGATTCATGGAGTTCTTACTACCTTTACAGCCAGGTCGAAATATTGCACCAAATATTCAGGGCATTTTTTCTTTGGTACAAATGCATAATATTACTCTACTAAATACTGTTTTGTTTATGAAACCCCTGTAAGTATCAGCTCTGAAACCAGCACATGCCATTCTGCCACAGTCATTGAGATTAGGTTCCGCGTCCAACAAATGCAAGAAAACTATATTGAAAAACAGTCATTTAAAGTAGACAAAATATCCTTTGCGCTTTTAATTTAATTTTCGAAACAATCGTCAGAAATTAATGAAACGGTGTTGTCAGACGTTCCAATCAGAATGGCATAGTAATGAAATTACCCTTTAGCAATCAGGAACTGTCGAAATGTCAGCACTTGTAAACTGACCGGAGATAGTTACATGAGCGAAGGCCTTATCAAATCGAAATTGTCTCTCACATTGCCTAGAAACAAGGAAGACCGTCTCGTGACATCACATTAGATGGAACAGATACCAGAGTCAATATCGGCGGGAAACCAGTTTTCCTTAATATCGTATATGCATCTCTTCTCTTATTGTGATGGGAGCGAAGAATTCTGGGAAAAAATATTTCAATTTAACAGCAGACGAGAACAGCTAAAGAAGTGATTTTCAGAAAGAAAATAATCAACATGCGTCAAACAGTTTCTAAAACGCTTGATTTTATGTCTGGATAAGTGTCCGTTTTGGATTGTTACGTCTGTTGGATGCCGAAACATTTTAGGTCGTGTGACATTGTAATTAAGTTCAATTAATATAAACGCGTTTTCGGGTCAATCTTGATGCTGTCTGGCATATTCAGGTCCATCAGCTTGAAGATACTTTTAGTATTTGGGCATGTCACCATCATGTCACCGTCATGTCACCGTCATGTCGTAATCAGCACCGATGTCAGAAATGTTCCTTTACCATGCTCTAGAGAGTCTAAGTTCAGTGGAATCCTAGTTTGTTTTGAACCTGTTGAATGTAAGGATACAGTTGTCAATGAGACATGATCAATGTCTTTATACCTAAAAACATAAATTCGCCGTTTATCAGGAAAGTGGTCATTCCTTCCGTTCTTATTTCATTTTCCTAATGTGAAGCCCTCTGTCTGATTTGTTTAATAAACGTTAACTGGTCTTGACAAGGTTAATGAAGCTGTTGTCACTATGCTATAGGACTTATTCAATTGGGAGTTTTTTTCGAAAAGCGAAGGTACATACAGCCTTGCCCTTCAGCTTAGATTCCTAAACTGCTCTGCTTCATCAAGGAATGTTTCTGCATCTTCACACAACTTCGCAATCGTTCTTTACTGAAAGTTTCCTAAAAATAACTTCTGTAGCCGCGCGTTTTTTCCCCCTAAAATATTACCGAAGAATGGATGATCAGGCTTGTGTCAACAAATGATGCCCAAGTATAGTAAGCCGCGACACTTGAACATTTATACGGAACCAGAAAATTCCGTGAAATTTATTGCTGTCATTAAACAAGGACCGAATGTTGTAATTAACTATATAATCTGGCGGAATAGCAATGTAATCATTTGGTTAACACATTGATGGATTAAGAAAACGTGTTGTATTACAGTGTTCTTTTGGTCTAAGGAAGATTAAGTTAGGGATTAAGGACACAAATCCCCTGCACGGCTGCTGTATGAATTACACGCATCAGAATCAGCGTTGGAGACCAGCTTGTACGAGATTTGTCCTGCAAACAGAAAACAACGTAGAAAGAGATTTACTGGTATAGCAGTGCTGTACTATGGCAGTCTGTAAAATTAAACAGAAGTTCGCACACGGCTCGGAAGTTAGAAAAACCCGTGCTATATCAATTTATTACATAGACCAGATACGTAAATGCTTATGTCCAATCGTCCAATCAAATGTCTTTTTGGATAAATAATTACAAAGCTTAACGATAACTGGAATTAATAGTAGTTTTAGATGAAGTACATGTATATTTAGAGTGGTAATATGAAACTTTTGAGATTGTCAATAACAACTTGCAATTAAGGACGTCGTAATAGTCAGTACTCAAAACAAGAAAAGCACAACTGTACATGTCTTGCATAATTATATTTGGCCAAATTTGACTAAAGTCAAGAAATAAAAGCAAAAACTTCTGGGATCATAACATTTTATCAGCACGCAAATCTCGTGCAGTGTGCACGTCGGTCATCGGCAACTTCAAACACTACCTTTCTTTCCCTGATAAGCCACAGCCTTTCAGCAATCATGAAATACTGAATTGTTTATCATAGACATGAATCTATGATTGCCGATAATTAGAGCTCGTGATATTAATCTCTCAGTTTTAATTAGTGGAGTGGGATGCTAAGTCAATACATGGAACATCTAGTTGAGATAATTGGGCAGCGATTTGGTATCATTTGACCGTATCTATTCGGAGATCCTCTGCTATCATAGTACACTTGTTGTTTTGAATTATGAGCATGTTCTTATTAGAGAATTTAGGACAATGATACCCAGCGGAACATTTGTCTATTTGCGCTGTTTTACAAGTGTTAACAAGAAGTATATACACGCTGGCCAGGAATGATTGTATGAAATGATACAAATATGAAATGTCTTTTTACGAGGATATTAGCGAAAGTGATATAAATAGTTTTCTGGTACAAATAGGCCTGAGACCTTGAGATAAATGTATTCCAAAGCAGACACATTTACAAGGGAAAAAACATACATACTAATTACAACAACAACAATAACTTTATTTTGTGAAGGTTACATAGTAATTGTACAAACATTTTCATACTGCTTATTTCCAGTATGGCCTTCATTTAAATATCCCTATAGGTACATTTATTCACACACACACAAAAGTTCAAAGTTTCACAAACTAACACATTTAAACATGTAATGTACGTTAACTATATTCAAAGCTTGCATAGACGAAAACCTTTCCTGAATCAATTTTTTTCTTGAAGGAAAGAAAGAGATGTATTGGCACTTGTATCCGGAAATGCTAAAACTAAAATCTTGGGCTTCTTTGAATTTGCTGCGTATTTGAAAAGCAAAAAGCTGTAAAACCAGATCTGCAAAACATGCAAATTTCATGGAAGTAGTTAATCTTGAAAACCATTTTTTTAGACGTTACGAACTTCTGATTCCAGTCTTTACGTTTTTTATAGTTCAAAATTAATATGTTACTTAATTTTAAAATACGTAATTTAATGTAAGTTAGTATCTAACATTTAATAATTATTATTTCATTAACTGTCGTTATTTTTTATACACTGATATTTAAATAGCAACAGATCAGTCAGTTATTCGCATATCCCTTGGATTTTCGGTTTATAATTCTCTTTGAGAATTCGTATATCTTAAATATATATCAATTTCCTCTACCATTTCTGTAATAAGTTGCAGACGTATTTATAAATGCAATAACGTCTGCAATATTATAAGGGTCATCAAAAGGTGAAGTGTTTCCGCCGGCTCTGATATGAATAACTGCCACACATAGAGTCCTAAGCATGCATATATCGACAAAGTGTATCGCTATTCACTTTCTTTCTTTCTTTCTTTCTTTCTTTCTTTCTTTCTTTTTCTTTCTCTTTCTTCTCAGAGTCATTGGTACAGGTGCACAGTTTGGCGGAGGTACTGCAATTTTACATGAGAACAGTCAATACCCTCAGATTCAATCAAAACTTATCTTTATTAGATAATTACTTGCAGACATGTAACAAGGAAATGCGACAGAAGAGCCATATGTCATATTGAAATAGGGCAATGCAGATGGACAACATGACCACGTATATGAAATCTAAAAATAAAGTCTTATTAATGATATGCCAGTTTTTTTCAAACAATACTCATACCATTCAGTTTTTAATAACATGTCCACATCTCCAATCATGGACGATAACTGTTGAGGTGATTTGATAAAAAGATTTTTCTTTAGTACCAATAATTCTCCTGGCTTGTGTGGAACTTTTAAAAAAGATATTTAATATCACAAATTAACAGCCAAAAGTGACGTAATTTATGAATGAATGTGTTTTATTTGTTCGCAATAGGGAAGGAATTTACACTCCAAAAGGCCATGCACAAAACCTCCCCTCGTTTCCTTAGCAATGAGGAAGTGAAAGAAAAAACTAACAAGTAGAATGAATTATCTTTCACTGACTCACGTCTATTTCTCATACATAACCTTTTTCTAATGAAAATGACCTTTTGGTAAACACGAAAAACCAAAATTTTGATATATGTTACTATGTGCCCTAAGATAGATTTCTTTGTTAATCAATGTAAAAAAAATAACAATAACAAATCGGCATTTCCTGTACCTTCTAGTCAGGTAACTCGTGTTAAATTTGTATTCCTTAAAGGCCTTATTGATAAGGGGTTAACAGAGCCTTTACAGTGTTCTCCAGTGATTAGATAAAGGAATTTGCTCTTTCACAAAAAAGGCGCAATGCATTAGAGATAAAAAAAATGTCGCAGCGAAATACTCGGCCTTAATTAGCTTCATTAAGGGAACGTGCAAATAGCAATATTGAGGTCATTAGTTGTTGATTGTCTTTGATATATTGTTAAACAATATCGTGGACAGGCAGTATATAACAAGAGCTGTCAGTACGCCGATAGGAACATCTAAAAACGATTATGACAATTGCTTAAAACAAATAAAAAAGCTTTCTTTAATGAACGTTCAATATGAGAACCTGCCAAATCACCTACTCCCATGTAATTAATTATGAAAAGAAAACGGATCTTAAGATGGAAACATGTATATATATTATATGCGCTTTGACAGTTAAACAGGTTTGGCCAATAAATTAATCTAACAAATATACTGTCTTTGAACGAATGTGTTTTGTCCGATGGTAATAAAATTTACAGGCCAAAAGAAAAATAGTTGGAAGTCATAAAACATAAGATCTATAAATAAATGGTAGATGATGTATGACAGTGTGTGCTATGTTCCTGTTACAGGACATCGTAGGACTTCATGTGCATAACTTTATGCTATTTCATTAAATCAGTGGCTGAAATCGAAGACCTACCCACCGACAAAGCAAAGAAAACTGAGGAATAATTTTCATTTATGCGAATAGGGAATGGAACAGTAATCTGCAGATGACCACAGCCTCTGTGAAGATTTTAATGTTTCAGTAAAACAATAGTGCCTTATACTGTCCGGTTTCATTAAGAACTGCTGAAATAGCTTTAAAGTTTATTTAATCAAGGATCAATTTTATCTGGGTTATATGTGTACTTAGTGTAACTAACGAACTAACGTCCGCAGTCCTGTGCCCAGTCAGTTTAACATGATACCATTAGCTGGATAGTTTATATTTTATACTCAAAACTGTCATAAATGCGTTAATATGTCTATGTAATTGTATTGAATAATAATGACACAATTTGATGAAAGTTACATTCAAGATATGTTCTCTTTTGCCGCTTTAGTCGGTAGTCGCGGGTTCGAATCACGTCATCTGTATTTGACAGCGAATTCCATAATTCGTCCTTTTTTCATGAGCCACTAATTAGATTTCTATAGTTATGATTTTGCCGAAATGGGTAAATCTACAATCGTTTATATACTTGGTACAGTACAGTTCAGTAACTTAGTATGAAATGTGTGATATTTGATAATGTCAACATGAAAATTTAGTATGGTCATATGCCATTTTTTTCTGCACTATAAAAAGCTATTAATTTGCAATTATAAAATCAAAATCACATTTTTGTAAATCCTCTCTTTATTTACACAATGTTTGTGAATACATTTGATGTTTGGTTATTTAAATTCTGCTCTAATCAACATTTTCAAAGGGAAACATCTTGAAGCGTTCAGTTCAATGAAATTCAATTTGACGCTGCAGCTGACCACTCTACAGAATCTTGACCCCTCTAGGGTAATAATCCCCTTTCAACGACATTAATCATGGGTCTAGAGTGACATTATAATGTAACCACAATAGCCCAATATCTCAATTAGGGACCCAAATCCGAGATTTCCTGCAGGAGTTGATCTCACATCAAAAAATTCAGAGGGCCGCGCGATGACCAGGGGTCAGTGGGGTTTTACGAGAAATACTTTGAGAAGAAAAAAACATTGGTCTGTGAATTTTCTATTAAAGTAGGATTATATTTTTTGCAGTCTGTCACCTACTTTTGATGTTTTGATTGTAGAACTTTGGGACAGAGAGACAGCTTATCGCCTTCAAGACTTCTGTACTTTTTGTGGGGAAGAATGCAGAAATAAGAAGGAAATACAATCAAACACACCAAAACAAATAAAAAAGGCGAATGCAGAAGCACTGTTATTAAAAACAGAATAACAGAAACTATCAAAAACAATAACAACAACAACAATAACAAAAAAGAATTCCGTTGCCTCTTTTTTGACGATTACGTCTTCTTCTCTTTTTTATGTAATCTGATCGATGATGATGATGATGATGATGACGGTGGTGATGATGATGATGACCATAAATAAACGAATGAATAAATAAATAAATATTAAATAAATGAATAAATAAAACATAAATAAATAATAATAAATAAATAAATAAATAAATAAATAAATAAATAAATAAATAAATAAATAAATAGACATGTAAATAAATAAATATAAATTAACTTTGACTTGCGATATTTACCATTACACCTTATCCTCCGATGTTTCCATTTTTCCGGAAGTCAGGTAGCAATATTATTTGAATTTTATCTAAAATCGTTGTCGTTTCCAAAACGATGTATTAGGTTTTATACATTGCTGCCAAAGCTTATACAAGTTTTTTACAACATTTTTAATACATATTTTAAAGCATTCGTCATGTTTTGAAAATTTGATATCCCATTTTCATCATCACACGTTTTGTTCAAATATGACTTTTATAGCAATGAAATATGTATGAAACATACAGAAAGAACGAGTAAGTTTACACTTGTCTTCACACATGGTCGCACCGCATTCGTCCAAAATCTTAGCATATGAAATGCATGTAAAACTGTTACCTTTGATAATTTTAGAAGCGATTATCTTTTATGAAGGTAACATTCCTGTAATATTCTCTTTCAAAAGCTAGGGTTATGACCCTCATTTTCTGCCGCCTTTTGATCGTAAAATTTACATTAACGTTATTTGCACAGCTATTGTAGTGCACATTGGATACCACATTGCGGACATCGCGTTATAAGTTAAGCCCCTTGAACAAGAACTTGTGATTCGGCTAAATATTACACGTGTGCAAACAAATTAAGCTGTAGAAAAATGTATGTTAAACATTGTGAAGGGGTTTGTAGACGAGTCATCTGAAGTCAGTAACAAGTTCGGTCAGTCGTTAACAAACCAATATTGAAGCTGTAACAGACCTTGTAACATCCTGTTATATTAGATTGTCAAGGAAAAGTACGAAAGGACTTCAAAATTGGAGAGGAACGGCCGAAAATGTGTTATAGAAAAAGTGAAAGTGAAAAGTTGAATTTGCAAATTTAGAGACACCAGCAGTAAATTCATTTTGTTATTCAAAGCAGTGAAGGTTTACAAAGAATAAGGCAGAATATTTCAACTGGACAATCACTTTTACATTTATCAAAAAGCACTGTTTCGTCCGATATAATTTAAGCTGTAGGTATACTAGTTCGAGTTTTGTAAACCATTTATGAGTTGATCAGGCATATACATTTTGTTTTACTTCAATGGATATCCTGTACATTACTGGCTCTTTACAAAGAGTAATCTTATATGAGAAGTAAGTTCAATCAAATAATATTTTCTGATTACATGTAATGTTTCAGAGAACGCTAAAATCAAATCCGCGCACATATCGAGGAAGGCCCCATATGTATTTACAACAGTATTTATTATATTGCTAGTGGTAAATCCGTTAAAGTTTGAACATGTGAGGAGTGTGTCATGTATTACCTGCTCTGTGCGCTTGTAACAGTTTGTTGGTGTTAAATCCATTTGAATGCTCAAGATTTAGTAATACCCTATTTAAGGGTTTCGCAAAGGGAAACATAGAATAGGATAAAGAACGTGCAATGTAATATGTATCTATCTAAATAACACAGACAGAACTGCAGCTTCCCAAGACAAACTTAACATGTGTATTTTTTTCCTTTCTGTAGACGTTAAAATATTATTTTTTTCAAACCATGACACAGTGCAGCGGTTCATTCCACCGTGTTAACAATATGTATGCGGATATCATTAAAGAATTAAAGTCATCTTTATAAATTAATTCAGTTTTAACTCAGCGTGATTTTAAAATTAACAGACGCCAGCAGACGCATTGAAATGCACACAGCTACACACAATATTTTGATATATTACACCCGGTGTAGACAGTATGCATTGAGTTCTTTATGAAACAAAGCATTCTCTGAGAATATAGTTAACTGTATTTTCACACAAATTAGCTTATTTCTTCCAATTCAATTATAGTTTCCCTTTCTTTATCATTATCTGTCATCTGAACTCTATCTTGAAATCTCTTTTCACAATTTGAGGCTTTAATCGTGTTTCTTTGACAGTCATTATGGCTGGCACAATATTATTCGGCTTAAAGTGATTGAGACAACTGATCTGTCTTGGTAGTTTAATCAATCATCGACCGTCAGATGGCGTGAGGGAGAAGGTTGTCGTCTTATTTGCCGGATATTGTATTACCGGTGTTGGTGCAAGATTTTCACCCCGGTGACACCTGTACTTTATTCCTGTTGACAACTTAAACACGGGGGTTACATATTGGTTTACATGGATATCTTGTTCAAACATGGCCGCCAAGATAGATTTACAGCATGATGTAAAGTCTTATTTTGATTGACAACGAATAATAAGACCATTCATTCCCTCTCGTACTTTAATCTTATTGGTAAGAAAGAATTATTTGATTTCTTGAAAAAAGTGCGCCCTTTTGTATCTGACCAACAAGCCATTTTACTTGAACTAGAAAATAAGCCAGGTCAATCTTTCACTCTGAACTGTTCTCAGTGCTTCCTTTTTTCGACAATGTCTTAAAATTAAAAAGCAAAAATGGACGACATAAATACATTTCAAACACTACTGTAATGTTTCATTAAAAAGTCTGACCTGTAAGGCAATCATGTATTTAATACAAATGGTTACACCATTTTGATGCATAACGCCCACAGTTGTGCTAAATGCGGCGTCTGCTGCACGTTATGCGACGTTACAATTTTAGTTTATTCCAGCTCGTTTACAAACTTAAACTTTGTCCTTCAATTCGATTTGCTTTGCTCGAATTCCCACATTTGTAACAACTGACTAGGGCATGGCTATATATTTTGCTACTTTACATAGTACAAGTGCGAAAATCGATGCATATGATTGAATAAACATGAAATAAAACAATATTTAAGTGTATTTTTTGTATGAATTGTTAGCGTTTTTGTATGTTCACAGTGGTATGGTGGAATCCGCGATCACCCTCCTTGATTCCTGCGGAGTGGAACAATACCATATGTCTATCAACCATCTTGTATTTGATACAATCAGATCTTGTTAACATCAAACGACTCGATACCATAATTAATGTCTACATATGTCTACAGGGATTTCATATGAGGTACAGCATACCTTGATGAATTTATACGCTGTGTCAGACATAAGGCATATTCACGGTCATTAGATGTACAACCAAGATAGCAGAAGAGATCCGAAGTAACAGAACATGACATCTCTGTCACTTGGACGTTTGTTTAGTGGACGCTTGTGTGGATATTTTTGAGCTTCCATAACCACACGTTTTTACTTCCTGCTTAAAAGAAAAAAACGTATTCTGACCAGTTTCTCCTCTGTCTCTCTGTTCTCTGTCTCTCTCTCTCTATCTTCTGGTCTTCTCTTTGGGCAATGGTCAGAGGACAGGGTGAGGGTGCACAGAACAAAAAGTATTACAAGCATTCTTGAAAAACATGATATTGCAGAAAATGAAATCATTGTACCAGTAGATTACAGATATAAGGTGTTATATGATTTTTACTATCCCCTTGTGTGGTAACAAAAATATGATTGATATTGTTTCCATTCCCCGAACATCCATATTTTGTGAGCACCATCGCGTATCTGCGCACCAACACAGATGAAATCATGTAAGTAATAAAACAGATTGTAAATCTTAATTTCTAAATCATTAATCTTATCATCCAAATTTATACGCCAAATGTGAAAATCGGACTTATTTTTGCTGCAATTTTTTGAGAATTTCGCCTCATTCATCACTGGTCGACAATATCGCTTGGATCTAGAAAGATATGTGCTCTTCGGAGAATTACACTGGGCTCTTGAAATAAAGACTCACAGAAAAGTGTGTACATTGGAATAAAACAAACGCTGCCTCAGATTCTATTATACTAATCAAATAATGAGCACTACCTGCTAGTCCACTTGGTAAAGCAAAGACTCTACTAGACGTTCTTCTAAGCTTCGTTGACAATTGAAACTATGGATTGTTGAAAGTCATTTGCTACTAAAGACTCGCCATTGTCACCACCACCATCATCATCATCAGCAGCAGCAGCAGCAGCAGCAGCATAATCCCTTCCTCATTATATATTTCATTATCATTAATATCATCTTTCAAGTTTAAAAATTAGATATTCAAATTGTGGCACACGGTGGCTCACTTAAATCATATACTATTATTATTAACCATTATTGTTATTATCACTTTTATCATTATACATAATATTATCCTTGTTGTTATTATTATTATTTATTTTTTTATTATTATAATCATTATTGCAATAGTCTAATCAGAATTTGTCCTTATCAGTTTGTGTTTTTTGTTCTCGATTTGTTGCCTTATATAATATTTGTCAATATGTAACGCATATTCTAAAATAGAAACTTAACTTATATCTAATAGTGTACACTGTCGTAACTATTTCAAAATTCTGTAATCATTTTAGCGTTTATGAACAGGAACATACAAAATATTTCACAACCTTCGTCAAGTTGTACGTAAAGGTCAAACACAGAAATAGGAACAAGCAAGAGGTTTTCCTGCTTTCTAACACGATATTTTACAGCTTTCCGTGGTTGTTTTATCTGTGTTTAATTCTCAAGACTTGCTTTAATCTCATGTTAGCAGTGAAATATTCTTGAAATAAAACCACTATGAAAGTCAAAAGTTACAAGAGGAGATCTGACAAAGTTAAGCCACGTGCATTCGGGAGTTTTTAACGGTTCTACAAGCATGCCGTTGATGGTTTTCATGACTTGTTTATAATTAGTACTGGACAAAGAGTCATATACGATCACACAGTTAACTTAGTTTAATTACCGTACCACTCAAATACTTCAAATAAAGACGTCTTACTTTGAAAATGCTCATGGGCGCTTTAAAAGTATATATATAGGCTATATGTCTATGTTACAGAACCAACACATTGATATTGAGGGAGAGTCAGCGAACGCAGCAGAATCCTATCACCTCATTTTTTCCGGCGTCTCTTTGTTGACTATGTTCCCCCGTTGTAGCACAGACGTAGGTTTAGTTTCATACACCGCATAAAATGAAAATTAGTGAGAACGTTCAATTGTGACGTCATGTCAGTATTTATGACGTCATGTCATGTCGGTGTATCCACGATACTGACGTTTATCAAAATTTAGAGAACATAATCATGAAACCAAGGTAAGACTTTTTTAGTTTAAAGAATATCTATTTCATATACACAATACAATCGCAGTTCCAAACAATAGCACACAGGATTGAGTAGGAGGCATCCTTTCTACATATTAAAAAATTGCTACCTATATCTACGAAAACTATGTTAATGATAAAACAATGGCAATAGAGCACCATTAGATCTAGAAATCTACTTAAAATATAAAAAAACAATTGCTGACCCTCATAAGTGACGAATTCCCTCGAAATGGTGTCTCAGAGTCGTGTCCAGATTGAAACTGTCGTGCATTTAAGGATTCTAAAAAAATGCAAGTGTGATGCACGCTTTCTCTCTTTCTGACTGTCTGTGTGTCGATATTTTCTCCCATTCATATAATCTACTTCAACTCTTTTATATCTTGAAAGGTTTTAATTTAATTAGCACACGTGCTCACCGTTCTAATGTGTTAAAAATGTTATGTGAAAATTCATTCTACAAACAGGACACGAAACAGTTCGGCCAAACACACGTTCGGACGGATGCTGTCAAAGCGATTTAAATTTCTCCACCTTCGGGGACATCAAAACAAATGATGTTAATCACATTCTTCATATTCTAACATTCTAATACACTTTATGTCATGAAAGCAACAAAGATTTACATTAAAAAATAGATCTCCCCGACGGGGAATTGAACCCCGGTCTCCCGCGTGACAGGCGGGATTACTTACCACTATACTATCAAGGACAGCTGCACGTATTTTAGATACTCTAGCTTTATCGTTTGTTTGTTATCGTGCTTATTGGGTCCACCATCCTCTAAAGAGGCTATTATCGGTGCAACCCTTTAGCTTTATCGTCTGTTGGCAATCTATTTATAACTCGTCCAAATTTACGATAATCTTTCCGTATGCCATTAACCATGTATCTTCCCAAGTGGTCTAGTGGTTAGGATTCCGCGCTCTCACCGCGGCGGCCGGGGTTCGATTCCCCGCTTGGGAATATTTTTCTTTACAAAAGCATCTCCGATTTTAACAGTACAAGAGCATGAACCAAGTTTTATGTTTAATTTCAACACATGCCACAACGTCATGAACGTTACTAAGAGCAAAAGAAATCAATGACTCTAAAATACAATTATACACAGTTTTATAACCCATTGGATTACATAAACACATGTATAACGTAATTATGTTTCAAATTGAGACTTCTTACTTTATTACTAAAGTAATTACATTATTCGCTCTTTCTCAAATTGATATGTTACGTCGTTTAAAGATTGAACTGAAAATAAAAGTTGGGAGAATAACATTCTTCCAATTTTTCAAGAATAAACTTCATGTCATGAAAGCAAAAAAGATTTACATTAAAACATAGATCTCCCCGACGGGGAATTGAACCCCGGTCTCCCGCGTGACAGGCGGGGATACTTACCACTATACTATCGAGGACAGCTGCACGTACATCAAAGATACTCTAGCTTTATCGTCTGTTGGCAATCTATTTATAACTCGTCCAAATTTAAGATAATCTTTCCGTATGCCACTAACCATGTATCTTCCCAAGTGGTCTAGTGGTTAGGATTCCGCGCTCTCACCGCGGCGGCCGGGGTTCGATTCCCCGCTTGGGAATTTTTTTATTTACAAAAGCATCACAAACAAAGTTTTATGTTTAACTTCTACACAGGCCACAACGTAAGTGAAAGCAAAAGAAATCAATGAATCTGAACTACAATTATACACAATTTTAAACCCATTGGATTACATAAAATATGTATAACGTAATTATGTTTCAAATTGAGACTTTTTACTTTATAACTAAAGTAATTACATTATTCGCTCTTTCTCAAATTGATATGTTACGTTGTTTATAGATTGAAATGAAAATAAAAGTTGGGAGAATATCATTCTTCCAATTTTTCAAGAATAAACTTTATGTCATGAAAGCAATAAAGATTTATATTAAAAACATAGATCTCCCCGACGGGGAATTGAACCCCGGTCTCCCGCGTGACAGGCGGGGATACTTACCACTATACTATCGAGGACAGCTGCACGTTGTTTAAGAGATTGTCTGTTGGCAATCTATTTATAACTCGTCCAAATTACCCATAATCTCTCTGTATGCCATTAACCGTATATCTTCCGAAGTGGTCTAGTGGTTAGGATTCCGCGCTCTCACCGCGGCGGCCGGGGTTCGATTCCCCGCTTGGGAATTTTTTTATTTACAAAAGCATCACAAACAAAGTTTTATGTTTAACTTCTACACAGGCCACAACGTAAGTGAAAGCAAAAGAAATCAATGAATCTGAACTACAATTATACACAATTTTTAAACCCATTGGATTACAGAAAAAACATGTATAACGTAATTATGTTTCAAATTGAGACTTCTTTCTTTATAACTAAAGTAATTACATTATTTGCTCTTTCACAAATTGAGCTGTTAATGAGATATTTCAAAAGGGAAGTATTCCGAACATTCTTAAAGTGGGACTTTTATCTCTCATCTACAAAATAAAGGAAGTAAGAGCGATGCAGGGAACTACAGAGGGATCATCGTTCTGCCAGTACTTGAAAAGATAATTGAAGTCATTCTCAAAGGTAGAATATCTGAAACCTTGTCAGAACATCAGAACTCATTCCAAAGAGGTTTCACCCCTAACACCTCGCCTCTACACGCTGTACTTATTGATGAAGAAGTAACAAGAAACAGTAAAGATGAAAATCTTAGTTTTTCTGAATGCGAAAAGCGCGTTTTATGTAGAAGACCATGCCTACCTGTTGCGCCGTATCCACTCTTCCACTTATTCGAAATTTACATACTACCTCCCAAAGCGTAGTGAAATGGTCATCTGCCAGGTCTGAATCATTCAACATTGAGCTAGGAGTCCGTCAGGGCGGCAATACTTAGTACGGATTTATATAAAGTTTACATTAACCCCTATTAGATCGTATAGAACAAACCAACCTTGGAGTGGAGATTGGCAACGTTTGTTGCAACGCTAGTGTTTGCGCGGATGATGTCACCGTAAATGCTACACAGACCCCAGACACACAAATACTAGTGAGCATTGTTGAGGACTTCTCAAATATGGAACGCTTTACTTTAAACCGACGAAAACTGAATTTCTAAAGTTTATCCAGCTGCAAAATATTCTGAAACAAATTGTTCTGGTAGTACTTGTAACATCTATGGAAAGGAAATTGCCAAACCTACAGTTAGTACACACTTTGGCTTACAACGTTCAACTAGATCTACTTTAAAAAAAACAGCAAATGAAACAGTAGAAAATAGTATATGGAAAGCCAGGAAAGCAGCATACAGTTAAATGGCAAGTGGTTTCCATGGTGAAAATGGTTTGGACCCAACAACGCCTATTCATCTTATGAAAACGTACATATCTCCAGTTCTCTTGTATGGGCTATAACTGATCATACAAACAGGCAAACTACTTGAACAAATTGAAATGTTTCAAAAGGAAGTTGCTTAAGCAGATATTGTCAGTTCGACCAACAACGGCAGATGTAGCAGATGTAGTGGTTGCACAGATCCATAAAACAGTACTTACCTTGTTCAATAATGTATGTCTACAAGAAAAGTCATCAGTAGAAAAACGGCTAGCCAGAAGACAACTCACAGTTAAATCAACTTCTAGCCACAGCTGGTTCAGTGAAGTGAAAAGTATATTTTTGAAATATGATCTAGATGACCCGTTTGAAGTAGTTGAAAACCCCAGATCACGCCAAAAATGGAAGGTATTTATCAACAAGACCATCAACAAATATTGGCAAGCAGATATATTGAACTTATGTCACTACTACAAATCGGGTAGCAACCTAAATATAAACCTATTTCAACCAAGAAAAGTTCATACGCTACTTAGCATACCTGTCAAATCAGGAAAAGACATCCCTCGTCATTCTGTTAAATTGAAGCTAGTTACTGGAACATTCATTCTCCAGTTTTATCAAAACACCGTAGATTCTACATGTAAATTGTGTAAATTAGACACAGAAACTTTAGAACATTTTATTTTTGTATGTCCAGAACTTGCATATAAAGGGAATCAATTCTTAGGGACATTGGATGCGGGTCGTACCGCTTATATACTGGCCCCAACAAGCACAAATACAAAGAAACAAAAGGGACATTAAAGGGGAAGTTTTAACCTTGGGTCTTTCAAAATTGTCAGTAATAATAATAATAATAATAATATAATAAAAACTTTATTTTATGAAGGTAACATATAAGACATATAAGAAGAAGTACAAGAAAAAAAAAAAAAAAAAAAAAAAAAGAATTTAAAACCTCTCTCTCTCTCTCTCTCTCTCTCTCTCTCTCTCCCCCCCTCCCCCCCCCCCTCGGTCTTCTCTCAAAATTGCCACACGCTTGACTCAGATCAATCACACAAACGCAAAAGTATGTAATATTTTCATTAAACAGTGTTGACAAATGTAAACAAAATAGGTTCACATGTTTTAAAACTTGGTATGGACAGAAAAATAGTTCACTGAATAAACTGGCTGATCTAGAATTTCAATGTAAAAGATTACTGCACTTTTTACACTGTGACAGATTTAAAGGATTAAAAGATCAGTGCAATAAGAGTCTATACTTCTCATAATATGTGTTCAGTCAGAATCTTAAGACAGCGCGGCTTAAATATATTAGTGTGCATGGCGTTGCATTTAATTCGATGGTGGATTAAAGTTATTGATTGCGGTTCTCCATCTCAGGAGGGAAAGATACATACAGAATACAGAATATAGCTGCCGGATTAAACCTCTACATGGTCAAAGGGAGATAAATTCAGCATTGCGTTTCTGTCTGGGTTTAATACTAAATTCGTGCGGTTGGTTATTCGCTCTTTAGTTTGGCTTTGATAACGCAGGCCTCTCTTTTACCAAAAAAACAAAACAAAAAAAAACATACATCTCCTTAGAAGTGGTCAATCATCAAACTTCTAGTATTCTTTAGATGAACACGGTAAGTTTTAGGTCATGTCGGGAAGATAAATATGTCCTTGGATCGTTACATTGATAAATACGTATGTAACTTGAAACATCTGCGTGTTACATTGATTGCCGTATATACACAAAGGATTGGGACAATATATATAGCTGTGATAAAAGTACTTCTACATATATCCTTGTCTGTGTGGAGGGATTGTATAATTAAAGGTAATGTGTTTTACCTTATTACTTATTACTTATTATTGGTCAGTGGTGTTCGTTCTTATGTAGCATGTAGAGATAAATGTAAACCATGTAATATATAGCATGACATTGTGTTGGTGGGATACATAGCATACTATTGAAATATGTATGTGTACCCGCCTCTTCTCCCACTTTTGTTACAATATCCTTATACCTAAAACGAAATTATCTATGAACCCGTCATTTCAGAAAAAGAACAAGTCAAAGATAGGCAGCAACTCACATACAGTCAAAACTCAATAATTAGATCTTTTTTCATATGTGCATGTATCCATACACATAACCATCATGTCATAGTAGACTACATGTATTCCTTTCATTTTGGTCCCTTCTTTTACATGAAATGTAACTTTATTACAGACCAATCAGTCGTCCGTAAAAGGTGTTTAATTTTAAAATTTAAGGACGTGTTTTAATAACCAAACTGCAGAAACTTTGTTTCAAAATAGATTGAATAGAAAATATATATTGCACCAACGGATGAAGAGACACTATCAAGCGACATCACGTGATTTAAATTATACCTCACATGATGATTACTATTTCAAATACTATCAATAGTAAGGCGACAAAAAAGAATGTATGGTGTTCGGACCCATAAATCAGGGTTATATGAAAGTCCAATAAAAAAAGTCAAAAACCAATAAATCCAGATTGACTTTTCATGAAATTTGGATGTGATAAATATTTCAGAAGATATCCCAGCTGTCTCACTACGGTTTATTAAAGTTTGTTTGCTTTATGCTAGTTTACCATTTGAAACCCGGATGTTACCAAAATCCCAATTATCATAGCCTACTGTAAACAAGGCTGACTTTCATCCGGTATATATATATATGATTTATACGTAGTTGTTTATTAAATTTCCTGGTTTTGGACATTATTTGAAGGCAATTGTAAGTACATCATACTTGCACTATTGCTATATAACACATGCAGCCTGAGGTTGAAGGTAAAAATGTAACTAATAAGTGGAATTTAATTTGATACCTTGCACTGTTCTGTCGAATGCAAGAAAAACTTGTATACAGTAATGTCTTAATTTTGGCACCCGAGTACTGAACTGCCCTGTACTTTTATCAATACACAAATTTTACATTAACCTAATTAATACATTATCATGAAAAAAATATAGAAAAGTGAATACGGGGGTTGTCACAATTTGTGTGTATTTCTTCATGATAAGGTATTAATTAGGTTAATGTTTGGTATTTTGATAGAATTACAGTGCAGTTCAGTACTCAGGTGCCAGTGGTTTACGCTAGAGCTACTCACAGCGATTGTACTGTTAGGGTAAAGTATTATGTTGCTCTGCAACTCGTGTTTTGACATGGCACAGGTGGTCAGTCTATCGCTTATATCCATGACACGGGCGCAGTAATTTCCGTTTTCATTGTAGGTTGCCTTGCAAGATGAGTGACGCCCCTCCCCCATACCCTGGAACCGAGCAAAAGAGTGCACCACCTCTATACCCGCCACAGGTCGACCCAAGTAACCAAGGTACCGTCTTTAATAAGCTTCCATTATAAAAACAACTAACAAGAGAAAATCTGTTTTAATTCGTTGTCTGGAACTTCAAATGAAGCACATGTAATAACTAAGTTCAGCAAAAGGTTCTTTTTCAATCTGGTACTGTAGTTATAAATGGTTAAGTGCACTTATGCTGCTATGTTTGGCCATTTCAAAGAAGAATTGTCTTACATACATATTTGTAGTTCTTTTTCATAGTAATTTCTAACGCCTCTTGCTCTCTTCTTACTCTCTACTACACAATATATAGACTTTTATGAATTTTTATTATTACGCAATGTAAATCTTAGGTTGAACACAGTTCCAATTTGTTGAGAGGCGCTAACTTATAGGCATCGCACTCCTCGACCAGAGGCCTGAAGTTCGAACCCAATCAGCAAAATTTGACCGTGACCTCGAAAACTCAGTAAATTTCAAAAGTTTGAGTCTACACTATATGAAACAAATACGGTACGACGTAAGCATTTCTGATGGTACTACCGACAATCACCAATTACAACTGACGTATCAAGTTCTGTTATGTTGTATTCCAGGTCAATACCAGCCGTACCAGCAACAAGGACAGACAAATGTGGTACTCACACAACCTGTTACAATAATACAGAGGTTCACGGAATGTCCTCTAAGAGTTGTGTGCCAGTATTGTCGTGCTGAGGTGGTCACTTCAACTTACTACGAAAATGGGACGCTTACCTGGGTGGCTTGCTTCTTCATCTTTCTTTTGTAAGGCTTTAACCACTTACAGTTTACTTTGAATTCTTTGCCGGTCCTTCTTGAATATCCATCTAAGTGTTGTCTTTTTCCATCGGTTGATGAACAACGTTTTGGAATCCTGTTTCGGTCTGAGTGGCTTATAACTGAGAAACAGAACGACAATCCGTTTTTTTATAAGCCGATAAAGAACGCTGAACACGATTGTTTTCGATTTTAACTTGACCAAGACGTATTATGGCACAATAATTATGACGTCAGTTTACGTCATGTGTACTGGCCACTTATCGGTCCGTGCGATGAAACGTTATTTATTGTAGGATTTACAACGCTTAGTCTCTACCTTTTCTATCTAACTGACAAGCGAGTAGACATCTTAGAATTACATATTAATTGCTAGGAGGTATTTCAAGATATCCGAGTAACCAAATATTCCAAATATTAATGTATCTGCCCAGTGTGTATTGTATAAGACTCATCTACGCTTGTGAATTTTTTTGAAAGGTAGAAGTTTTAACGTTTTTTATTCTACATGCATTACAGTTTCCCATTAGGATGCTGTCTGATTCCATTTTGCCTGGACGGTTTGAAAGATGTAGTGCATAGATGCCCAAACTGCCATATAGAAGTTGGCAGGTACAACCGGATGTAACCGATGATGATATATGCACTTCGCCGGAAATCAACATGGATAATACAAATCGCGGGAATCGTCTATAAATAAATAAACTGAAAAATTGTGATTATTTGCGATAAAAATCATTTTGCTTCATATTTACTGACGACAAATCCTGTTACCATACAGTAAAAATAAGTATTGATAATTATGCTTTTCTTGTTTTTTCTGACTTCGTTTAAATAGGTCATTTCTTCAGAATGATGCACTATGGGACCAAATATTGTTTTTATGCGGAACATTTTCGTGGTTACCACCTACCTAGGAAATCAGGGAAACTTGGGATTTTTTTAAGTAAGTAAAATGTCAGAATTCGACTGTATACTATTACAATATCTTTCTCCTTTGGTAACTCAAATGCATTAAAGGCAAATATCACACAGCTAAAGAAAGGAAAGGGAAAATGAGACGAAAAATGTAGAAAGTTTGAATATAAAGTTAAAGGCCTAACATGTCTATTAAAGGTGTATGTTTGAATGATTTGACTTAGCATCATTTTACACACTCCTTTATAGACATTTGCACAGCTTTGTCATATGCATCAGTATATTATAACAAAATTCTTACAGAGCATTTGAAGGATCACTTGGCATCACTTAACATACATATTAATGGTCAATGGTGTAATATGTCATATGTTTTGGATAACTGCTACATTGTCCTGTTAAAACGATTTTACAAAATGTATATATGCATTTATTGCATTATGAATTAGTTATTATGGTGGCTGGCGTTAGAATGCAGTTATTTGTTAATAGTTTTGACTTGTTTAATTAGTATCACTTAACATTCATGTTATAAACATGTTAATGCCTTATAGTTTCATAACTTTGAAAGTTGTATCTTAACCAGGATATCTTTAAAGACTAAAATATCATCATGTAATGGTATGTTTGTTAACTTTTGTTTGTACATGTAATTAGGGGGAAAACAGTAACATGTAGACTGGACGGCAAAAATGGAGCTCGGGTCAGTGAAAATCTATATGTAAGGGAAAAGTCAGGGATTTTTTTTTTTTTTTGTGGCAACCTATTATTATTGTTCTTAGCTCTGTTTAATTGTAAACCTGCTACATGTATTGTCAACAGTCTGTATTCAAAACCGTGACAAATGTTATGATTTATACACATTTACGTATAATGTACTTTCTAAGATGTGCTGAAAATTAATAATGTGTTGAAGAGACAAGACGTACCAACTAATGCAACAGACTGTCCATTCCTTCAATAGACTTATAGCATGAAACTGGGATAAACAAGTTCAAACTCAAATGCGTCTGAAAATACGTATCAATATGTTTGAAAATATGCCTGATCAAATGTATAAAAATGTTTGAAAATGTCATGTCTAGATGGCTACTATGCTTGAAAGTATGTATTGAAATGTTTGAAAATCTGTCTAAAAGTATGTTTGAAAATGTTTAAAAATATGTTTACAAGTGTTTGAAGGTATGTATGAAAGTGTTTGAAGGTATGTATGAATGTATTTGAAGGTATGTATGAAAGTATTTGAAAAGGTCTGAAAATGTTTTTATATGTCTGAAAATGTTCCAAAATATGGCTGAAAAATGACACGAGGGTCAATATTTTAACAATTTAAATATAAACCTACAAAGTTCATGACAAACAATGTTTATACATGTATATAAATGAATAATAATTATTAGTTCTAAGTATTAAAGTTACTTTGATACACTTTATTGCGTGTTTGTTATTATTTATCGGAATTAATTTTTTAGCCGTGCTCTGCACTATTTATAACTTATAACTTTTGCCAGATGACATTTATAAAATGTCATATTTAATGATGATAATTACATATGCCGTATCAACAAGTCACACACAATAGCTTCTGGTGCAGTTTATAAACGTAACATCTGCATGGTTTCACAAATGGTGTGTGTTGAAAGGATTTTTTGTGGTTAAATAAAAACATGAATTTTATGCAGTCTTCAAAACCAGAAGAAAAGGTATATATCATTTAAACTACATATTTTGTATTTCACTATTACAGATACATTTTTTCATGGGTGTGGTTCGGTTACGTGAAATGAAACTGACCGAAGCATTTTCACTGTATTACAGTGCATTGAAGTATTCCCTGTCAAATTTAAGGACCTCGGAGGCCGAACCATATTACTTACTTGTATAATTCACTTTTACATAGTATTTTAGATATGGCTAAGATAAAGTTCATGGACCCGAGTTCGAACCTCAGCAGGGAGACTGTTCTCGAATTGGTCAACAATATTTAATATTCTTATCATAATTGGTTCCTCCCGCTGTCTTCATGCAGAAAGTTGTAACCGAGCTATCATAAATTCTTTTTTTTAAACAAGCTTTCGTAGGAAATAATGAAAAAAGTTTTAAAATATATGTGCTTGAATGTGTCACTGTTTGACAAGGTTTCATTGATTCTGCAACTGGACTGGGTTTGAAGAATAAAAGCCATTTTAAGCTTATTTTCTTGCACGCAAGCACGTGATTAAAATAATTATTGTGATCAGTACTACTAATATTAACATTCTCTTTTATGGCAAAAGTAATGATAAATATGATTAACTACATTTGTATAAAGTGAAATATTAAAAAGGGAGATATACAAGTGCTTTAAAACAGGAGGAATGCACATACATGTAAGTTATCTTTTAAAACAACGGGTAAATATGAACTTGCCGCGAGATGCATGTTTTAGTATTGTAACCTAAGCTTTAATTAAAGTCACGGCATAAACAAATTTTAACGAAATTATTTTGATAGGCAAACTGTTACATGTTCTTGAACTACAATCCCGCATTGTATTCTTTCGTCCGTCTGTCCAGATCGTATCTCAGCTATTAATTCATAAGTGTTCATGAGAACTCAGTTCGTCAGACGTAAGGGCAAGGCTGCATGATAAACTTCATGTGTCAACATAGCCCAATTAAGTTCTGCGCAATCAGAAGGCTATTCATGTAATAGTAGTCATTCTATTTCAGCTTCTTTTTCTTTCAAAAGCATCAAGGTACGTATGCTTAAAATAGAAAAGAAGAAACTGTTAACATCTCTCATCGCTGCCTCGGAACTATAACGACTCGTGGATGCTGTTACAGTAATTGAAATCTGTAAGAATTAATGTCAATAAATGTCAGATTTGTAATTAATGAGAAATGACCAGAAATTAAATCTCAAACTAATCAGAGCTGATTTACTGTGAATGGATTCTTCTTATACAATACAAATCAATCTTTACGATATTTCCGCACGATGTGAGCAGAATAAAAACCAGGTTTAATTCCGATCCATATTCGAACATATTCGGTTTGTTTGACATAAAAATAAACAAGTTCTTCTTTGGTGTTGACTTTCCTGGGTAATTAATTACCGGGTAACATGTACCTTAGAACTGTTTCTATTGTACAAAAACGCGGGAGACATCATTCATTTCGTATTTCTCAACAGATTGTGAAGTGCCGTATTGCATGGGACACTCCATGAATAACACACTTCATCCTTTTCATGATAAATTAAACTTAGATCTAAAATTTGTACTGTGAAAAGCCCTGTGTGTTCTGTGACAGTATATCAACAGCATGTCGTTTCCGTAAAAACCTAAAAGGTGCTAATTATTTTCTAAGCCTTTTGCAACACAGATGCCTTAGTGTTGTGACCTATACTCTTCAAGGATTATGTTAGACTTATTTACTTGAAATCTGTTGAAAATGGCTATACTTTTGTAGACTTTCACCTTGACTTCCTATCACATTGCGCTAGGTACCAGAGTAGACTTCCTGTTCAAATTTGGGGTGAAGGTCATTTAACAGCTGATAGGAATGGTGCTGTGATTGGTAGGCTAAAATATTGAAGGAATTCGACATAACAAAATTCCGAAAGTCTGTATTTCTTAGATGAAACGGAACAGTCTTTTAGGGAACAAATTGATCCTGCATAGACAACAATTTTTTTATATCTTTCAAAGAAAAAAATCTTTAAACTGATATGTATTTAAATATCCATGTACATGACTAATTCGCTAGTTTTCGACCACGGGCCTTATAGCAACTACAGTAATATAATATTTGCCGTGACTATATACTGAGATTATTTTTCAACTACATTATTCAAATAACAGATATGCTGGTTCCTTGTTTGTTTTTTTGTCATTTACACCAATATTCAACCTCGTCACATTTTTAAAATTTTTCGTCCTTTCAGAGTTGAGAATTTCATTTTTTTCTCACTTCAACATGTTTCTTCTCAACGTTGTACTCGAGAAAGGAGAATTCTAGTATGGATGCAGATTTCTGCCATGTCATGTTTTCAACTTTGCGGTGCAAAAAGTCGAAAACTTCTAGGAAAAATGTAAGGAGAAAAAACAACAAGGAGATAGTTATATGAAAAGACTGCTATTTAATATACAATATCGTATATGCATTTATTCGAATTAAATATTTCATTACTTTTTTAATCATGAGAGATATGGCTGTTCCTATGGAAGATATCTTTGTGAAGTAGCCGTTAAGAAATGTCTCTTTTCATTAATTGAATGATATATTTTTATCTTATAAAGATATATCTGCAAAATCGAGATATCTCTCATACGGTACAATGATCATTTCCGCCATATTAAGTGCTCCCTCGTGCGAGCGTTTTGGAGAACATGAATATAGGCGGGCACTGGATACGGTCGATATATTTCCGTTCTGGTCCTTTAACTTTGACAGATATCTCTCAAAAATAGAAAAATGTCTCTAGGATATCTACAATAACAGCGTTATAAGTCTTTCGTTTGTAATAGTGCTTATTGGCATCCTCGTTCGAGGTATAGTCGGTACGACCCGTTATAAGTCTTTCGGTTTAAGTGATATCTCTTAAAGGTTAGGAGATATCTTTCTGTAATACAAAGCTATATATCAGCATAAAAGAGATATCTCTATTAAAACGAAATGTTTCTCTTTGAAATTAAAGATATCTCTTTTGGAATAAGTAGTAAAATTACTTAAACCATATACCAGGTACTTTCAGAGTAGAAATGGTAAAACGCAAAAGTTATTCTTTTTCCACGTCTACCGGGTACAATGGTAAAATTAAAAGGTTTAGTAGGATAATGTTTTAATGATTGTGTCAGCTGACTTCTACTGTGATTGTAAAGATGAAAAAAGCCAGGAAAAGCACCATGCTGACAGCAAGCCCCTTTTGTCTCGGCATAAACGATAACTTAAATATATTTTTATTTTTAGTCGGTGTTTGTGCGGCCTTACGTTAGTATATGGGATTTATTAATAGACAGTATACACTACACCCATTGTATTTTGTACAAAACAACTTGATTTGGGTTTACATAGATAAACATCGTGTGAGAAAAATTGCTAAAGATGACGTGTACATGTCGAAAATAAGCAGTAAAAAATAGACATTAAAGTTGCCGGGAGTGTTGAAAAATAAATGGTAAGTGTTCTATCGTATCTTAAATGACATTTTTAATTTGTTGACCTAGATTTTATATCAAAAACAGTTGTACAAATAAATATATTTTTGGAATGTTGTGTATTCTCACATACCGGGTACGAACACAGTATGGTAAATGTACGAACGACCTTATGTCGCTAGTAGTTTTACTTAAAAGATGCAAGGTTATTTAGGTCGGACGTTCGATGTAGGTAAGACGGGGTTCAGATGGTCAAATTCATTAAATGAAGTACTTTAAACTTGTACAAAAGGAACGTTTTTCAAACGTACACATGTCAGAGTAAAGTCAACTTAGTTTTAACCCACCGTCATCACGGATAATGCCTATTCTCTTGTCGCAGTACGTTAAATAAATATCCGCGTAGACAATAACGCTTTGCATTTATTCACTTTTTGTAATCTCTTGGCATATTAGAATCGAAATAGCATTTTTTTCAGCGTTGTTATCGTCTTATAAACAACTATGTGTCGTTCTGATGCGCAGTTATACGCCACTCAGGCCTCCGTGGTTAATTACTGCGTATCAATACTCCAAATCATTGTTTAATAGACGATGAACACCGCCGCTGGAACGGATATTATGTCATAAATAAACAACTATTTGTCGTCCTGATGCGCAGTTATAAACCACTAAGACCTCATGCCTACGTGGTTTATTACTGCGCATCAGAATCCAAATCATATGAAAACCGCTGGAACGGGTGTTATTTCATAAATAAACAACTTTTCATCGTTCTGGTTCGCAGTTATAAACCATTCTGGCCTCCGGCCTTCAAGTTTAATTTATTGTGCATGAGAATTCCAAATCATTGTTTATTAGACAATGAACACCGCTGGAACATATGCCATAAAATAATTTCATATTTATATATATTTCTTGTATACTTTCCTTGTAATATCGAATTGTCAATGACATGGTTCCCATGAAACATATTTGAAAACATAAAATGCACGTTTTATCAGTAACGAAGGAGTTCTGGTCCTATTTAAACCCTGTTTGAATTATTAATAAGGTAATCAGTCAGTGGATAAGATATGACCATGCATATATATATATTTGAAACATACATAAATGTAACAATATATTCACGGCATCATAAGATGTTATAGCCTCACTAATTCAATGTTAGTAGTATAAATTACAGCGTTAAATCTAAATATGTTGGACGAAATTGGATGCGTCATTGGCCATGGATTCGCTGTTGTAAGTTATTTTTGTCAAATAGTTGTATGCGTGAACTAAGCTTTTGTGTAAGATTAATCGCAATTTCTAAATTTGGAGAAAAAGCTGATTGTTTTAATATCTTTAAAGTTTACACGCCTAAACAATGGAAAAGGAATACAAATGTAACTTAGCAGTGGTTCTTTAATATATTCACTATCAATTTCATAGACATAATATATCCACGAAATATGTATGCATGTACATTTCAATCAAACAATACGGCAACAGTTCTGACAACATTTCGAGAATACACGTGTTTGGATGAAACCATATTGATTGTCAAAAGGGCTCAATTGAACACTATGGAACGACATATCTTCATATACCGAAACATTTGAAGAGGTCTTTAAAATATTTAGAGAGCTCTCTGAAGTTCAATTAATAACATCGGAAATTCGTAATTCAAGTGTTATGAAAGTTCTACAATTGAATAGAGGGTGTCTCCAACTGAATTGAAGACCTCTATAATTGTTTTATATACGCTTCAACTGATTTATTGCGAGCTACAAATATTTTACATCATGTATCAGGAGCTCCAAATCTGCATACACATGTATACGCACATATTTGAAGAGGTCTTTAACCATTTGGAGATAACTGTTCAGACAATGAAAGGATATTCAGGCTAATCATGATATGCACGTGTAGCAAAAGCAGAGTTATTTACCACCAGCAGGACAGTCAAAGAAAAGTGGAATAATTAATGTTGAATTCATGGAAACATAAATATAACGAAACCTATACGTTATGACAATTATATCAGATAGCAGATATGAAAATCTCTTTAACTATTCATACTTCTATACCAGAGTCCGCCGGACTCTTAACCTACAACCCTACGTCAATCCAACCTGCTACTTTATGTAAAATTCATCTTCTAAGATGTTGTAAAGAAACGTAACTTATAGCGTCATGGAGCACAAACAGACTTAGTAGCTTTTCTTCAGGTTTAACTCCCGTCTCAACAGTACTTCAAGCAATTTACTGTGAAGTACAAGTACTAGATTTCAATCCTCCGTATAAGCTCCATATATGTATATTTATCGTACACTGACGTGAAGTTCTAATTTCTATACGCATGACGTGCAGTCGAGTTTGACGACAGAGTGTCTATGCTTTGGACAAAACGATATGTATGGAAGTTGCTTTGTCGCTTGTATACATATGCACTGATGCAACCAGTCTCAATAGTTTAAACACGGTAGTCTTCATCATTAATCAATGTATGTATAATATTTAAACAGCTTTCCTTCCGTTTGTTGTTTGTCTAATTATTAAGATCGACCGTGTACACCGGATATAAGGTTATTCCTTACTGTAGACGGGCTACACTTGCAACCACGCACGTGTCACCAAACTAGGAGGGTCTACAGGGATGAAGTATGAACATAAAAAGCTTACCTTCTAAATCAGAAACATCCCAGTGGTTGGTTATAATTTTGAGAGAATGAAAGCTGGCACACTTATTTTAACTTATACCCTGGTGGTAGCAGGGCTATAAAGTGCCTGACACTTTGAAAACACTACAGAGCAAATGTATGACATGAACCCCCACCCACTGTACGGGCTCTTTAACTAACATAACATTTCTCATATCAGGACATACATATACACATTGACAACTTTATAATGACATTTATAATTCCACTTTGGTTTAACCAGGAACTTAGTTGATTCCTGGTTCCTGGTTAACCTTATTATGATTGATTGAACGTGTTTAAGGGCCTTTAAAGACACGCGTGTGTACGTCCCTGTCTATCACATAGATTCTACGTTCCTGCATAGATTAGGGTCCATGATAAAACACGTTTAAAGCACTGACCAAGTGCGATAGGTGAATCATATTCTAATAGTAAAAATAACAATGTCTAATGCTTAATACTTCATGTTAATCATATTATAATAGCCTATTAAAAATAGCAATGTTCTAATGCTATATACTTCATTTCAGGCACATCTTTTCCGATTTCGACATATCACAGTGTGACGTCTCAACTACCTGTTTGTTGTGTAGTCATCCGCATTTTTTGTATACGAAGGCACCAAGACTAAATACTTTGATATAATAGCAGAAATATAATACTTTCAGCTTCTACATCGTGTCAGATAGTTATAACCGTCTAGACTATATACCTTTTCTTTTATAATTAATGAACTATATTTTCAATGATGCATATGAGTAATGCGACCCATGAGCAGCCATCTTGAAACACAAATGAGCAATATTTTGTGAAAATTCTCAGCCGGCGTCGAAAATATTGACAAGATAGCTTGGTGCAAATAGTAAAGTGCCATCATGAATATGCTGGTAATTATAGATATCGAAATATTAAACTATGGAAAGCTAGATGTCCCATGGACGATGAAGTAAATGACTGTTTACCTGTCGCGATACCTTTTTGGAAACTTCCGTCAAACTAGTGTCGGTCTGTACGGCCAATGAAAAGTCCAAATGGTTAACAGAAGTTGCCAACTGAACAAATAGTAACTGACAATTTCAGAATTTGTTATCTTTGACCTACACGATCCTGCATTTTATTCAAATACCTGCGACTAAAAGGGGGAGTTGTCGCAAGACACGTCACTATACGATTACCCCACCCACATGTATTCCATAACATGTTTCGATTGTTCTTTTATAAGTCTCGGCCGACCCTGGGACTTACCCCAGGGTGAACTTGCCAAGACTTCTGACAGGCAAAGGTTGAAGAGAAACAGATGCATATACATGTGAATCCGGGTACCAGACCCTAGCTATTTAATGAATATATCCCTTAGCTCTTTTACATGCCTGGTGTATAGCACCGATACATGTGAGACTACCTCTGGGTTTCATACCAGTTCATCTCTAGAGGGTTGGGGAAAAACTGAAAAGAGTTTCTGAAATTTCCAGTTCCCTGGCCGAGATTGAACTGGGGACATGAATGCATGCTGTTCTCCTGGTATTTGCGTGGTTATTGGCATATACACCTTGACCCAGGCTTCCTGGCGAAGGTCTGAAAAAAAGCTAAAACTCCCGGTAAAGTAGAAGTTTGAAAAAATCCCTACAAAACTGTTAAAATATCAACCTACAGCTAGGGATGTAATCGATACAAACAATATCGATATATCAACGATCAAACACTTTCGATTTGATATCGATTGCAGTTTTGAAAAATCGTATATCGAATAATGTTTTACCGTGCGATGATCTACAGTTTCACGTTAAAAAATTCCATCAAGACTCAACCGCAATATAAACAATCACTCTACACTGAGTTCCTTTTTTATCTAACGAATGATAATTTAATGAAATGTGGTCTTAAAGGCAAAAATATTTCAGCACTGCAAGGGTTGATATATATTATAGACCAGAACCATATGTTTAGTACAAATAAAGTCAAGAGATTTGGTAGAATATGTAGTCAGTGACTTTTTTACGCTATTGTATCGATATATCGCTGTATCGTCGATATTTCTAAATCGATATATCGATACAAAAATTTTAATCAATGACATCCCTACCTACAGCCCATTTTAAATATACACAGTCAGTTATCTCAATACCCTAACATGTGATACCGATAATTAGAGTAGTATTGTGTACAGTTGATTAGGTGACATAACTGATGTGTTGGACACACGTTTGTGTTAATTGTCACAACTATCCAGTAAATATGGTAAATTTATGAAGGATAATAAGTGGTGATTCGAAAACTGTTCAAACAGCTGTGATTAACCGATAATCAACAGACAAATAGTGTTTCCTGCAGGATCAGAAAGGGGCATGGCGTTTTTGTCTAAAAAGGGCACTTCTGACGCGCGGCTATGTTTAAAAAGGGCACTTTTGTTTTCTCATGTACATAAGGGCGCGATCACTTTGTCATGTATATATATTGTTCTTTCTTTACACTTGCAACTGCATGAAATTAAAGCCTTGTTTATATGACATAATCTGGCTTAATTTATTGCCATTGGGCTTAAGAATTTCTAGATTCTGAGGAGAGGGCCTCAAAGCAAAATGTAAATCAGATTGGCCTCTTCCCTCACCCCCTTTGAGTTTTTTTCTAGAGAAGTTTTTTAATAATACTGCATGTATACATGTAGAATATGATACACCCATGTCTCCCATCCTGTCGATTTTGTTATGTTAGACCAATTGTTAACAAAACGTTTTTGTGTATTTGTCTCTGTTTATCACATATTTTTCAATATTGCTGTATCGTGGATATTTCTAAATCGATATATCGATACAAAAATTTTAATCAATGACATCCCTACCTACAGCCCATTTTAAATATACACAAATTTTAAATATACAAACAAGTCACTACTCTCCAAACATGCCTCTAATCAAATCATCATTAAAAATTACTCATAAGCACACACAAGACATGTGGTAGTTCGTTTTTGGAAAACCCTCGTGTTCTGGTTGGTTTAGTGCGCTTAATGGCACCTTCAATTGTTATCAGCTGTCAAAAGGTATATTCTAGATAGCGATAGTAAGTGACCATTGTTTGCTTGAATTTTCATGCATACTGTGCGTCGGATTTTTAGCATACTTTTAAAAACCATGTGTGAAAAAATACGCGGATTTAAGCTTGTCCGTAAGGCATTACTACGAGAATATTCTAATGTTTAAAATGGGCATTTCTTGTGTAAATACGCAATAAATTATCAAATACGTCCTTAGAAAAGCAGGACTTCCTGCTTAAGTATTTTCTGTTTGTAGTTTGTCCAAAAACCTGGTGATTTTGCAAAAGTCTCCCGGCATTAATCTAATTCTTTCTGGCATGTATGACCAGGACCTCTGGATTGGTAGTTAACCACTCAACCACTGCACCACCCTTATATTTATAACAAGTTGTTAATCAGGTGCTACTTAAATTTCAGTCGTCTATTATGCCGACACCAAAGCGGCTACGTGACCTGATACGAGAAATCAGGTCAGCAAGGACCCAGGCAGATGAAAGGGGAGTGGTGCAGAAAGAATGTGCTCAAATAAGGGATTCCTTCAGGGATACTGACAACACATACAGATGTAGGAATGTTGCGAAGCTTCTTTACATTCACATGCTTGGATATCCGGCTCACTTTGGACAGGTACACAATTCGATTGTCAAATTCAGCTGCGTAATCTCGCACTCTGAAAATGACATTCATCATGGTAATGACTGTAGAACTGAAGAAGTTGATGATTCTCATTATCCAGAGCATTCATTTTGTAATTTTATTTTTTCCTGAAAGCTCGGCAAATCGCTGATGTATGAGGATGAACTTGGTAGGAGACAATGAAATTTGGCAGAAGTATAACATGATTATAAAAACACAAGCGCTTTTTCCTCTGTTTAAAAAGTGAGAAATTATGTAGCATAATTCTAAGATGTGGTTTAGTTTACAATAATTGATTATGGCTGGCTTGTGTAGAAAGCTTGAAGCTTATCGAGTCACTCTCAAGTTGCCTTCCTGAAAAAAAACCCAGTACTTGTGTCATATGACTGAGGAGGTACGGTGGTGAGACTCGAGACCCCAGTGGGGTTGGAACACACTTGCTTCAGCATCCTAGGTCCACCTTGACTACGGCCAACCACCCATGCCAATATGTTAGACCATTGGCGTACTTGGATACATACAAATTCTCCTTTATTCCATAGTACTCTCTTTTGAACTGTACGTTTGATGCGGTCTAGTCAGAAACAGTATTTGGAATTAAATCCAAAAACCAAGTGTCTGCTACCTGCTAAAACCCACAACCTCTGGGATGAGTGGTGGTGGGTTGTGTACCAAAACCAGTGTTCTATGCAGGATTGTTGGCCTTTTTAAGACTTGAAATATGTCCCATCTCCCCAAAATTAATATATATTTTTCCCCTTGATTTTTGAAGCAAAGATTCCCCTCAAAATGTTCAGAAAAATCTTTAATTGTAATCAGAGTTGGCCAATCTTGTTATAAAAGACATAAGATTTCATAAATTACCAAGCACCTAAAAGTAATTTCTATGCAATCTATCTTGCACACGTTACCAGGTGAACCAGTCGGGCGAAAATCGCCGATTTTTCGTTTGTCACATTATTTCGTCCTCGTGGCCCCGATTTTTTCCTCATTTTTTCAGAAACGAAAGCATGTTTGCCCAAAGATGAATAAAGATACTAATACAATGTCATTTCAATTGAAAAACTAGAATGATTCCAAATTATAAAATCTTGTAAGGTTTTAACGCCCACTGCTGCTAAGTATGTTCCAAATGACCCTGGCAGATTTGTATATAAAGGTTTTGTTATGTTAGATTTCTACTTATGTCTTTTTATATTTGGCAAAGATAAGGTCATTAACATACTTCATAGCCCTTTTGGTTCTTTATAACATTTTTAAACACTATTTTAGTAACATTTTCACCAAAAATCCCCCTATCCTGGAAATTTGTCGAAGTAAAAAATTTCTCCGCCCCAAGTTCGCCACTTTCCCCTCGGGTAAAAAAGGTCACAGAGCCCAAATATGAAAAACATGCTATCAAGGAAATTGTTACGTTTTTTAAGACTTGATGCATAATGTTAGAATGTTTATTATTATTGTTTCAGCTTGAATGTTTAAAGCTTTGTAATTTATTGTAGTTTTCACCAAAGTTAGACAAATGACATTGGTTATCTTGATGAGCACATGTTGTTGCTTGATGAGAGACAAGACATACATCTTCTTGGTTTACCAACTCTCTTAAAAAGTTAGAATAACTATGTCATTTTTATTTTTATATTAAGATATTTACATCATTTGAAAGCAGTCACCCATAAACACAGTTAATGAAGTTTTACAGGACAGTAGGGTCCTTGAAAGTAATATTTTAAGTTTTTTTTTACGGACATGACCAATTTTTACAGTGACCGAATAGCTTTTTCAATATTTCATGAAATAAAATGACTATTCAGTGTTAAAATTTTATTTCATTTTGTCAAATAATGACACAGTAATGCATTATCTAAAATTGGCACTTATTTCATTTTTTCAAATAATGACAGTCAGTAAAGAAATGTTTTGCTGACCTTGTAGAGTTGAACTTCCATCTTAAACTTTTTAACAGTTCTCCAAAAAGACAGTAACAGAGAAAGTTCATATATAAATTACTCATGTTTGCAAATCGAGTTGCAGTGCAATCATCATCAGACAACAAAATAATGAATTGCTTAAGATATGCTCCCCGGTAAAATAATCCTTAGCTTACTGATTCAGTGTTTTGATCAGACAGCCATTGAAAGTCAGACATGATCAGACAGCTAAACTCTGACAGGGTAGTTGTTGGTACCAGAGCTAAAATGCGATGAAGTGCAGACATGATAGACAGCAAAAATAAAGGCTGACATGCAGATCATCCACCCACATACATGACTAGCTTACTGCAATATCCGATAATAACAAAACAAATTTGAATACCAACCAATGAATGATCCGCAAAATAATGAGGCTTAAGCTTTGGTATTCAGTTTGTCGCAATAATTACCTCTCTAGTTACTGGAAAGTCCAAATGACCTCAGAGTTAAAAATAACCCGTGCTTTGGGGGTTTTTTTTTTACTGGACTTATTAAGTCGGTCCTGAGCAGGTAAAATTCGATGTTCTAGAACGGACCTTTTATTTTTGCCAATGGTAGACATGTCCGTCGGTCCGGCCTTGTTTCGCGGAGACTTTGAAAGTGAACTGAAATTAATAGAAAATGTGTATGCAGCCATTATACAGTATTTACTGGAATATATGGTATTAAGAGATGTTGGTAAGGGGTTGAAATGCAATGGGAAGGAAGAAAAACTTTTAAGTACAGTTTATCACTTTAACTTGCTGTTTGAATAATGTAGAAATGTGAAATGAGTATAGGGATATTTCTCTGAAAGTGATCAGGTATGTTCACAGTACTATGCATGGAAAGATGATTTAGTAAGATGTGTAAATTAACTTTTACTCTGTTTTTGCAGTGATCTGGGTCATCAGACACAGTACATCAACAGCCTGGCACTCTGTACTCTAGGATCGATATGCTCCGCTGAAATGAGTCGGGATCTTGCTGGAGAAGTAGAGAAAATGATCAAGTCATCCAATGCATATATTAAGAAAAAGGTGGAAAACAATTTTTATTGCTCAACGTTTCAAAATCTGATGAAAGATACAATGTGAAATTTAAAACTTCCACCTCTATTTCATTTACGTGTCCTGGGATCTTCAATTGTGTTTAGTGAGCTTTCTTATTTGAATTTAACAGAATCATAAATTTTGCTTGTCTGTTTGCAAGTCTAAATTTAGTGCTACTGTGTTCAGGTAGTTGGCTTTGCACATTTATGTGTGAGCATTTATGTAATGTACACAATTGGTTCAGGTCTTCAGTTTGTATGTGTTTTATACCTGTTTTTACTACTTTTTCTCTTTTTGAAAACATATATGCGGTTGTACTGTGATATTTCAGGCTATTTTGTGTGCGTACAGAATCATCACGAAGGTGCCAGATTTGATGGAGATGTACATTCCCTCAACAAGAGCCTTACTCAATGAGAAAAATCATGGTAAGGATTTGCTAGTGAAACGTTCTGTATTTTTCTGTTTGGCGGCTACATGATAACATATGGTACAGGATATTCTTGAAAGTTAGAATGATAGGTTGTAGTATATTCTGTTTGTAGTTTTAAGCCTGACAGTATGTTCCTTTGTGTTTTAATGGTGAAGATCTCTGACTTGTAATTGCTAAAGCTCTCTCTGATTGAGGGTTATGGGTTCTAGTCTTGCTACCAACATGACTCTTTATATGAGAAAATTTGCCGCATCCTACACAGGATGAGATTCTCAGGATGCATTGTGTGCCTGTAAATAGCTGGAATATTACTGAAATTGGCGTTCAACCACATGACAAATAATGCTTACAGCAACAGTGCTGCTCTTATCAGGCCCAGTAAAATTTTATTTAAACCCAGTATCTTTGTATTTACACATGTTTTATTGCTGTTGCAGGTGTGCTTTTGACAGCTGTATGTTTGATCACAGAAATGTGTGAAAAAAGTCCAGATACTCTGACACACTTCCGAAAGGTAGGTTAGCATTGATCTGTGTGAAACACTGTTTATAGAGGATACAGCATGTTTGTGTAAATCTTAAGGTTGCAGAACTGCGTAATTACTAATGAATTTAGCTAAATAGCTAGTTAAGTAAAACCTGAAAACCGGGGACCTCCGGATTGGTAGTCCAGAGCGTTAACCACTCAACCACCCTGCTTGTTTACTTCTTGTACCTGTACTGTGTAAAATGTCTTCCATCTTTCAATACGGACAGTATCATGAACTGTTCAAAGGGATGGGTGAACAATGCAGATCATGATCAGACTGCACAGATGTTGTTAGAAGAATTCTAAATCCATTTACATGTATATGTAATTAAACAAACAAAATATGCAAAATTGCCATATGTGTTTCAGACTGTACCACAGTTGGTTCGTATTTTGAAGAATCTCATCATGGCTGGTTATTCCCCAGAGCATGATGTGTCAGGAGTCAGTGATCCATTCTTGCAGGTAAACTTTTACATGCAGTTCGCATGTTTTGGAACAAAGGAAATAAAATAAATATATTAATCTTTATCCTAGTCAAAAATTGACAATTCTCCTATTTTGTAATCATACGAATAAGAAGAATGACTCGCTTAAACTTATTTCTCACATGTTTTCAAACCATTCACTACGTTTTGAGTATCTTACTGGACCAAAATCATGCAGTATGTTGTTATTGAATGATAATATAACAAATTTATATCTGTTGTGAAATAGATGCAACATTCAACATTTGCATGAAGAAATTTTAGATATGAACTTAAGATATGCAGATTTGTACTTGATCTCAAATATTTTTCATTTGTAGGTGAAAATTCTACGACTTCTAAGAATTCTGGGTAAAAATGATTCAGAGGCGAGCGAAACAATGAATGACATTTTAGCGCAGGTAAGAGGCTTCTTATCAGTTGCTATGTCGTCAAGAGCACTTGTCTGTAGTCAGTTTATAATCATTGTTGCTGTGAAATAATACAGTAAGTTACTCTCTTGTATACCAAGATGTTAACTGCTGGTAGTATGTTTATATGACGCATTCCTTTGCTCTGCATGTACATTCGTGTAGTGTTATACAGAACTTGTAATATTTAAAATTTGCGGTCAGATATGTATAAATTGGGTATTTTCAGGTCGCTACAAACACAGATACGAGTAAAAATGTGGGGCATGCGATCCTGTATGAAATTGTACTTACTATAATGGGCATTAAGTCAGAATCAGGACTGCGGGTAAGTACAATATCTCCAGATGTTTGTGTGATACTTGTGCTCGTATGATTAAGTTTGATCGATGACTTGTCAGAAAAACATTTTTGTAAATATGCAAGTTAACTAAAATCTCCTTTATCTGTCAACTCTAGCTTTATGCTCTTTAGATGTGACTGTTATAGCTTTTTGGAGAAAATATGACAGCCAAATATATGAACGGTAACTTTGTTCTTGTTAATGTGCTAGAAAAAAGAAAAAAAGTAATGTTAAAAGTTGGTCACTTCTCAAATAAATTGTATTTGGAAATTTTTTTTTTCAGTTTAACAGTCATCTTTTTTCTATTACAGGTTTTAGCAGTGAATATATTAGGAAGATTTCTACTGAATAATGATAAAAATATTAGGTAAGAGTCTATTCTTACTTAAATGAAAGATCCAGTTTTTAGCTTGACTATTGGAAGAATATGGAGAGCTATTACAGTCACCGTCATCATTGCAGCTTTGTTTAAAGTTTTCATGGCAATCCCAGTATGCATAATGATCATAATTACCAGTTATGGGATTGATTTGAAACTTCATTAAAGTCTTCAGGGGTGTCAAGACAAGTTAGATAACTCTTGTGTGAATTTAATTCAAATTATGGCCTTTGTTTGACTTATAAATTTTGGTACAATTTTTGCATGCAAGGTACTATCATGCAAATATCTCAGTAACCCCTCATGAGATGGATATTAAAACTTCATTATAGTCTTTAACGGTATCAAACAATCAGGTTAGATAACCCCTGACTGAATTTTTTATAAATTATGGCCTTTGTTGAACTTAGAAAGTTTGGTTAAAGTTTTATGTGCAAGCTGACTTTGTATCAAGCATTATGTGCAAACTACTATTGGGCATATATCTAAGTTACCATTGCTGAAATTGATATAAAAATACCTTTAGAATGTTCAGGGGTCTCCAACAATCAAGTTAGATTACTCTTGACTGAATTAATTACAAATTAGGGCCCTTGTTGAACTTAGAAATTTTGGTTAAAGTTTTGCATGCAAGGTACTTTAATACAGATATTTCAGTAACCGTTTATGGGATTGGTTTAAAACTTCAATATAGTCTTTAGGGGTGTCAGATTGTCAAATTAGATAGCTCTTGAATTTAATTCAAATAATGGCCCTTGTTTGACTTAGAAAATTTGGTTTGAGTTTTGCATGCAATGTATTATCATGCACGTACATGTACTTCAGTAACCACTTTCGCGAGTTATTTGAAACTAACCAATACTAAGGCCCTTGTTGAACTTGGAAACTTTGGTCAAAGTTGGTGTGCAAAGTAAGACCTGCACATACTTTAGTAATCACTTATAGGAGTTATTAGAAACTTAGCAATATTGTTCGGGGTTATCAAACAATTAAGTTACTATATGGACTATTTTTGTTTTGCTATTTACTGATAAAGGTTTTTTGATCGATGATACTAGTATAGTCGAGCTCTGTCAGACATTCTTGCTCCTGGAAATTGACCTTGTTTCCTCTGGAACTTCTTAGGCTAATGAGTTTAGACAACTATGCTGGAATGTTCCTTCCATGACAGGTGTTTGATCTTAATTAATTCTTCATAAGAATTCCATTCCAGATGCGGAAATATCCGTCACAGGGTAACGTTATGGCAAAAAAGGAACGAGAAATTTTACTAAATTTTTTCATTCTTTATTCTAGCATTCAAAGGTCTACAGCCTAGGGTTTTAGTCATGTAGTTTTGTGCAAGTGAGACCTCTACCACATTGTCAAATTATAAATACCTGGCATGCCAAAATATGCACAATGGTACTGTTATTTGCTGTATCTTTATATAGGAAAACCATGAAAACTTCTTTTCATGAAACATCTAGGCATATAGCTTTAAATACTTTGGCAGGTGGTAGTATGGTCTACAAGCACTACCGCCCAAGATTGACAACTATTGTAGACTGTTTAAAAGACACAGACATCTCTATTAGAAAGTAAGTACAGTTCTTATTGTTTTTATACTAGATGTGTAGGAAATTTTTTCAGGCTTCTTATTCTCCTGAAATCTCTGATGCTAATCTGTCCACTAAATATTTACCATTTGTATAAATTTGTCATGGCTCATTCATATACAATGCAGTATTTAATTCAAATTAGAACCCCCCAGGATCAAAATTTACAAATTTGATGTGAATGTCTTCAAATAGCTTTTCAACATATGTTGTGACTTTAAAAATACAGATCAAAATTCAGTGAAACCAGACAAGGCTTAATTTTGATTGTTGACAAATGTAGCATGTGGACTAGTTATGCCTGACCAAGATTTTGAAATTTTTATGTGACATTTAAGAAAATGTATGTGA
Organism: Saxidomus purpurata; assembly: GCA_022818135.1. Taxonomy (NCBI): domain Eukaryota; kingdom Metazoa; phylum Mollusca; class Bivalvia; order Venerida; family Veneridae; genus Saxidomus; species Saxidomus purpurata. The sequence continues at coordinate 16,608,929 of JAFMSR010000012.1, read as the reverse complement.
CACTAAGAGTAAGACAATTTACATTGGCAAAATTAATAAATAAGCTTAAAGATCTTCTTCTCTTAACCATATGGCCCTAGAGCTGTAGAATGTTTGGCATGTAGCATTGTCTCTTTCAAGTTAATGGCCATTTCAAAGTTTGTTCAAATTATGCCCTGGGGGCAAAAGATTGATAGAAATAAAATTGAAAATATTATCAGTGAAGGATAAGAATTTTGTTTTGGAATTTACTGATAAAAGTTTTGGTTTGATTGGCAAGTACTGTGAAAGTGAGCATGCTGACTTAGCTGACAGCTCATTTCCTGGCATGGCACTCTTATATTCCTCTGTTATTTAGTAGTGAGTTTAGAAGCCTTGCTGTGTTTGGGTTCTCCAGAACAGTTGTAGACTGACTAAGAATTTTATTCCATTTTCATTGTCTGAATTTAAGGCATTGGTTACCTGTATGAAGCGGACTTTGGTGTCTGATTGCCAATTTTATTGTTCTTGATAAATATTGATGTTACTGATTTTTGTTACCTTTATTCAATAGCATTGTCTTTCCAGAGCCAAAACGTTTTACGACCCAGGCTTTCAGTCTTTAGCTGCCATGGCATGATCTTAACCTAGTAAAGCATAAATAGCTGGCATGGTCAATATGCACAATGTACATGTTATTGCTGTATCTTTCTAAGAACCATGACTTTTTTTCATGAAATCTAGGAGAGATTAATTACGCTGGTATTTTCCGGCTGGTAAGCGCGGACTACACTGTTGCTACAGGCATAGTTCAACTAGGCTTGTAGACGTTTGTGTTTACAAGACTTGGTACAGACATCTTCTATTAGAAAGTATTTACAGTTCTTATTGCTTTTTATGTCTAGTTTCCGTTTAGGAAAAATTTTCTCGAAGCCTGCTTTATTTTTCTGACATATATCCTTGTTGATAATCTGATCATCTAAATGCTTAGTATTTATGGTATAAATTTTCATGGCCTCATTCATATACAAATGCAGTATTTAATAACTAATTCGATCTTTCTCCTGTAGGATTTGTGTTACAAATTTGTTGTGAATGTCTTTGAATAGCTTTTCAACATGTGTTGTGGCTTAAAAAATATAGATCAAAATTGTAAATGCATAATAGTGAGAATTACTCTGAAAAAATGCTTGTTATTCCAAGGGTAGTTTCAACTTTATTTAAGCTTTTGATTAAATGTTTGACTTTAGTGCAAGTGTCGTCTTATTGTCTGTTCTTAGGATATTTCATTTAATATCTGGCTTTGTTGAAAACAGACATGTCATATATCTAATGCTTTTGAGATGTGTTTATTAGCTTTGTTTAGATGGTATTTCACCTGGAAATAAACTATTGCGTTTGTCTAGTGCAATCTGTCCAATTTCTATAGCAACATAGAGATATAATAAAATTGTCTAGCTGTAATTGTGGGCAATTTTATACTCGAACACACCTGCTTAACAGCTATAAAACTGTCTGGAAATTGGAAGCTGATCTGCTTCAGTGTCATGGGGATAAGATAGCTGACTTATAATCATTAAACCACTCGCTAACTGAGAGCAACAGGTTCACATTCCATTATCAACCTGATTCTAGGTCGAGCACTGGTCTTTTCATTGAATTACCGGGTATGGTAAGGTATACTGGGTGCCTGTATGTAGCTGAAATAACTGGAAGGGGCATTAAACCTTTACAAAAAAAGGGAGGAAACTTTGAATTTCTTGTGTCAGTGTTTTTTTTTCTATATTAAGTTTTCATTATTACAGGCGAGCAATGGAGTTGTCATTTGCACTAGTCAACAACAACAACATTAGAGGCATGATGAAGGAGCTTCTGTCATTCCTGGAGTCCTGTGATCCAGAATTCAAAACTGATTGTTGTTCAAGTATTGTCACGGCAACAGAAAAGTAAGAATTTACTTCAGTGTATGTACCCACTCAAGGTAGTTCAGCAACTTATTTAAATAATGTAGGCTGTGGTAGAAGTAGTAAAATACTTCTACTTTAGCTTAGTGTCTATAAACAGGAGTTGTAAGAATTTTATTTTTTTTTTGACGAATTTTTCCTTTTAAAATAAATGAAACCAGTTGGTTATGTGTTGAAAACTTGGTTTTGTGGCATTGTGGTGTTTCTTGATGGTGAGTTCAGTTGTGGAGTGCATTTGTGTAAATTGTGTTGCACTTTCCTAGAATGAGGTTGAGACAGTATTATTTTATTTTGAATTGTCACTTCAAATGTTTCTGTATTTTTTTCAGACATTCCCCAAATAAAAGATGGCATGTTGATACAGTTTTAAGAGTGTTGAAAATTGTAAGTTGATAATATTCTACATAGGAATGATAAACTTTTACATAAGAGATATAGCATTTTGTTTAAGCTACAGAAATCCAGTTTTATGTTGTCGAGTTTATTATATTAAGATGTGTTATGTTTTCATGTTTATGATTCTTCCTCAGTTATAGTGCATCTGATCAGAACTTTTTATAAAAACTTTTTCGCAGACACACAATACAATATTCAGTTGTTGAGTTAGAAAAGTTGGTTATTTATAGCATGTTGAAAATGAACTAAAGCAGTTAGCTTGTTATGTTATAAAGTAAATGAGTAGTTTTCTTGAAATCTACTTCATATAGTATTGTTTCAGGTTGGGACATACAGACTTGTTTGAAATCCAAAGATATATTTATACTGTGTTAATAAACACTACATGACTTAATGAGTCTGACACATCAAATTGCAGTGTCTTTAATGTCTTGATCATTATTGTACAATCAGAGCCGCAATGGCACAGAAGTAGTGGGTTTGCTTAAGGAAGTGGCCTGGCGGAAGTGTCCTTGGGCAAGACACAGAAACGTCCACATTGCCTCTTTCTTGCCCTAATGTTAATTCCATCTAGAGTGAGTCTCGAGAGTGATTGATCCACGTTGTAAAACCTTGTTTTGAAATCGAGAACAAATAAATTTGAATAGTATAAATAAATTACTGTAACAAATTACCATGAGCATGTTTCTTGTTTTTTTCCAGGCTGGTAATTATGTACACAATGACATTGTATCCATTGTGATCCAGTTGATAGCCAGTGCAAGTCAAATACACTCGTACACTGTACGGCAGCTGTTCTTCCTGATGCAGGAAGATAACTCTCAACAGCCACTGTGTCAGGTGGCGTCTTGGTGTGTTGGCGAGTATGGTGAACAGTTGTTGCTGCCTGTGTCAGAGGAGGATGACCTAGGGCCTGTAAGTACTGTAGTTTTCTCTTGTACAGAAATGCACCATACTATTAAATCACTTTGAATTCACAAAGAAATGATCAAGCTGGTTCACACTGTTGTTACAATATTGATCATTTTTTGTGAACTTTGAATCAGCGAAATGATTAATTGGGAAGGAATGCTCTTGCAAAAAATTATGTTCTCATGAAATTTCATGGTTTACAATATTTTGAAGCATTTATTTAAATACAGGTTTGCATTACCTGCTGAAGCTGGATTGTCATGTGAATATCACTGGCTTGATTTTGCACATTTTACTTTAAATATACCTAATCATAATGAAAATCAGACTCTTCTGCTGAAATTCTGAGGTTCAGATTTTAGACTTTGCAGACTCTACAAGTCATAACCTTTACCTCGGGTCAAATGTAACCCTAGACTGAATATTATTCGCAAGGGTAATTATGAATATAATGCTTTTCTACATATTTAGCTTTTGGCTAGAAATATCCCAATTGTTAAGTTACTGTGTTCATGACATTTATTTTGAGTCTTTGTCTCAGTTCTTTCTAGTCCACCCCTGTGATTGAGTGGTTAAGAGTCTTAAGGATGTAGAACTGGTTTTTCTTTGAGAATGTGGTTAGTTATGCCCCCCCGTAAAATTAACCAAATTTGAACGGGCGTTAAACTCATACAACAAGAACAGTTTTTGCATAGGTTTACAGTTTGATTTGTTATATTGATTATTGCAAGGGTATAGTAGATGTATTGGCCCTCATGGCCCGAGGACTGGCTTTTGTAAGAAAATGGATTAAACGGGAGCTTGATAAGGTTGAGCTGTTCTTACAATGCAACTATGTTATTTAGAAAAAAACTAAACTAAACATAATAAAATGATACTGTTTAGGATTCAAAGGCTAACAATTTGTTATTTAAATTTGACATAACTGTTAAAAAAATTAAGAAAAGTAAAGATGTACTTTCTGTACTGTTACATGTGAAGAATCTAGCTAAATGATGCTGTAATTTGTCACTAGGTAACGGAGGAGGATGTTGTGTACGTTTTACGGAGAGCATTAGAGAACAACAATTCTACAACTGTCACAAAAGAATACTGTATCACAGCTTTGATGAAACTTAGTACCCGCTTCACAGCCAATAGAGAGTAAGTTACTTCTATCTTAGTACCCGCTTCACAGCCAGTAGAGTGTAAGTTACTTGTATCTTAGTACGCACTTCACAGCCAGTAGAGAGTAAGTTACTAGTACTTCTATCTTAGTACCCACTTCACAGCCAATAGAGAGTAAGTTATTTCTATCTTAGTGCCTGTTTCACAGCCAATAGAGAGTAAGTTACTTCTATCTTAGTACCCGCTTCACAGCCAAAAGAGAGTAAGTTACTTCTATCTTAGTACCTGCTTCACAGCCAATAGAGAGTAAGTTACTTCTATCTTAGTACCCGCTTCACAGCCAGTAGAGAGTAGTTACTTCTATCTTAGTACCCACTTCACAGCCAAAAGAGAGTAAGTTACTAGTACTTCTATCTTAGTACCCGCTTCACAGCCAATAGAGAGTAAGTTATTTCTATCTTAGTACCTGCTTCACAGCCAATAGAGAGTAAGTTACTTCTATCTTAGTACCTGCTTCACAGCCAATAGAGAGTAAGTTACTTCTATCTTAGTACCTGCTTCACAGCCAGTAGAGAACAAGTTACTTCTATCTTAGTACCCGCTTCACAGCCAATAGAGAGTAAGTTACTTCTATCTTGTATTTGGAGGCTATGATGTAGGTAACACATTGTGGTGGTCTTATACAAGGAAACTATATATTTATCCAATACCTCACCAAATATCTATATTGGACTTGTTTGTCTTCCAGTTTAGATAGTATCATAAAGTGCTCGAAGTGGTGCCAGCAGAAATCACTTTAGTAACTGAATAGCAAACAGACTGCATATCTATTTACATTAAGCCTGCAAACTTTAGAAAAGTAATGTGTACAATTATCATCAATCATTAAATGTTCTTGTGCCTTTTATAGAAATTTGTGTTTGGTAAATTACCTGCCTGTAAGTTACAGAAATACATTGTGATGAAACAGATGTTAAATCTCACGCTAAAAGAAAAGGAAACAGTATTTTACCAGCTGCAGACTGTGTCCAAGTTCTAGGCTCATTCTAAGACTTGATGTTTTATTTTCAGTTCAATACTTGACATCACATCACGGTATAGCAGCAGTACACAGGCAGAGTTACAACAGAGGGCAGTGGAATATACAACTATATTTAGGAAGTTTGACCACATGAGGTACATATAAAACAAAAAGTTTGTTTGGCCCTTACAAATAAGTCTGTTTACTATTATTATACCCCCAAAACGAAGTTTAGGGGGGTATATAGGAGTCACCCGGTGGTTGGTCGGTCGGTTGGTCGGTCGGTCGGTTGCATTTTCCTTTGTCCGGGCATTACTTGAAAACTACTTGTTGGAATTCAATACAACTTCATACAATGATCAGCACATTGAGAGGAAGTGCAGTGCACAAGAACTATAACTCCATCTTGACTAATTACAGAGTTATTACCCTTTGTTAGTTTTCCTTGTCCGGAGCATAACTTGAAAACTACTGGTTGGAATTCAATACAACTTCATACAATGGTCAAGTACATTGAGAGGAAGTGCAGTGCACAAGAACCATAACTCCATCTTGACAAATTACAGAGTTATTGCCCTTTGTTAGTTTTCCTTTGTCCGGAGCATAACTTGAAAACTACAAGTTGGAATTCAATACAACTTCTACAATGGTCAAGCACATTGAGAGGAAGTGCAGTGCACAAGAACCATAACACCATCTTGACTAATTACAGAGTTATTGCCCTTTGTTACTTTTCCTTGTCCGGAGCATAACTTGAAAACTACAAGTTGGAATTCATACAATTTCATACAATGATGAAGCACATTGAGAGGAAGTGCAGTGTACAAGAACCATAACTCTATCTAGAATATTTTCAGAGTTATTGCCCTTTTGTTATTTTTTCTTCTCCAGAGCATTACTTGAAAACTACAAGTTGGAATTCAATATAACCTCATACAATGGTCAAGTACATTGAGAGGAAGTGCAGTGCACAAGAACCATAACTCCATCTTGACTCATTACAGAGTTATTGCCCTTTGTTACTTTTCCTTGTCCGGAGCATAATTCGAAAAGTACTAGTTGGAATTCAAAACAACTTCATACAATGGTCAAGCACAATGAGAGGAAGTGCAGTGCACGGAACCATAACTCAATCTTGACTCATTACAGAGTTATTGCCCTTTGTTACTTTTCCTTGTCCGGAGCATTATACAAAAACTTCTGGTTGGAATTCAATACAACTTCATAAAATAGTCAAGCACAATGACAGGAAGTGCAGTGCGAAAGAACAATAACTCTATCTTGACTCATTTCAGAGTTATTGCCCTTTGTTACTTTTTACTTGTCCGGAGCTTATTTGAAAACTACTGGTTGGAATTCAATACAACTTCATACAATGGTCAGCACAATGAGAGGAAGTGCAGTGTACAAGAACCATAACTCTATCTTGACAAATTACAGAGTTATTGCCAAGAACAATATTCTTTTTAGTTTGTTTGCAAGGTTTCTGTTACTACGAACTTTCTCATTTATAAAGCAGTCTTTTGGGGGTATTAATCACATTTAGTGATAGCTCTAGTTATATTTTACCCTAGGGCTTGTTTTCTCAATACTATAGCTGAAGAGGTCATGCAGCTTTGTTGTATGTTTGCGTTAAAGCCCAGAAAATGCAATTGTCAGAAATAAGTAGGAAACATATTTGTCCTAAAACCCAAAGCAAATACATGATAGAAATATCTCCTGTTCAAAGGCAACAAAGTGCAAATGAGTGAAAATGAATGCTATTGTTTCAGATCTGCTTTACTAGAACAAATGCCATTGATGGAGATAAACAGAACGAAAGAAGCGATTGATGGTGAGGAAGGGGGAGGCAGTCTTCTTGATACAGAGACAGTTGACAGAAATAACATAGAAAATGTGAAAGCACCAACATCTACACAAACTGAGGTAAACACATTATATATGCTCACCCCTTTATGTTGTTGGAGTCTGTGGGTCGTACCGCTTTATATCTCCAACGAGAACGGTGGACCCAATAAGCACATCTACAGAAAAATTGTTGGATTCTGTACTAACTAGAGAATGTCCTTTTATGTTCAGTGTGCTTTAGTATATTGCACTCTTGAATTATTGTTGCTAAGAATGCAAAAAACTTCATATCTTCAATCATTTCTAACTGTTATCTTGCTAAGACTCTAAAATTGACTTGTTCGTCTTCCAACTTGGACAATGCTATATGCTTTAAAAGTTGTGCGGTTAATATTTACTGACTGAATACTGTAAATTGGCTTATAACCGTAAAGATTTAATTTTCGCTCTTTGCTAATTTCCCACTTTGCTAATTTAAAGTCTTTTGAAAGATTAATTTCACATAGATTTACCATTTAGAAAATGATCCTTTTGCCAATATAAAATTGTGAATGAGTGTCTGCTCACTATTAGCAAACTTTTCATCCTACGAAAATCACCCAATTTACAGTTGTAAACAGTGTAGTTTATGATTAGACGGCATGCTTATACAGGCTAGTCATTGCCCTGCATTGGTAACAGTAACTAAATCTTGTTGTTGAAAAATCGGTTTCATTGACAAGTGAAAGAAAAAAGAAAAATTTAAGGCTGGAAAACATGACTTGTGTCACAATGACAAATCAAATTTTTGTCTATAACAATCACATATTTCAGCCATCTGTTTACAGAGCTGAATCTTTCCAAGATGTTTTTAGCTTTCATTTAATTACCCCGGTACCTCTGTATTTGTCAGAGTTGAAGTTTATGATTATAGTGTATTATAAGAGTAGGCACATTTCATCATACAGTAAGACCCCTATAATAAGACCACCATTCAGACTTTATCAAACTGGTCTTATTAGCGGGGTGGTCTCAGTATGGAGTTTGGTCTTTTTGTACTGGATAATATCTTATTACAGCAAAATCATTATGTACATATATTGGTCTTCACAAATTATGGACAGCACATGATCTGTGTAAGGTCTTTTACTTCTCACAAATAAAATTTATAGCCTTTTTCATGAAATAAAACAATTTTTGACCTGCATTTCAAACGGAAAAAAAAGTTGACTGTTTACTCGAATTTGGTTACTTTCAACATTAATTATGTCATTTATTTTTAAACACTTTACAACTAAAAGTATCTAATCACCACTTAAAGCATACCAAGAGTTGACTGTATGCTTGAACATTAAACTTTCACAGACTCTATCTCATTCTCAATTCTACACGTCATCAAACAGATCACACATGGTTTTGCTCATGCAATGAAATTTCTAACAGTTTCCCTCACCAATTATCACATCAAATGTATTAAATAGATCAAAGACAATTAGATAATTATGAAACACTTTCGTGTTTGTTTCACACTATCCTTGACCTTTACTGTAAAGTGGTTGCTTATTTGTCAAAATTGGTCATTAATTGTTGTAAAACTTGGGCAGCTGTTGTTTATGTCTAGTCATTTACATGTAAACAATACATATGCAATTGAGGTGAGAAAATGCCTGCGGTGGCATTATTGGATTAAAATAGCACTTATTTAGATTAATTTAATGAAAAGGGACTGTATTTAGTGGTCATATTACAGAATAACGTGGTCGTATTTTCAAAGTTAGAGACCAGTAAGATATAAAGAGAAAAATTCCGTTCTGAAAAATACTGGTCTCAATAGCAGGGTTGTCTCGAAGTCGGGGTGGTTGCAAATAGGGTTTTTACTGTATAGTAATTCATTGAATGATTGAAAGTATTGTCTTTGTTGCAGAGTCAGAATATCCTTGATTTGTTAGGTGACGTTGGTTCCATGCCCGTTATTCCTACACAGCCTCCAGTGCAACCAACAAGACAGGAACCAGTAGATTTATTATCACTACTAGATGATGTGGCAACAATATCTAATCCAGGTAAATGCAAGGGTTTCATAGAATAGTGGAATAGCAGGGGAAATTTTTAACTTAAGTTAATGAAGTTTGTTAGCAGTTGATGACTTGACAATAGCTTTGTACTTCCACCAAACATGTGAAGAGGCTATGCAGGTAACACTCTGTGCCAACCTGTCCGTTAGTTCTTTGTAGAGATATATGGAGGAAACAAAGTTACTTTCTTTCTATCATGGTTGATATTGGACAGGGAATATTTTTAGGTTATTTAGCAGGAAAGGGGGAAATATCATGTAGTTATACAGCGCTTTGTATGTGTTTTTGCAGGAAGTACAAACTCTACCCCCGGAGGAGGAGATAACCTGATGGGAGGAATGCTAGGTTCCCCTGTATCCAATAACATGATGAATGGCACTTCTAGCGGTACTGCTTCTTTTAGTTTAAGATAAAATTTTTATAATTACATGGATTAAAAAATTCTGTCTGTTTTCAGTACGTGCTTGTAGAAATTCAAGAAATTGATACATTAACAGTATGATAATATTTGTTGTTTTATAAAAGCTTTTCAATAAAGTATGTTACATAGGTGTTTTTGAAATTTTCAGTATCAGCGCCAATGGTAGCATTTAACAAAAATGGATTATTGATAGAATTCCGATGTGAGCGAGACAATAACTCACAAACCGTTAGTATCATAAATGTCAAAGCATCAAACACATCACCAATACAGATGTCCGACTTTGTCTTTCAAGCCGCGGTTCCAAAGGTAAATACATTTCATATGACTAGGTTTAACAAATTTCAATAGCAGAAAGGTTTAGATCTGATGTAGAGAGATCTGCTCAGTGGTAAAGTGGTTAAGGTCACAGATGCTTGGGATCTGGACCTCATCCCCTTAGGCCCGGCCCCCCCCCCAAACCCCCCCCCCCTCACTGCAGTACCTTATATACATCCTACAAATGCGTGTTAGCTAACCAATTACAAATTCAAGTCCTTATTCTACAGTAGACTACTTACCTACTGGTTACATGTTGATGGTGACAATGTATATAAATACAAGATTTGAAACAAATCGATTTCCTCTATCACATCTACGCTACTGTTTCTAAAAATATTAACGATTGAAAACTTTTGGCAATAAAAGTGTAACCAGTCGTTTTATTTATAAATCTGCTTTAAATTTTACTGCTATATATAGCATTCCCACTAGAAAAATCCCCTTAAAAAAAAATTGTCCCCCCCCCCAAAAAATATACAATGAAGAGGAAATTTTTAAACTTCATGTATATACTAAATCTGATTTGTGCGCAATTGACAGAAGTGTTTTCCTGTAAATTCTCTTGATTCAACCATATTTGATGCAATTTGGAGTGGGATTTTATTCAGTTTATTGTTTTGCATCGGAAAAACCGGTTAGTTATTCCTTATTTACACGAATGCCTTAAATATGCGATTGGAGTTTTCAGTTGTTTCAAATCTTGTATTTATATACGTTCCGTACAACATGGGACAAGTATAGATTGGGTGGCGAGTCCATACCCCAAGCATCTGTGGTTAAGGTCTGTGACTTAAAATCAGGACAGCTTTCACTGGTTTGTTCTGTTGGGAATTATTTACAGGTTGCCATACAGGTAGTCGCTTGACTTGTATTTGTCGTGTTGAAAATGGTTTTCTGTGAATTGCTACAGTTTAAAATTGTTTGTCTTGTGTCTTGATAGATTTTCTCAGAGTTCTAACTTGCCTTCAATAGCACAGGTACGGGTACTTATAAATGGACAGTTGTTTTCAATAAGCAACAGTACACTGTAGGTATAAATGTTGAACGTTAAAAGTATATAATATGAATGATAAATGTTTCATTTTATGTTTCAGTCATTCCAACTGCAGTTACAGTCGCCATCTGGTAATGTCTTACCTCCTCTCAATGGCGGAACTGTTACACAGGTCATCAAAATAAACAATCCACAAAAGGTATGAACAAATACTGTACTGTTCAATGTACTGCCCACTACAATGTATTGTTACAGTAGGACCATAGGAGTCAAGTCAGGGAGTCCAAATGGCAAAATATATGTATTTTAGCTGAATTGTAACTGTAGAAAGTATGTAGATACCCATGACTTTGTTAAATACAAGGAGTTTACAGCTTGATTTTCAGTTAAAATGAGATTATTTGGTTATATTTCATATTTGGTTAATTTAAAATCTGTTTTTGTTTTGTTTTCAGCAACCAATTAGGATGCGTCTAAAGTTAGCATACACCCAGAATGGTAGCTCACTGAGCGAAATGGGTGAAGTGAACTCTTTCCCCTCAGAACTGTGGCAATAGCAGTGAAAATACATTAGGTTATATAAAATGAAATGTGTAATTCTTGAAATTTATGGAATCTGTGAATACATGTTGTGAAGCTGTGTCCAGCTTTCATCCAGCTCATGGTTTGTACATGGAAGAGCACCTGCTCAGCTGTAGGTAGACTGGTGCACCAGATCGAGTTTTTGGACTGGTGAACAGTTAAAAAAAGAAGAGGACTGGTCTACTTGTTTATGGCAATGGAAAAGTTGACTTGTTCAGTTGTTAGTGCTCAGTTATTTAATGGACTGGTTTACATTTTCAAGTAAAGTAGACTGGTTTACTTTCTAAATGTTGATGGACTGGTTAATATTAGATGACTGTGATAAAAAAAGGTTGAACGTAGGTGCAGCTTATTTAACATCTGTAACAGTCTGTTTTCAAAGCATATAAGGAAGGAGATTATCCTTACCATTTGAAGAACATTAATAAGACTGTAGACTGTACCAAGAAGTGGATGAAGAACAGGAAAGAAATGAACTGACTGTCCGCTTTTACATTCAGACTTTGTTTGCAGGAAAAGAACATCTTGTTTTATGTATTATTTACTGTTGAACTGCAATTATTTGTAGATATACCCTCACTTATCAAATGATCATTGGCTTGCATAAATACTAACACATTAAAGTTAATAAATGCGCAGTGTGTCTGTAGAACTATTCTTACTCATCATCGTTTATCGATCTCTGCAGTCAGTTATCATCAAGGGTGACAAGTCATTCATTTCATATAGATGTAGTGCGCAATACAAGGAAGTGATTGTGTTTGTATGCAAGGTCTTAACTTCATGAACAATATACACAATCTAGTTTCAATGATTAACTATTGGCAGGTCATAGTTTATGTGTGAAGTTTTAAGAGAATCTTTTGTCTGTGGTTGCAGTTGTTTCCTTGAAATAAATGAAAACTTCCCTTGCTGCATTTGTGAAATGGACTTGCCCATTTTTCAGTTTGGATGATACCGTTAGTTGTTTGAAGGGGTGCTCAGTGAATAATCCAGAATGAGTTGTGTGCTGCCACATTGTTTCATGTACACATATTTGTCAAATATACTGACATGACTGTTGTTTATTTGTTTTAAATCAATTTGTGCTATTGAATTCATTAAGTGTGACAGTTAATCAGTTATTATGCCCCCCCCCCCCCCCCAAAAAAAGTGGAAGGTATGCAGATCTGGTCTTGTGCATCTGTATGTTCAGAAAATCCTGTGTGTTTGACACCTCATACATCATTTGCCTCCAGTTTTCAGAGATGAATAAGATTCATCTATAGATAGTTATATATGAAACTATTTTTTGTCAGAACTACAGAGCTTTTGCATTTTTCTTTTCCTATGGTACCCTGCAACAAACCTGTAAAACAAACCTTGACGTGAAATGGTTCATGTAGGAAGAGTTTGATTTTTCTTACCAAAACGTTTTGCTGATTTCCCTCGGGCAAAGATGAGTTAAGTTAGGGTAACTGTGTCCTAGTATCATAGTACATGTAAAAATGTACATCATATCACTGAGTCTCATATTGAAGAAATTGTCTGTCTGTCTGTCTGTCTGTCTGTGCTGGAACATTTTGTTATTTCTGATAGTTCTTGTTTTTTTTTTCTTCACAGAAACAATCATTCCATAATATTCCCTTTAAGTAAGTTTTATAATAATGTTTTGTCGTAATGAAAAGGATTATTCTGTATGTGTTACAGTTGGACACAAGCAGAAAAAAAGCGTAGAATTTCTCTGTCGCGTATTTATGACCTAACACAAGATTGAAAGTTGGATCGTTTCTGTTTATGTGGATGGCTAATATAAGAAAGTACATGTTTGTCATTTTGATGTTACTCACATGATCTGATCTAACACGCTAGATCTAAAGGATTAGTGTAACTGTCTTTAAAGTCTGTAAACATATGTATCGTGCATTATTAAGAATCTTAAAAATTGTTCTGTACTAATTTATTTATTCTCGATTGCGAAACAAGTTCTTGCAACTTAGATTTATCATTCTCGAGACTCATTCCAGAAGAATTGTTTGTAACCATTAATAAAAACGGATAATATGTCACAAATATCTTCACTGCTGAATGGTTTTCCCCATTCTAATGCTTTATGTCTAAACTGCTATGATTTCAAACAGTTTATTTTTTAGGCTGTAATTGGTATTTTTAAAAGTAACTTATTTGAAAGATGCAACAAGAGTCAGCATAACAATGTTTCATAACCTGTAATAACAATGAGTTACAAGGACATGCTTAAGCAATGTGTGTCTTTGTTGAAAGGAAAGAATGTTAAACCTGTTGGCTGCTGGATATTTGATGCATCATGTATTTGTATCTCTCTGAAATTTTCTTTCATTTTGTATTTGCTTGCTCTTGAGTTTTCTCAGGTGAAATACGTCTGCATTTCTTTCCTTATGTACAATTTCTTACTTACAACCCATTTGTCAGTTGAAAAAAAGAGCTTGATCAAGTAGTAGTTTTTTTCTCTCTTCAACCACATGCCTGCCTGTAACAGTTTGGTAAGCAGTGTACATGCGTCTGTTTCTTTTTCATTTTTATACACCCGAATTTGGAGCTAGTCGTCTGTTAGCAATTTGTCTGGAGCCATATTTGCCACATTGGTTATGCAATTTCAATCAAACTTTGTGGAAATGTTGGTTACTATATAGAGTTGATGTCCCTTGAGTTTCAGTTGAATTGCTTCCAAAGTACAGGAGCTCTTTGGAAATTGAATGCAAAATTGCCCAATTTATGCCTGGAGCCATATCTTCACATTGGTAGTGCAATTTCATTATCTTTTACCTGTTATGTGCAGGAGTCAGCAAGGGCCCACTCTACTTAATAGCATATCATTTGGGTGTATATGGCTGCTGTCCTACTGACAGCTCTTGTTTCAGATTATCATAAGTGCTGAACTTCTAGCATATTGGCCAAAAAAAGCGACTGGAATTTCTTGATTGTTTTAGTAACTTCATTACGTCATAATACATGAATTATTGTTATTTTTATTGAAGATTGGATGTGATTGTTTGCGAGGCTATATATTTGTTTTACAGCAGTTATGTGCATATGTAATAATGCCTGTTGTGTCCAGTGTACTATTTATAAGACACAATGGGAAAATAAATTATTTACAAAAGCAAAAATGTTGTGCGTTTTGATTTCAGTATTTAAAAGTGACATTATACATAGTTTATTTTGGTGACAGTTTTATAAAAGCAATTTTCGGTTGCTGTGCATTTAAATGTGTTCAATAAAGGTAGTGGATGTATAAAAAATTCCCCTTTTTTAAAAATTTTTGAAAATTTTTTTTTTTTTTATATTTTTTTTTTTTTTTTTGGGGGGGGGGGGGGGGGGGGGTTTTTTTTGAAAAAAAAAGGTCTCAAATACCCCCCCCCCCCCCAAAACCCCCCCTTTTTTTTTTTTTTTTTATTAAAAAAAAAAAAAAAAAAAAAAAAAAAAAAAAAAAAAAAAAAAAAAAAAAAAAATTTTATTTTTTTTCTTTTTTTTTAAAAAAAAAAAAAAAAAAAAAAAAAAAAAAAAAAATTACTAAATTTAAAAAAAAAAAAAAAAAAAAAAAAAAAAAAAAAAAAAAAAAATTTATTTTTTTTTTTATAAAAAAAAAAAAAAAAAAAAAAAAAAAAAAAAAAAAAAAAAATAATCCCCCCCTCTTTTTTTTTTTTAAAAAAAAAAAAAAAAAAAAAAAAAAAAAAAAAAAAAAAAAAAAAAAAAAAAAAAATTTTTTTTTTTTTTTTTTTAATTTTTTATTTTTTTTAAAAAAAAAAAAAAAAAAAAAAAAAATTTTTTTTTTTTTTTTTTGTTAAATTAATGATACTGCCACATTAGTATTTGGAGTTGGTGCTTTAGAATTTTAAAAAAACGGACATAAAATAATGGTTCCTTCGCAGTGATCTCCCTTGTGTTGTTGGTAGAGATTTCGGCAGTGGAAGGGAAGCAACTCCTGTCATTACAAAAAAGACTGCCCCAGTCAAAATAGGAAAAGTAGTATTTAGAAAGTTATTATTTTATACTGGTAGCAGGAAGAGAATGGTGTATTGGGTTAAAAGCTATTATTTCCTCAGCTGGGTTTTTACTACAGAAAAATGCGAATAATTCCATTTTAAGATAGCGTGTGCGTTTTCCTAGACATTGGTGATTTTATTTTAAAAGTCAATATATATATAGGCTGTTTCTTGATCAAAGAATTAAGTTCATTGCAGATCTTTTAATTGCTGCAATTGGTGTGGCATGTCTTGCGGGCCTTTACCAAGTTCGTTCAAATCATGCCCTTTGGGGTCAAATTGGTAATATCTTTTCTAAGAAAATTTAGGAAACAATTTAAAAATACGGGAACCCCTACAGTAATGCCAGTCGAGAATACTGTGATGACACCTGATTGCTATCAAGGGTATAATTGCCATTTCAATGTAAATGTGAAAGTTGTACAATACTTGGAACTCTTTTAAAGATTCAGGGAAAATGAAGCAAAATTATGATCCATCAGCTTCATTGCAAGACTGGAAGCAAACAAACTAGTGTCGAATTTAATGTCATTGAAATAAGTACGAAAAAAAAGCCGATTTATGTGATTTTAGCTCTGTCAGGGACACTAACTCTAGATGTGATGATACGATATAGTTATTACAAAATGTAATCAAACTTTACCAAAATCTTGTGGCCGTGTACTAGTGTTGATGAGGAATGCTCAAGTAATATGTACGATGGAATGTAAACAAATTAATTGTGGACGGACCTTCGTCGATCCTTGAAGCGAGTTTTCCCAAGGTGTGGCACAATTTCTGCTCTGATAGGCCTACAGTCGAACTCGAGCAAGATGTGGTGGCCATACACATTTTCTTTAGGTTTGTTTACGATTGCTTAGGAAAAGTAGCCTCCATAGTGTACATCAGGGGAAATAACTAAGCAGGTGTTCGATCTGACCCACGATAGAACTTGATCGAGATTTTGTGATTATACATATCTGTCCACATTTGGTGATGATTGATCTATCCAAAAATCTTGTGACCATATACATAGTACCCAAATTTCAATAGAAATGTTTCAAAAATGTGGACTGGTATTCCTCGACTTTGAGCCAATGGCTCAAGTGAGGTCAAAAGCAATATTATTAAGAAAAGGGGAAATGCTTAAAGAGACGTTGTTTATAGATACTTAATGATTCACGAATATTATTGTTAGAAAAGATGGATTAGGCCACGATGAATTTTAAGAAAAGTGTATGCATCTAGGATTGTTTTTACAAATCAGCAGTCAAACATAGAGTACGTCTGCAAGTTCCCTAAAATCTTCTGCTGCACTGTTTTTTCTCAAGCCAACAAATATATTTTGAAAATGAACATATCAGCAGCGTTATAAGTACTTCAATAAAAATGCCCAGTCACTAATATCAGCTTGTTGTAATAGCAGAAATAACACATCTGTTATAAAGTAACATCACGTAAGTATATTGCATCCTACATTGGTAATAAAATGGCCCTCTAAATTGACGAATTTCATTCTGGTATAAACAGACACATAACTGTGGCAATAAGTATATTATTGGGGGTACGAACAGCCCAAGGCCCTTATTCTTGTCATAAGTCACGTGTTCCTCCTCAGATTTTACTCCAAAATGCTTACTATCAGTTTGGTAAGTTTGTGCTACATCAAAAAGCAAAATAATCAATGTCTGAATGACACATTTGTCTCATCATTTTCAAAATAGTAGATGATACTCTGCTCCTTTTGAACAATTAAAAAAAACGCCACGACGTTTAAAGGATTTTTCCTAATAAATAAGAGTAGGTTTTGAATTGAAATATGCCACGCAATATTAGATCACACGTCACGTTATAGTTAAATGTCTGTACAGGAAGCATTTTATCTGAATTCCATATAAGGAGTAGTATTTAACTTTTATTTCGTCCATATTTGAAGAGCGGATGCGTCTAAAAAATGCAACGTTAACAAAGTGAGGTATAGCATTTTTGATAAACCAAGGGCACATAACTCAGACCAACATGTCTAAAACTCCCTCTTAGTGACCCAAACCTGCGTGTTTTATCAGGCATATACATTCTATTAAATGGGATATACAGAAGATACCAGATTGTTGAAATTGAGAAAAAAAGCCTTTTGATAAACCAATGGCCTTTGCTCTTATCCTAGTAATCTCATCGGTCCAATAATCGAATTATACCGAAATATAAGGAGACATAATATGTTCATTTATCAAAAACATAATAGCAAATGGATCGGGAAACATTAGTTATCGGTCATTTCCTTATGTTCAACATGCCTTATATACTCTTGAATCTATCTCGACTTCAATAACTGCTAAATGATATTTTATACTTAGTTAAAAAAACTAACATACTTGTATATGTTTACATAATGTCAATAGCTTCTATAATGTCAATAACTGCGCGTGAGCAAAGTCAATGCGTTAAATGAAATGAAAACAACAAGTGCGTGACATTTTGAAAGTAATCATCGACTATGTAAATGGAAAATTAGTGTATTTTCAACACTCAGTCTGAAGCTCATACATTAAAGATCATTCGTAGCAACATGTACAGATTCAATCTCAAAACAAAGGCTCTTCTGATAGAAACAACTAAGAAAACTGACTTGGCTTTGACTCCGTGTGTCCCAGCTCTTTTGTACAATTTGTACTTTCTTATGAACATGTAAATCATTTTGCAATTAAATGTGTTTAACGACAAACTTTGAAACTTTTAACACTTTGTTTAAAAACAATTGAACAGGGCTACAGCAGTCCAGACAGACAGACACCATGTATTTGCAGTAGAGGTAACTAACCAGAATGGTCACTGATAGACTAGCTTCTGTTTACTGTAATAAGCTACTGTGCAACTCCCTTGCGTTAATTTACAAATAATGTAGAAACCGGATTTTAGTTCTACATTACTATTGAAAGACGTTTATAATTTATAATTATATATTTGATTAGTTACCTTTTTAACATGGAACTTCCCAACCAAACGGAGTTATATAATTTGTAGTAAAATATTTTTAACAATGTCTTTATATGTAACTTGAGTATATAAAACATTACTTATTCTAACTGTGAAAACACAGATATTCTTCAGTAATTTAAAAGTATAAACTTTATATTTTACATCTATCATATCCTGTACTTAAAGTAAAATGGTATGATTACATAAAACTCAGTATATAGACAACAGGAAATAAGTTATTAACCAATTGTCTCTACCCTTTGAAAACAGTAAAAGGTATAGTCCTACTATTGGACTACATGTACATGTAGAGTCTACAATCACATTGCTGACCCTATTCAGACAGGATTTTAACTGATAAGGGTCAACAATTAAAGACGCTTCTTTTTATAAATGTACATGTCCTTCAGAGCGGT